>JAEOAD010000966.1:0-13207 GCA_036365145.1 Orientallactaga sibirica
ACCTCTATTAACTAAGTCACCATTTACATCGTGCAATATGCCAAGTTAACGTGGCATCCATGAAGTTTTAATTCTTTTCTCCTTACTTGTAGTGCTGGCAAAAAGAAAAAAATACATTGTTGGGCATGGTGGTGCACGCCTTTAATCCTAGCACTTGGGACGCAGAGGTAGGAAGATCACTGTGAGTATAAGACCACCCTGAGACTACCTAGTGAATTCCAGGTCAGCCTGGGCTAGAGAGAGACCCTACCTCAACAGGGTACCTTCCAAAAGCTGTTACTGACAATCAAAACATTATCAAAACTGGGCATGGGGGCACACGCCTTTAACCCCAGCACTTGGGAGGCAGAAGTAGGAGGATTGCTAAGAGTTTGAGGCCACTCTGAGACTACACAGTGAATTCCAGGTGAGCCTGGGCTACAGTGAGAACCTACCTCAAAAATCCAAACATTATCAAATGGCCAGGATATGATATAGCAAAGATGTGAGTGGCTCAACTTTCAAAACAGGTTTTCCCACGTAAGCCAGATGTACAAGGGGGCACATGCATCTGGAGTTTGTTTGCAGCAGCTGTATGCCCTGCGTGCTCATTCTCAATCTCTCCCCCCCCCCACACACACCCTCTTTCTCTGTCAAATAATAAGTAAATAAAAGGTAAAAACAAAGAAAATACATATCACACTAGGAAAGCCAATGGCTTGAGAAGGTGTCTGGGGAGATATGAATGCTTACAGGATCAAGCCCCTCAGGGAAAGCTCTGATGCTCTGCACAGCAGGAGGGAGGGAGGTGCTGCAAACACATGGCTTTCATTGCAAGCAGACAGCAACATGTACTTGATTGGGGTGGGTCCCCAACATTCATTCTTCCTGCTATGGCAAGCTAATTCGCATAACACTGCCTTTAAGAACAACTGAAGGGGGGCTGGAGAGACGGCTTGGTGGTTAAGGCGTCTGCCTGCTACGCCTAAGAACACCTGTTCGATTCTGCAGGTCCCACATTTAGCCAGACGTAAAGTAATTCAAGGGCACAATGCCACACTTGTCCACAAGAGGGTGCACACATCTGGAGTTAATTCACAGCGGCTGAGAGGCTACTGGTGTGGCCATTTTTTTGTTTGTTTGGTTGGTTTTTCAAGGTAGGGTCTCACTCTAGCTCAGGCTGACCTGGATTTCACTATGTCATCTCAGGGTGGCCTTGAACTCATGGCAATCCTCCTACTATGCCTCCTGAGTGCTGGAATTAAAAGCGTGTGCCACCATTCCTGGATGTCATGCCTATTCTCTCTCTCTCTCTCTCTCTGCCTCAAAAAAAAAAAAAAAAAGTAACTAAAGGGGCCAGGATATGGTGGCACACCTTTAATCCCAGCAATAGGGAGGGCAGAGGTACGAGGATGGCTGCGAGTTTGAGACCATCCTGGTACTACAGAGTGAGTGCCAGGTCAGCCTGGGCTAGAATAAGACCCTAACTTAAAACCAAACAACCCACAACAAAACAAGAATAATTAAGGGATGGGAAGAGACATGAAGGGAGAACAATATTCAAACATGCCCTTGCCCCTTCTAACACCAGTTGGAAAATTGAGCAAATCCATGTTTATGTCAAAACAAAACATCAACAACCACAAAAAAAGTTTAGGACTACTGAGGCAATTTAGGATGAACGAGTCCCCAAAAGTGAAAAGCAAGAATGTGCTCAAGCCTGCGCTAGCAGTCCCCATGTTACTACAGACCAGAGTTTTCTGCTTAGCTCGTGCACACAGGAGCTCTCCAGATCATGAACATCCTGAGGCCCTCCCTGTACCCCTTTCCTAGAATTGCGATTCCAGGAGGGCTTACATTTGGTAGTGGCATTGTGGATACTCAGCCCCAAAACTTGACATCATGGCAGGTGAGCTCAGCCCCAATTCCAAATCCATCAGTGACCCAAATTTGGGCCACAGGACAGGTTTTACCCCCTAAACCTTCCATATGGCAGGACCTCTCCATACTTTCTCCACGTTCCTTCTCATAATCAAATAAAATCTCTAACCCTCACCTTATGACCTTTGAACTTCATTTTTAAAATTTTTTTATTTATTTATTATTTTTTATTATTATTATTTTTTTGGTTTTTCGAGGTATGGTCTCACTCTGGCCCAGGCTGACCTGGAATTAACTATGTAGTCTCAGGGTGGCCTTGAACTCATGAGAAAGATAGAGTGCTGGGATTAAAGGCGTGCGCCACCACGCCTGGCTAAATTTTTTTATTTTTATTTATTTATTTCAGAGGGACAGAGAGAGAGAGAGAGAGGCAGGTAGAGAAAGATAGAGGCAGATAGTGAGAGAGAAAGAATGGGTGTGCCAGGGCACCCAGCGACTACAAACGAACTCCAGATGCATGTGCCATTCTATGCATCTGGCGACCTGGGGGTCCTTAAGGGTCCTTAAGCTTCACAGGCAAGTGCTTAACCACCAAGCCATCTCTCCAGGCCCCGAATTTCACTTCTTTAAATTCCTAAGACAAGAATCTGGGGATGCCACAAATTCATAGGTGCAAAAGCACTCATCAGATACAAACAGCTTCCACATTCTATTGCCATACTCAGATGGGTACACACACACAACATGACAATATGCACACACATATCAACACTGTGAATTCTCAGACTCGTGTTTACCTTTCAATTTCTCACACAAATCACTGGGAGGAAGCCACTAATGCTGGGTTTTATCCCGAGTTGGCCCCTAGAATAGAGTGGAACTACTAACCCTGCTGAGAGTGACAGTGTGCAGCCATATCTTAGCGCTGTCACTGCTCACAATTCCACCAAAGTCCAAGCAGGTAAACCAATCAGGTTACCGGGTGGACTTGCAGAGCACAAGCGGGGTGTGATTTACAGGAGAGTGTGGGTGACCCCAAAACAGCTGCATTACTGCAGGGTCTACCCCATCAGGGATGATAGGAAAAACAGACCACGCCTCTACTTAGCAGCCCAGGCAGGCAGGAAGGAGGAATGGCTACAATTCCAGGGAAGGGGCCTGTGACCCTCCCCCTCCTTTTACCAGCAGTGTCAAGAACAGCTCCATTACCAATTCCATAGACCTGGTTATCTATCACTGCATGGCTCTGCTCCACTTTTTTTTTTTTTTTTTTTGAGATAGGGCTTCACTCTAGTTCAAAGTGACCCGGAACTCACTATGTAGTCTCAGGGTGGCCTCAAACTCGCAGTGATCTTCCTACCTCCGACTCCTGAATGCTGGGATTAAAGGCGTGCACCACCACGCCTGGCTTTGATTAGTTTTTTAAATTTTTTTAAATTTATTTATTTATTCAGCAGAGAGAGAGAATAGGTGCGCCAGGGCCTCCAGGCACTGCAAACCAACTCCAGATGCATGCTCTCCCTTGTGCAGCTGGTGAACATGGGTTCTGCTGAAGAATGTGGGGTGTTCTCCTGAGGCCCCCACCTGACTCTCCTCAATATCTTTCCATTCTCCTAACGCAGACTCACTAATTCCATTCAGCTGTATGAAGAATCCCGGCTGCATCTGAGTGGAAGGCCTCCAGACAGCAAAGCTGGGGACACTGAGATGTGTTCCCACAGCCAGTGACATTTTCAATATAAGTCACATTTTGGCATTAGCCATCTGATCTGTTGCTAAGCCAAGGCAATTTAGTTTATGGTACTGGAATAGATCTGAGAAGAGGTCAATCAGGCATTCACCCTAACCTGGGCATGATGACAATATCAGAACCCGAGCAGACCTTTGAGAAAACTCTTAAGCAGCCCAAGGATTCCTGCTTCCTAATATCCATCAGTGCAAAACAATTTCCTCCACTCAGCACCATTTCACGTTTGAAAATCTTTTTTTTTTTCCATGTAGGGTTTCACTCCAGCTCAGGCTGACCTGGAATTCACTCTGTATTCTCAGGAGGCCATTAACTCACCATGATCCTCCTACCTCTGCCTCCCAAGTGCTGGGATTAAAGGCATGTGCCACCATGCCAGGCCTTAAAATCATTTTAAAATGCCCCAGTCAGATGCACAAGGGGGCACATGCATCTGGAGTTCATCTCCAGTGGCTGGAGGCCTTGGGGCTCCCAATCTCTCTCTCTTCCTCTCTGTGCCTGTTTCTCTCTTCAAATAAATGAATGAATGAATAAATAAATAAATAAATATATTTTTTAAAAAGCCCCCAGGGTTGCACTGAAGACATGGCTTAGTGTTTAAGGTGCTTGCCTGCAAAGGCAAAGGAGCCTGGTTTGATTCCCCAGGAGCAATGCCCATGCATCTAGAGTCTGTTTGCAGTGGCTGGAAGCCCAGGTGTGCCCATTTCTCTCTTTCTCTCTCTCTCTCTCTCTCTCTTCCTCTTTCTCCCCCTCATCTAAATAAATATAAATGCCCCCAGGGTTTTTCCTTAAACCCGGTGGCATAGATGTACAGATAGGGCCTCCTTGGACCTTTGTCATCAGCCTTGACCTTGAGCGCACACGTACTGTTCTCTGACTGACTTAAATATTGTTTCCTGTATGAGATGGGCCTTCACTTTTGAGAGTAAGTCATTATAGTAAACCAGGAGCCGCATCCTTTGCCTGTCTACGCATGTCCACATTCTCAGAACTCACTCTAAGGAGAGAAGGTAAAACTCACCGACGGGCTGAGGCGGCGTGAAGACTAGGTGCATGTGTCTTGGCCCTGGCCAGGCCTGGAACCCGCTTTTTACAGTCTCTAACACCAGGGTGGGGCTCTGAATCCCTGCATGCCTGAGTTAAACCACCTGGCTCACCCTCGCCACTCAACACACCTGTGCTCCTCTCATGAGCTTGTGTCTGCAGCCCAGGTCAGCAGTGGGAAACACCTGTGTGAAGCACAACCCCGCCACTGATAGAAACCAGTCCTTTGAACACCCAGGGCTGGGGCGGAGCCTTAACCTCAGAACACCTACACCTGCCACACACCCATCCACAAGGCTTACATATCCTCAGCGTCTCCTACAAGGTCGTTTCTCTCCCTTCTCACCTGTAGACACCAACCAAAGTGGGTGGCATTTGTGGAGTGTAGCGAGGAGATGGAGAGGCACTGGGCACTCACATGACAGGAACTCCTTGAACTTTCTCTTCTCTCTTCTCTTTCTGCAGTTTTTTGCCAGGCCCTCCATGGTGGACTCTCCAGCCACGTGGGTGCCTTTCCTATTTTGTGTACTTTCCTCAATAAGTGTAATAATTTAATTATAAAAACCTTATGCTGGGCGTGGTGGTGAAAGCCTTTAATCCCAGCACTCAGGGGAGACAAAGGTAGGAGGATAATGGTGAGGTCAAGGCCACCCTGAGACTACAGAGTGAATTCCAGGACAGCCTGAGCTAGAGTGAAACCCTACCTCGAAAAAAACAAAATATATATTCCGTGCTGGAGAAATGGCTTAGTGGTTAATGCACTTGCCTGCAAAACCCAAGGACCCAAGTTGGATTCCCCAGGACCCAAGTAAGTGAGACGCACACGGTGGCACATACGTCTGGCATTCATTTGCAGTGGCTGGAGGCCCTGGCATGCCCATTCTTGCTCTCTCCCCCTCTCTGTCTCAAATAAATAAATAATTGAATAAATAAAAGAAAACAACATTTTTACTGAAATCCAATAAAGAAATACTAAATAAGCTGGGTGTGGTTCCGCACAGCTTGCATCCCAGCACTCAGGAGGCAGAGGTAGGAGGATTGCTATGAGTTCAAGGCCACCCTGAGATGAGAGTTAATTTCAGGTCAGCCTGGACTACAGTGACACCCCTCAGGAAAAAAAAAAAAAAAAAAAAAAGAAAATGTGTGGAGGGATGGCTTTGAAGACGCTTGCCTGCAAAGCCAAAGGACCCAGGTTCAATTTCACATTACCCACATAAGCCAGATGCACAAGGGGGCGCACGTGTCTGGAGTTCATTTGTACTGGCTGGGGGCCCCGGTGTGCCTGTTCTGTCTCTCTCTCTCTTTCTCTCTTAAATAAATAAATAAATAAATAAATAAACACACTTAAAAAAAGCCACATAGAAACCCAAATCAAAACTTATACATGAGCTGGGGGGATGGCTTAGTGGTTAAGGTGCTTGCCTTCAATGCCAAAGGATCTAGGTTCGATTCCCCAGGAACCATGTAAGCCAGCTGCACAGGATGGCACATCCTTCTGCAGTCAGTTTTCAGTGGCTGAAGGTCCTGGCATGAACATGCTCTCTTTCGCGTGCTCTCTCTCTCTTTGTTACTTTCTCTCTCTCTTAAATAAATGAAATAATTTTTTTTAAAAAATTATACATGGAAGTTGTAAAAGTTACAGAAGAAAACTCACATGGCCTTTTGGCCCAATAAGTGATGGGGAGGATGCATGCACAGAAACACACTGGGAAGATGACCCGTGGACACTGGGGCTCTGCTGGCATAGGCTGAGAAAACACAGCAGTGGGAACATGGCCTGGAGCACAGCCCTCCCTTCTAAATCGAGACAGAGCAAGGGACTGCCGACATCTGGACCTCACGGCTAGGAGAGAGCACATTTCTATTCTTTATTTTATTTTATTTTATTTATTTTTTGTTTATTTATTTATTTATTTTTGAGTCTTCGAGGTATGGTCTGTCTCACAGTAGCCCAGGCTGACCCGGAATTCACTGTGTCACCTCAGGGTGGCCTTGAACTCACGGCTCTCCTCCTGCCTCTGCCTCCTGAGTGCTGGGATTAGAGATGTGCACCACCATGCCCGGCAGCACATTTCTATTAGAAGAGATGAGGATGGCGGTACTTTGTTACAGCAGTGCTAGGGAAAGGACAGGCAGATCAGCAGGTCTGCTCTGCCCAACTGTCCTTTCCTGACCAGAGGGGCCTAAGTCTACCACATGAGAGCAGCATTTAGGAGCAGAGCCCATCTGCCACTCTCTCTCAAATACATAAATAAATAAAATTTAAAAAAAGAAAAAAGTTTTTTAAAAATATTTATTTATTAGCAACAGAGAGAGAGAGAGAGAGAGAGAGAGAGAGAGAGAGAGAGAGAGAGAATGGGTGTACCAGGGCCTCCAGTCACAGCAAACGAACTCCAGATGCATGCACCACTTTGTACAACTGGCTTACATGGGTACTGGGGAATTGAGTCTCGAACTGGGGGCCTTAGGCTTCACAGACAAGCGATTAACCACTAAGCCATCTCTCCATCCCCAAAAGTTTTTGTTTTTGTTTTTAAAGCTCACACAAAAAGGCTGTCTTGGGCACAACATAGTGTGTGCTTCATGCATTATTCCCCAGGCAACACTTCACTAAGATGGGGGACCCCAAAAGCCTGCTGCCAGTTCCTCCTTCCATCCAAAGCCTAGGGATTGCCAGGGGCATAATTCATTTATCAAACTGACTGCGTGACCCACACAGCAACAGGCTACCTTCATTTATGACCTAGAGCAATGGTTCTTACACTTACTTTTATTTATTTATTCATTTGACAGAGAAAGAGGGGAGAGACCCAAAGAGGCAGAGAGAGAGAGAGAGAGAGAGAGAGAGAGAGAGAGAGAGAGAGAGAGAATGGGCCTGCAAGGGCCTCCAGCCAATGTAAACGAACTCCAGATACATGTGCCCCCTTGTGCAGCTGGCTAACATGGGTCCTGGGGCAGCAAACCTGGGTCATTTGGCTTTGCAGGCAAAGGCTTTAACTGCTATGACATTCCTCCAGCCCTGCTTCTTATGCTTTTTATAGTTGTGACCCTCACCCACCCTCAACCAAATGTTTTCCCAGCTCCATTGATTTAGTTATGATCATCACTCTTGATCATATCACAGATCCGATCACAGATAACATGGAAAGGTTGCAGGTATTCCTAATGGGGAGAGAGTGAGAGCCTGCTTCAGGTGCTTTCCGGGGGCCTCGTTATTGTTTTCACACTGAGAGTCCCTGGATCTTGCTGGTATCTGCTTTCAGCTGGACCTTGCCTTCGCACTAGGTGAGAGAAACTTCGTTTTACAGATAAATTGTCAGATTGATGGCTGGAAATACACTGCTTAATCAGGATCAGGTGCTAGACTGAATCTTGTTTTGAAATGAAACAATATCTTAAAATTCACCACATCAGTTAGAAATTTAAAGGCTGCTGGGTGTGGTGGAGCACGCCTTGAATCCCAGGTCTCGGGAGGCAGAGCTAGAAGAATCACTGCATGTTCGAGGCCACCCTGAGACTACAGAGTGGATTCCAGGTCAGCCTGGTCCAGAGTGAGACCCTACCTCGAAAAACCAAAAAAAATAAAAATAAATAAATCAAAAAAATCTTAATAAAAGAAGAAGAAGAGGTTTAAAGCCTGCAGTAACTGGGGTGCATGAAATACGAGAGAACGGGCTATGCGGAGTGTGTTTCCATAGGAATAACACACCCCAACTGGGACGATGTATGTAAGGCTGAGGAAGGAAGATCACCAGGAGTTCAAAGTCAGCTGGAATAGAGTGAGACCCTGCTTCAAAACAAACAAACAAACAAACAAACAAACAAACAAACAAACAAAAAATTGTTACAGGAGGCCCCATAAGGTGGCACACAGCTTGAATCCCAGCACTCAGGAAGCTGAGGTGGGAGGATCACTGTGAGTTCAAGGCCAGCCTGATAAAAGAGTGAATTCCAGGGCAGCCTGGGCTAGAGCAAGACTCTACCTTGAAACCCCCCCTCCCAAAAAAGGCTGGAGGGATGGCTTAGCGGTTAAGGTGTTTGCCTGCGAAGCCTAAGGACCCTGGTTCAATTCTCCACATAAGCCACATGCGCAAGGTGGTGAACACGTCTGGAGTTTGTATGCAGAGGCTAGAGGCTCTGGCCCACCCATTCTCACTCCCCCCCTCTCTTTCTGTCTCTCTGTCTCTAATGAAAAAATGAATAAATAAATAAAATAAAAAAATGTGAGAGGAGATTTGAGTTCATTTACTTTGATTCTCATCTTCAGTGACAGTGATGATCCAGTAATCAACTTTCCTTAAGCACACAGGGATGTCTGTGCAGGGTGCTTGACAGAGAGGCAGGACTCCAACACTGACGTGGAGCAGCAGTGTTTATTTGTCAATGCTGACATGGGACCACGACATTCCTATCCAAAGATTGAACCCCAATCACAGTGGAAATTTTATTTTATTTTTATTTATTTCTTAATTTTATTTTTTGGTTTTTTGAGATAGGGGATGACCTGGAATTTACTATGTCATCTCAGGGTGGCCTCGAACTCATGGCAATCCTCCCACCTCTGCCTCCCGAGTGCTGGGATTCAAGGCGAGCGCCACCACGCCCAGCTTATTTAGTATTTCTTTATTGGATTTCAGTAGAAATTTTGTAAGGACACATCCTATGTTGGCACCATCATTTCCCTATGCCTGCCACCATCCCACGGAGGGTCTATCCCTGTGGCACGGTGGGTATTCACCATGGGTTAAGGGGTATGAGTGTGGGAGCAGCAGTCTGTCAGTGGGGGGAGTCGAGGCCTCTGCCTATTGCCGCATACCCTCTGACTCTTCCCCCCTTCTCTTCCACACAATTCCCTGGGCATCAGTGGCCGTGTGTTAAGTCTGTTCTAATAGTGAGTTCTTAGCAGCTCTAGAAACCTGCTTCAACACGTTTTCTGTATCTCCCCATCACACTGGTGCAGGTTTTCAAACTCTCCCTGCAAGCTAGCAGCACTGTGGCTCATCTCATCCATTCCTATGTGCTCCACGTGGGTCCTATGTTGGTTTTTCCAGGTGGGGTCTCGCCTTAGCTCAGGCTGTCCTGGAATTCACTATGTAGTCTCAGGGTGGTCTTAAACTCACAGCGATCCTCCTATATCTAGCTCCTGAGTGCTGGGATGAAAGGTGTGCACCACCATGCCAGGCTTTTGGCTCATCTTTTGATAGGGTTCAGGTATCTTTTCTGGAATTGTTGATCAATTTTGGTAGTCCTTGGATCTCACTGCCTCTGTACAGGACAAACAGACTTTCAACCACAGTCTGCATTGGTGGTTCGGTTTGTGGATCCCAGAAGGCGGCGGGATATTATGTTTATAGCCACTATCATGTTTTTTGTACCTTTCATCCCCTTTTGTCTCACGTACGTGGCAGCATACTATTGAGGTAGTTCGTGAAATTCCCAAACTAAGCTGGGCATGGTGTTGCACTCCTTTAAATCCCAGCACTCGGGAGGCAGACATAGGAGGATCACTGTGAGTCAAGGCCACCCTGAGACTACATAGTGACTTCCAGGTCAGCCTGGGATAGAGCAAGACACTACCTCAAAAAAAAGAGGGGGAGCTAGTGGGATGGCTAGTGGTTAAGGCGTATGCCTGCAAAGATAAAGGACCCCGGTTTGATTCCCCAGGACCCACGTAAGCCAGATGCACAAGGGGGCGCATGCATCTGGTGTTTGTTGCAGTGGCTGCAGGCCCTGGGGCGCCCATTCTCTTTCTCTCTCACTCTCTGTGTCTCTCTGATAAATAAATAAATAAATAAATAAATAAATAAATAAATAAATAAATAAATAAAAATTATTTTTAAATCCAAACTACCAGGCTCATTCCAGGCTGAGGTCACGACATACACAGTTTTCTTCCCTTTGTTCTGGGATGGACTTGTTCTCAATGTGTTTTCAGAAAAAGTGGGAACAACTTCTGAGATTACGAATCTCAGAGTTAACCCTTTCTAGTGTCTTAGAACAGTAAGTGACAGATACCATCCTTTTTTTTTTTTAGTTTTTCGATGTAGGGTCTCACTGTAGCTCAGGCTGACCTGGAATTCATTCTGTAGTCTCTGTGTGACCTCAAACTCGTGGTGATCCTCCTACCTGTCTCCCAAGTGCTGGGATTAAAGGCGTGCCCCACCGGGCACAACCCTTTAAAAATTTTTTTTTACTATTATTTATTTATTTGACAGAGAAAGAGGGAAAGAGAGGGAGAGAGAATGAACACACCAGATCTCCAGCCACTGCAAATGAACACCAGATGCATGCACTCCCTTGTGCAGCTGGCTAATGTGGGTCCTGGGGAAATCACACCAGTTTCCTATGGATTTGCAGTCCAACGCCTTAACTTCTCTCCTGGCCCGTTGACCCTATTTACACGATAGAGAGTTTCCATGACCATGATCACAGGATCCCATTCTAGCAAATCTCCAGTCAAGTTGTAAGCCCAAAACATGTGTGTGTGAGAGAGAGAGAAAATACACAAGGGGGGGCATGTGTCTGGAGTTCGTCTGCAGCAGCTGGAAACTCTGGTGCCCCATTTTCTCTCTCTCTGACTCTTTCTGTCTCTCCTATAAATAATAAAAACTAATGAGATCATAATCATAAAATAAATAAAATGTATTTAGAGTGGTGCTCACGCCTTTCATCCCAGCAGCACTGGGGAGGGAGGCAGAGAGGGAGGAGGGTTGTGGCTGTGAGGTCGAGGCCAGCCTGAGATGACAGAGTGAATTCCAGCTCAGCCTGGGCTAGAGCCAGACCCTACCTCTAAAACAACAACAAAAAAAGAAAACCAAAGAAATAAATGTAACATCTACCATAAATATGGTGTCATGTAGCCAACAGCAGGAGGAGGTGTTTAGTGTGTGATATATATATATGATTATGTATTATACATAATATATACATATATAAGTATATACATATAAATTCATATATCAACTTATATGTAAATTTATATATGAATATATATTTAAGCTTATACATATATTATACACATAAGTTTATATGATATATATTTACATATATATTATGTACAATATATTGTTTTTAGTGTTATATATTATTATATATTATATATACTACATAATATATACATATACAAATATATATACACTCATATGTAAATATGTAACTTATGTATATGTCATAATAGGATTAGGGTCAAGGTTATATGTAAATTTATATACATAAATACATATATATATATATATATATATATATATATATACAATTTTTTTTTTTGGTTTTCGAGGTAGGGTCTGGATCTAGCCCAGGCTGACCCAGAAATCACTCTGGCATCTCAGGGTGGCCTTGAACTCACGGCTATGACCCTTCCACCTCTGCCTGCCCATTGCTGAGGGTGTGAAGTGTTTGAGTGCCACCATGCCCAAGTGATGATTGCTATTATTATTATTGTTTGCTTTTCCTTATTATCATTATTTTTACTAATACTATTATTATTTGGTTTTCAACATTATTGCTATTATTTGGTTTTAATTATTGTTATTTCTTTTCATTATCATTATAGTATTATTTTACCATTACTATTACTATTATCACTTGGCTTTCCTAACTACTACTACCACTACCACTACTACTCTTTTCTTTTTTTTTTTTTATTATCATTAGGATTATTAGGTTTTCCTTGTTATTACTATTGCTATTACTATTATTTGGTTTTCATTGTTATAAATTATTATTAATATTGTTATTAGTTGGTTTTCCTTATTACTAATACTACTACTAGTATTATCTCATTCTTATTACCAATATTATTACTATGATTAGGTTTTCTTTATTACTATTAATAATAATAATTATCATTTTTTCCCCGAGGTGGGGTGTGGCTGCAGCAGCGCAGGCTGACTTGGAACTCAGGCCGACATCCTCGTCCTCCTGTCCCCCTGACCTCCATTCTGTTCTGGGTCCAGCGGCATCCAGGTCCAGGTCTAGGCGCAGCGCGGGCGTCACCCTCGGTGCCAGTGGCTTTGTGCATTTGGGATTGGGGGGCAGTGGGTTGGGGCTGATGGGGATTCAAAAGTAAAATAAAGTAATAAAATAATGAATAATAAAATAATGAATTATAAAACAAAATAATATACTAAAATTAAAAAGTTAAATAAGCCGGGCGTGGTGGCGCACGCCTTTAATCCCAGCACTCGGGAGGCAGAGGTAGGAGGATTGCCGAGAGTTCAAGGCCACCCTGAGACTACATAGTTAATTCCAGGTCAGCCTGGACCAGAGTGAGACCCTACCTCGCAAAACCAAAAAAAAAAAAAAAAAGTTAAATAAAATGACATATTAATAATAAATAATAAAATTAATTTAAAAAGAAAAAAAGGAAAATTGCAGACGATTTTCTTAGAAGGAGGAGGAGGGTGGTGGGCATGAGTTTGAGGCCAGCCTGAGAGGACAGAGTAGGTCCTGGGTCAGACTGGCCTAGAGCCACACCCTACCTCAATGGTAATCATAATAATGATAATGTTCATCATCAACATGATAAAACAAAATAATAAACAAATAAACTGGGGC
>JAEOAD010001830.1:0-11509 GCA_036365145.1 Orientallactaga sibirica
CTCCTTGTAAATAAATATATATATTTTTTAAAAATAAAGAGTATATGTGAGAGAGAGATGAGCATCATTGTGCATACTTGTAATTCCCATAGAGGAGACTGAGGCAGGAGCATCCTGAGTTGGGGGTCAGCCAGTGATACACAATGCGACCTCACCTCTAGGTAAAAATAAAAAGAGCCGACAGTGTAGCTCAGTGCAAAAGAACTTGCTTAGCACACACTAGACCCTGGGTTTGATAGCCAGGAACAGAGGATAAGACCTGACAGCTACTCCAATTTAGCTCCAAATAAGAGTAAAACTGCTTTTGCCTTCTGGAGAGAGTGCATGGAGGCCAGCAGCACAAGGCTTGTGCATACACAGAACATGAAGTGTTCTGACATTATTACTCCCCTGCACATGCATCTGCAATCACCTTGCTAGAGGCAAGGTCACTGGGGGCCCGGTCTTAAGGTGTGGTGATGGGTTTGAGATTCCATTGTAAAGATATGCAAATGTGTCTAGCAGGAGTTCCTGAAGTCTGCTGTGTGACCTTTTTGGCTGTAGTTTTTGCTCTGTGTGCTGTGGTGGCTGGTTGGCTTTTTCTCTCTGTTTGGCCCTGTGAAGAGCAGGCTGCTTCTTCCTGCCATTATGGAACTTCCCTGGATCTGTAAGCTTCAATAAATAATATCCCTTCCTCCATAACTGTGCCTGGTCTGGAAGTTCATCTCAGTGAACCTGAAGCTGTCTGCAACAGTAAAGTGGTACCGAGGAGTGTGTGAGATGAACCTGACCGTGTGGATATTCGTCTTTTGGAACCTTTGTTTTGGAGGAATGGGCATGGACTTGGTGCTTGCAACTGAAGATGCCTTCTGGAGTGGTAAGCCAAGTTTTATGGACTATTCTGATGAGAGTTTGAGAATGCTAAGTGCAGATAGTATTGAACTTCGAGGCTTGGCTTATGAGCTTTCTAAGGGGAAGGAAAGACTGCAGAGGACTTTGTTGGAACTGGGCTACTGGCATAAGGGATGGCTACGTTCTGCTATCCAGGCCCAGAGTGTTTGATCAAACTTAAATTTGTAATGGACTGATGCTTGGCTAAAGATATTGGACTGAGATTTTAAGATTTTAAGTTGGAAACCTGAAGCAAGTTAAAAGTAGAGGCATTGAGACTGGTTTAACTGCTATTGTCAAACACATTAGCAATCTTAAGGAAGGTGGAAGGAAGGTGGCCAGACTTGATTTACATTAAAACAATGGAGAGGATGCCTGAGGAAAGACTGTTAAAAATGCAAATTCTTGGAAAGAGCTGACTGGAGAAGGAACCTGCTTTTCAAGGCTATGGTTTATTTTGTCCCTGGATTAAGAATATGGCTGTGTCCTGCACACCTGGTATTAGTTTTGGAAATATGAAAATGCATGGAATGGTCATGAGTTGCACACGGTTCCAGGAGCCGCTGCTGAGATGCGGCATGAGGCAGGGCATGAAGACCCTCAGGAATAGGCTGGAAGAGCCTTTTGGAAGATGGACCGTGGTTTGCATGGAGACCTGAAGATGTTTTGGATATACCAGGACTGTGCAAAAGGACTACCATGGAGTGCAGTGTTGAACTGGGATGAAAGTTTTCCCTGGCGACTCTGCCCAGCTGGAGGGGTGGAATTGGAAAAGCTGGAGACTGGTAGTCTCTGGTTATATTGAACTTGAACTGCAGAAGTTTGATGACTGCTGATGATTGAGTTTGCATTATTCTAGTCTCTCCTTGCTTGCCTTTTACCAGTTAAAATGTTTACTCTGTGCCTTTACATGTTGAAAGTATTTAACTTGTTTGATTTTACAGGACTCACTATCTTAAGTTGATCAAGACTGTGAGAACCTTTGAAATTGGACTGAGTACAATTTACAATGTGTGATAGTTATAAATCTATTGGGGGCCAGGAGCTAAATATATTGGGGGCCAGGGCGGAATGTGGTAGTTTGAATATATGTCCCCCAATATATTCAGTGTTTTATTAGTTTATAGTTTGCATCTGCAATCACCTTGCTAGAGGCAAGGTCACTGGGGCTGGTCTTAAGGTGTGGTGATGGGTTTGAGATTCCATTGTAAAGATATGCAAATGTGTCTAGCAGGAGTTCTGAAGTCTGCTGTGTGACCTTTTGGCTGTAGTTAGTTTTTTTGCAATAATATCCCTTCCTCCATAACTGCCTGGTCTGGAAGTTCATCTCAGAACCTGAAGCTGTCTACATCCTGTAAAAGATACACATCTCCATAGCACACTGAAATCTCATTGCTTCAACTTCTGCAGACATGTGAGCAAATATTTATTCACCCCAAATAAGGTGCCAATGACAGAGCAAAGAAATAATGTCATTCAAGTCTGGCCCAGTGAGCCAGTGAGTATATTGGGGTTATTTAGAGGAATATGGATGAGGGGATATTTTCAGACACATGGATGACTGAAAAGTACCTGCATCGGTAAAAGTTTCACCTCCCATGGGTGACAACTCATGAAAGCTGTATCCCTGGAGATGTTTGTAAAATGTGAAGGGGACTTGACCATTTGGAATGTCTCCTCTTCCCAGAAATTGTTACTTTTTATTTAACCTTGTGGAGGGACCTTGTGCAGCTTGTGAATTTTAGGAGCTTTTGGGGACCTTCAGGTTTTGTCCACTTCTGGAGCATGGTTTCTCTAAATTCCCGAGTCTTACAAAGATTCCTGTGTGGTGGGGAGGAGTACTCTGAACCACTGTTTTGGGGTACACATAGTCATTACACCCATGAATTCATAGCAGCTTAAATTTCTTGCAAACATTAAGCCTGTCAATACATCACCTTCATGAAGGAAGGATACATGTGACTCCACATCTCTAGAGAAGCTAATTGAACGTAATGATTGCTGGGAAAGGGGAGTCATGTTCATCAGTTGTGTACCTGCTGGTAAGTTGCCCATCCTGTTATATCACCATGATCATGCAAGAAACCCTAATTTAACTCAATGGGTTTAAAAAAAAAGGAATGAGGAATACCTGCAACCCCACTGAGGAGCATCCCTAATGGAGTGGGAGCAGGGATTAGGGAAAAAGGGTACCAATACATGATTTATCTATACAAAACATGTTGTTAAAATAATACTAAACTTTTTTTTTAAAGGAACAAAAGTAAGATGGAGAGTCATAAGAATGAAGAAATGTGTTAGTGAGAGGTGGATACTGGTAAGACAGTGGATTTCTAGGCATGAGATCAAAATATGTTATATATGTATTAAAATACCAAGATGCAGGATACAGGGATAGCCTAGTGGTTAAGGCACTTGCCCACAAAGCCAAAGGATCCAGATTTGATTCCCCAGGACCCACATAAGCTAGATGCACAAGGTGGTGCATGCATCTGGAGTTTGTTTGCATAGCTGAAAGCCCTGGTTGCCCATTCTCACCCTCCACAGCTCGCTCGCTCTCTCTCTCTCTCTCTCTCTCTCTCTCTCTCTCCCTGTTTCTCCCTATATCTCTCTCAAATAAATAAATAACAAAATATTTATAAGAAAAATATCAAAATGGAAAAAATAGTGAAAAAAACAGTTGAAGAGGATGGTTTCATGAAAGAAAATAAGAAGTGTCCAAATGGCCAAAAGAGATGAGAAAAACTGCCTGCAAAGAGGGATGTGCACTCACGAGCCTGTGCAGTTTCCATGGAGCCCACTCAGGCTCTGCTGCCCTGGCCTTGCCCTCCATACACTCCTTGTTCTCTGTGTGGTTTTTCTTTGTTTGATTTTGAAATAGGGACTCCCATAACCCAGGCTGGACTCAAAGTGACCTGGAGTGATGGCACATACCTGTGAACTCAGTACTTGGCAGGTGGAGGCATGAGATAAAATGTTCAAAATATGTACTGAATTTACAGTGCCACCGAGCCAGGTTCACTGCAGTCACTTCTTTGTCTGCATTCCCTCTAGATCACCTTATCCACACCCAGGGTCTCAAAAGACAGTAACATGTTGAAGTCTCTGAAACATATATGCTAGCTCTGCACTTTCCACTGGATGGCAGGTTTGAACATGTATGTGCTCATGAGGCACCTCTGAGGGTAACTGAAACAGGGCAGTTGTTAACACTTGTCCCCTTGACAGATCACTTGCCTGGTTTGTGCAAGGCCCTGTGTTTGATCCTTAGCAACACACACACACACACAAACACACACCCCTATCCTCCATCTGTTCCCCATGCATTCTCTATTTTATGCTATGGTCCCCCTCTCCTCTTTACTGTAACCATGTCCAGACAAGCTGAGTTATTATTATGAAGCACCATCTTAGCTCCCTTAGCAGTTTGCCACATGCTTCTCAGTACCCTTGTTCACACTCACACTCACTCACACATTTTGCTAGTTCAGACATTGAAATGGTGTATCCAGGCTGGAGGTGTGGCTCAGTGGTGGATCCATTGTTTACCTGGGATATGTGAAGCTCTGGGTTCATGAACAAGTTCCCAGAAAAAAAAAAGTAATTCCTGAGTTAACCATACTACATAGCTGATTGAATGTATAGAAAGTCTGTGGTAGTAGAAAGCTGTCTGTTACAGGCTTATAACCTAATTTTGTTGGGTTACCTTTAGTCCCATAAATAGTGCTTATAGTCTACCTCACCACTTGATCTAACATTGCCATTACTATCAGGTAAAATTCTTATTGGAATGTTCAAACAAGCATCTTAGTTTCCACCAACCCATAGGCTAAGGATAGCATCACAAAACACCTGAGGCCTCTAGCAGAGACTTCTCTGCTTTGAAAACTCCTCCTTGATGTTTCCATGAATGCACTTAAAATGCCTAGATTTATAACTTTTTCATTCTATTACTATAAATATTCCATGAGTTAGGTAGGGTGGCCCACATTTTTACTCCCAGTACAAAAAGAGGCTAAAGTAGGAAGATCACTGTGAGTTTGAGTCTATCTTGGTTGACAGATTGAGTTCCAGGTCAGCCAGGCTAGAGAGAGACCAGGCTTAAGAAATGAAACCAAAAATTCTGACAATTTTACCATGTTGAAACTCCATATTTCATGTAACCTAGACATTCAATAACTAACCTAGTCTTCCATTCATGAAATGTCAGGATTTTCCTGACACCAGCCTGCCCCTCCATCTGTTCATAGATCTAGTGACTCTCTAACAACCTCTACCTGCCTATCACCATGGTACCTTACATAATCACCTTTTCCCAAACTAGAGTGAACTTATTAAACCTAGGACATTCTCACTTGAATTAATCACATTCAGTAGTGTTGGATATTCATTTCTCACATCCCAAAGGCTCTTAAAATTTTGGGTTAAGGCCAGAGGCTAGTAAAGCCAAGACCTCACTTAATTTTCCTTCCTGCTTTTCCTTCTAGTATTTAGTACCTAACACTGGTGGTTTTTACTTTCTGTCCATATACACAGGAAAATGAAGGCAATATCTGTAAGCACACCACACTGAGATTAGAAAATTGGCATGGAGAGGTGAAGACACTTGTGGGTGGCATGCTGAAACTGGGTTTGGGCTGAGGCCAGGCCTATCACCAGGGGTCCTCACAGTGCCACCAGGGAGTTCACGTGCCCCTCTACTTGGCGTGATCCCCCTACCTGATGCGGAGAGGTCTGAATTGTAAGCAGATCACCATGGTCACCTCCTCCACCACCATCTCACCAGACAGAGGATCAGGAAAATGAACTCTGCTGCTTCCTCCTCACCATTTGCACCTCCCTGCCTTTAAGTTTACAATTTCTCCCATGCTCTGGTAGAGCTGCAGCATTGTGACATCATGGGCTGTTCCACCTGCCTGGGCATGGGAGGGGGGCAGAGCCATCTACCATTCCTGACAGGAGGGAGGCTCGCAGAGGGGAGTGGGATGTAGCTGCACTGATGCAGAAACTTTGCAGCTCACAGGGATCTTTCCTCCCACCTACCTATAGAGCAGACACAGGACTCCTGTGGTGTGAGGAGCCTCATGGGAAAAGGCGACTCTTGGCCAGAAGATCCCACAGGCCCACTGTGTGTGCCTGACAACACTATGGTCAACCCACAGGGATTGACTGCACTCAGGTCTGGGTTCTGCAACCCTGCCCTGCTTCCCTTTGCTCTTCCTTCTTTTCTTCTTCCCTTTCTTTGTCTTCCATTTCCCCTCTTTTCTCCCCTTCCTTCTCCCCACTCTGTTCTTTTCCTTCCATTCCTATCTCCCTTCTTTCCTTATTTTCCCCCTCAGTCCCTCATTCTTTCTTTCCATTTTTCTCATTTAACCCTTTTCCTTCCTTCCTTTATTCTCCTCCTCCCTTTCCCCTCTTTTCCTTCATTCTTTCCTTTCTTCTCCTCTTTTTCCTCCTCTGTTTACTTCCCACCTTCATTCCTTCCCTCTATTATTCACCCTTTACCCCTTTTTTCTACTTTCCTTCCCTTTTTCTTTCTTCTTCCCATTCGTCTCCCTTTCTCTCTTTCGTCCTTTCCTTTGCCCCCTTTTTTCCCTCCCTGTCTCCCTTTCCTCTTTCTTTCTCTTCCTCTCTTTATCGCCCTCTCCTCTCTCTCTCTCTCTCTTTTTTTTTTTGACGTTGAGTCTCACTGTAGCTCAGGCTGACCTGGAATTTACTATGTATTCTCAGGGTGGCCTTGAACTCAAAGTGATCCTCCTACCTCTGCCTCCCACTGGGGTAACAGTAGTGCACCATGGCCAGATTTTGGGGAGGGGGCATGTATGCGTGCGCGCGCGTGCGTGCATGCGTGTGTGTGTGTGTGTGTGTGTGTGTGTGTGTGGTCTGTGTGGATTTATACTAATGTTCCAGGGCAGTGCGCTGGAGCTGGGTGTGGGCCCACCAGCCCTTTGCTGGGCTTTCTTCCAGGGCCTCTCGGGGAGCCCGTGACCCCTGGATCCAGCCCAATCCTCCTACCTGCTGCGGATCACTCTTACTCGCCCCCAGACTCGCCATGGCCGCCTCCTCCGCGGTCCCGCAGGATGGAGGCTCCAGAAAATGAACTCCGCACTGCTCACGCTGTCCGCCTTTCAGTTTACAATCTGATGAGCGGTTTCCCTGGCACACAGACATGCCACATGCCACGCTGCCACTTTCTCTGCCCCACAGAGCTGCTGGAGAGAGGCTCAGGAAAAAGAACTCAGCACCTCCCACCTTTTAAAAGTTTACAACTTCCCTAAGGACGCTCTGCCTGAGTAGCAGCATTGTGATGTCATGGGCAGTTCCACCTGCCTACAGCACGGGGGAGGTTGGAGGTGCCCATCAGTCAGAGGGGAGGGGGCTGGCAGAAGATGAGTGGGCTACAGCTGTACTGGAGCAGGGACTTTGCAGCTAAGAGAGCTTGTGCACACCCCAAACAGAGAGCAAATGCAGGGGCTTCTGGGACCTGAGGTGTAGCCATGTGTACTGACAGACCACCAGCTTCCACCTACCCAGGGTTTAAGAATGTCATCAGATAGCATGTGAAGCCTATGGTGGAGATTTCCCTGCTTTGCTAAATCCTGCCTACCTGATGGTCAACCAATGTATTTGAAAAGTGCCTTGATTATGACTTGACTTATGTAATTATGAAAACTTCATGAAACTGTTAGCACATTTAGACAGGGAAGTTTGGGTAACCTGTGTTCCTGGGACATGGTCACACAAATTTGGCCCTAAAGTATGTCTAATCCCCTTAGAGGTGAGATCTGCGTGCTTGTGTTCTGTGTGCCCCCCCCCGCACTTACCTATGCACCTGGCTTACATGGGTACTGGGAATCAAACCTGGGCCCTTTGGCTTCTCAGGTGAGTGCCTTAACCATTAAACCATCACTCTAGCACAGCCTAATTTTATTTTTAAAGTATGGTATTTGGCTTGATAGATGGCTTAATGAGTGCTTGCCTTCAAAACCTAAGGAGTCATGTTCAACTCTCCAAGTCCCACATAGGCCAGACACACAAAGGAACACAAGTGAGCAAGTTTGTATTTGCACACGAGGCAGCACATACATCTGGAGTTTGATTATAGTGGCTGAAGGCTGTGGCATGCCAATTCTCTCTCTCTTTCTCTCTCTGATAAAAAAACCATAATATATAAAATATGGTATTATATAGCATTACAAATGGAAGGCTTTATACAGAAAGGTCCCATTCTCACCTCTAGCCCCACTACTCTGTTTGCCCCTGACTTTCATAGGTAACTGCCTTCACTACTTTTTGATTAATCTTTTCATTGTTTCTTCTTAAAAAAAAAAAAATATGTGCACATTTTACCCCCTAAATACTGTGTGTAAATAATGTGTTTATAAAAATTTCACTTTCACCAGTTATCCCACCACCCAGTTTGCTCCTGAATTTCTAGGTAAGCATCTTAATTTCTGGTTAAACTTTTTATTGCTTATTTTTTTAAATGAAAGAAAAGCATGTACACAGTCATAGTAACACAAAGGACTGTATGTGTGTGTTCATTATATATGTACGTATATGTAGACATGCACACTCTCTTTTACAAAGGGAGAGAGAGAAACAGAGAGAAAGAATGGCAACACCAGGACCTTCATCCATGGGAAACGAATCCATCTGGCTTACGTGGGTACTGGGGAACTGAATCTGGGTCCTTAGGTTTCATAACCAAGTGTTTTAACTGCTAAGCCACCTCTCCAGCCCTTATTTAATATTTTGTTTTGATATTATTTTACTTTACAGTTGTTTTGTTTTCTCTTTTTCACTTGTGACATATTATTTCACAGTTTTGCTATTTGTCCAATTGTTTGATGATTTTATATTTATATAAAATGGGTATATTGCCAGATGTGGTGGCACATGCCTTTATTCCCAGCATGAGGTGGCAGAGGTGGGAGGACTGCTATGAGTGTGAGGCCACCCTGAGACTCTAGAGTGAATTCCAGGCTATCCTGGACTAGAGTGAGACCCTACCTCAAAAAAAAAAACAAAATAAATAAATTAATTAAATAAATAAAATGGACATTAGTTAGGTTTGCTTGAATGAGCATGGGTGTGTGGGGCATGTTACTTACTGAGGGATGGACAATTTACTAGTTGCTACACCACTGAAGAAAATGACTTCCCTCTCTAGCACCATTAATTGCCAATGGCTTATTGGTGGGCTGAAGACTCATGAGCCCCTGGCTCATCCATGATACAATATTGATGTACTCAATCTTTACAGATCAGTAACCATACTTACTATGAGTTCATGAGCACAGTTGTCATGTGTGCCCAGAAGTTAGTGCTTTTCTGCATCCCTATTTATCCTCTGGCACCTACATTCCTTCTTTCCTCTGTTCTGTGTTGTTTCCTGAAACTTGGTGGGGTTATGGAGATGTCCTACTTAGGCCTGAGCACTCAACAGACACTTACTCATCACTTTGACTACTGGAAAGAAGCTTCTTTTAGAGCAATACTAGTCTATAATTGCAAACATAGATATTTAGAAGGCGGTTAGATATGCACAACATGCCCACGTAGCAAAACAATAGGATCTCCTGCTAGGGCCTAGGATTTTTTTGTTTTGTTTTGTTTTGGTTTGGTTTTTCGAGGTAGGGTCTCACTATAGTCTAGGCTGACTTGGAATTCACTATGTAGTGTCAGCTTGGACTTGAACTCGTGGCAATCCTCCTACCTCTGCCTCCTGAGTACTGTGGTTAAAGGCACGCACGACCACACCTGGTTCTTTCCAGTTTTTGGTTTTTTTTACCAGGTTAACAGTACCAGATATGAGTGGGGTTGTTTCGATTGACATTTGGAAACTTCTCTAGTGGGTGGAGGGGACACTGGAAATGCTTCAGTGGAGTGCTGGAAGACAGCCCTGGAAGATAATGTTAAGGACAAAAAAATGAAATCAAGGAGTTAAGGGGGAGTAGGCATACAACAGATTGGAAGTTGTTGTTTTTCATTCTTGTAAGACCTTTAAGCATTGGAGAAAGAACAAAGGAACTCAAATATATGGAGACAGATTGTCTCAAGACCCTCTGAGAGTGAGCTGACTGTGAGCAATGAGAGATAAGTTTACAACAGCCATTTAGTATAGAATATCTAAGGATTAACAGAATTTCTGATAGGATTCTAATAAGAATAACTTTGTATGCTGGAAATTTTGAGGTCTGTTTTTCTTCTATAATTTTGTTGAAAACATGTACTAAACCTCTGGATTGAAATTCTTTTCCTTCTACTATACCCTGAATGCTTATGTTTGATCTTTTCATAGTGTCCCTGATATCTTAGAATTCCAATTCATACCTTTCTATTATCTTGTCTTTCTCTTTTTTGGACTGTATTACGTCTGCCACCTGGTCTTCTATTTAGATATTCTGCTCTCTCCTTCATCCATTCTACTAGTGAGACATTCCACAGAGTTTTTTATTTCACTGACTTTGTTCATCAGAGCTATAATTTCAGCCTGGTTTTTCTTCAGTATTTCTCTTTCCTTACTCATGTCCTTTAATGACCTTTTATTTCATTAAGCTGTTTTTCTGTGCCCTCTTTCAGGAGTTTGTTTTCTTCTTTGAATCCTTTCATTTCTTCTTCATTTCCTTGAGTATAGATAGAATCATTCCTTTGAAGTCTTTGTCAGGTATTTCATCTAAAACACTCTCATTGGTGATCATTTCTGATGGATTTATAATTTTTGGTGGGATTGCATTTTCTTGATTCTTCATCTTTCTTGTATTATTATGAGGCGACTTTGGCATCCTGAATTGATTTGATGCTTGGGTTTTCTACTTATCTGCAGTGTTCTTAGATGTGGTGATCCACCTTTATATACTTTCAGGATATGAGTTTAACCTGCCAACTGTAGCACTTGTACCCCAATCCAACTGCAGAAGTTATCCTAGGGGTTGAGTTTGCTTGGTAAGCAAGTATTCTAGTGGACTGGGTGGGACAATATACTGGCGAAGTCTAAACTTCAACTGATCAATATACACATTCAATAAAAACCAGCACAGAGTATACAAGTGTGGGGATAAAAACAAACAAATAGTCTTATAAGGCCTAAATCCTTAAGGGTGTGTGTGTTGTTCTCCTTCCTTAATCTTGTCAGATAGGAGGCAGAGAATTCTGTTCTGAATTGGGTTCCTGGTCAGCCTGGATCTGGGTCAGACCCTGCCCAAATAATGACATAATCAAAAGACAAAGGCCCTATAAATCTGTAAGCATTAAATGCAGTAATATTCAACCATGTACAGCTTATTTGAAAATGGTAAAGCCAACCAAAAATATGTAACCCACAACCTGCCCTGATGACATGGAAAGAGAGATTGCACCTTCAATGCAGGCCTATGTACCTTTTTTTCTTTTGTCAGTTGGCCTTGTTACCTTTTAGTGTGGTGCCAATTTGACCAACGCTGAGTTCCTGTCTCTATCCCTCTGTGTTGTGCTGTGGAGCTGGAGTTCTCATCTGTGATCCATGTGCTGCTACTGGGAACTGAATGCAGGAGGTTCATGGTTCTTATGGTATTATTTTATTCATTTATTTTGCAAGGGAGAGAGAGAATGGGTGCAGCAGGATACCATGGCCTCTTGAAACTGAACAAACTCCATA
>JAEOAD010000730.1:0-12841 GCA_036365145.1 Orientallactaga sibirica
TATTGTAGTTCTGACTTGCATTCCCTGATGGCTAGTGAAGCTGAACATGTTTCATGCGCTTGTTGCGACATTTTTACTTCTTTTCAGATGGGCCTGTTCAGATCTTTCACCAATTTTTTAACTGAATTACTCGGTTTTTATATTGCTGAGATTCTTAAATTTCTTTTTTAAAAATATTTTTATTTATATATTTTGCAAGCAGAGAGAGAAAGAGAGAGTGTGTGTGTAAGAAAGTGTGTGTGTGAGAGAGAATATGTGTGTATGGACGTACCAGAGCCTCTAACTGCTGCAAACTTGAGATACACGCACCATATTCTTCATCTAACTTTACATGGGTACTAGAAAATTGAACCCAAGTTATTGGGCTTTGCAGGCAAGCGCCTTAACTGCTGAGCTCTCTCTCTAGTCCCAGATATTTTTTTAAATTATATTGCTTCTTTGTCAAGAAAATGAAAAACAGTTGTTTTCCCATCCCATAGGCTGTCTCTTTACTCTGTTGAATGTTTCCTTCACTATGCAGAAACTTTTTTGAATTTATATAAAACCATTTGTATTCTTCCCTTTCCCTCCCTCCTCCCCAGACTTTTGGGTGCCAGGTGCAAATATTTCCCTTTACCAGCGTCTTAGATTGTTTCTCCTGTTTTCTTGTAGTTGTTTTAGAGCTTCAGAGCTTACATTTAGACTTCGATCCATTTTTGAGTTTTCTACAGGTTGAGAGAGAAGGTCTAGTTTGTCTTCTTCCAGTACCACATATTGAATAGGCTATTGTTTTGTGTTTTTATTATTAATATTATTCTTGCAGGAGAGAGGGAAAGAATGGACATGCCAGCACCTTCAGCCTGCTCAAATGCACCTTCTTGTGGTGCATGGGTGACACTGTGTGCTTGTGCCACTGTGCTTTTGGCTATGTGGGACCTAGAGATTTAAACATGGGTTCTTAGGCCTTGCCAGCAGGCACCTTAGCCACTAAGCCATCTCTCCAGCCCTGTTTTTATGCTTTGATCTTACAACTTGACTGTATTCCCTTATCATTTCTAATCCTTTTTTTTCTAAATATAGAATCATACCGTTTATAGACAGGGATACTTTGACATTCCCTTTTCCTGCTTGTATGTCTTTTACCTAGCTGCACTATCTAAAACTTCTTATACTAAATGGAGTAAGATAGTGAGAGCAGCAGACACTCTTGTCTTGTTTCTGACACTAGAGGAAATGCTTTCCCCAACTCAGATTGATGTAGTCTATGGGTTTGTCACACACAGTCTTTAGTATATTGAGGTATACACTGTGTGTATGAATGCTTTTTTCCATCTATTGAGATCATTCTATGACTCTTGTCCTGTATGTTTGATATGGTGTTTATTGATTGTATGTGTTGAACTATCCTTGTGTCCCTGGGATGAAACCATCTTGATTATGATGAATTATCTTTTTTTTTTTTTTTTTTTTTTTTTTTTTGGTTTTTCAAGGTAGGGTCTCACTCTGGTCCAGGCTGACCTGGAATTAACTGTATAGTCTCAGGGTGGCCTCGAACTCACGGCGATCCTCCTTCCTCTGCCTCCTGAGTGCTGGGATTAAAGGCGTGCACCGCCATGCCCGGCTTATGATGAATTATCTTTATGATGTGCTTTTCAATTCAATTAGCATTTTGGTGAGAATTTTTGCATTTTTTTCTCATCAGAAATACTGGTCAATAATTTTCTTTTTTTGTACTCTTCTATGGCTTAGGTAATAAAGTAATAAATATCTCATAAGAATGAGTTTTAAACGATTGTTTGTCTTTCAGTTTTTCTGGCTAGTTTCAGAAGATAGAGTATTAGAGTTCGTATTTAAAGGCTTGGTAAAATTCATCAGTTAAGCTGGTATTTTCTTTATCAGGAAACTCTATCACTACCTTATTGCTTGTTATTGGTATGTCTAGGTTTATGTCCTCTCCAATTATAATAAGTCATATTTCCACAAATTCAACCATCTCTTCTAAGCTTTCCAGTTTTTGGAATTACAGGTTTTTTTTTTTTTCTTTTTTTAGTTTACATACGATATTTAGGTATCTTTACTCTGGAATTTTGAAAGACATTGTTTTAGTTGAATCCCATTCCCTCCTACTGTCTCCAGCATCCTTCTCTCCATACTCCCTTCCTCCAAAATCCTGCCCTCTCTGTTTACATGTCATGTTGTCCTTTTGTTCTCCCCTCATCATTCTTCCTACTCAGCTCACACTTGCTCTTGGCTAGTAATCTACCCCATAGGTTTTACCTACAATTACAGATATATCAGAGAGCATGTAGTTTCACTCTTTCTGAATTTGGGTCACTTAACCTAATAAAACTTTACAAGTCCATCCATTTTCCTGAAAATTTCATAATTTCACTTTTGCATAATGCTGAACAGAATTCCGGTGTGTATATGTACTACCTTTTAATTATCCATTCATCTGCAGCGGATACCTTGACTGATTCCAGTTCTTAGCTATTGTAAATACAGTAGCAGTGAACATAGGTGTGCAGGTATCTCTGTGGTAGAGTGTAGAGCCCTTGGTTATATGCCCAGAAGTGTTATAGCTGAGTCATATGAAAGGACTACTACTTTTTGAGATACCGCCAAACTGATTTCCACAATCTGTGCACTAGTTTGCGCTCCCACAAGCAGTGAGTAAGTTCTTCTTTCTCACATCCTCACCAGCACGCACGCCTGTTTTCATGTGCACAGCCATTCTGACTGGGGTAAGGTGCTGTCACACAGTGGTTTTTATTTGCATTTCCCTAGTGTGTAAGGATGTTGAACTTTTTTGTTTTTTTGCTACTTCAGTGTAATTTTAATTAATACTTACAGTTTTCCTACTGTTATCAATTACAAATAAATCCTGTTTTGTTGTGTGCTTAAGAGCCACTATCATCATTTATTGGTGAAGTATCTACTCATTCTTTCCATTTTTTCTGTACCATTCTTATTGGTTTTATTGGTTTGTAGACGTTCTTTGTCAGTTTTTATCTTTTTTTGTCTGTAATTTAAGGTTTTTAAATTTGTCCTTTGTCTTTTGGCATTAAATATGGTATTGGATGTGGATATTACAGCACGGTCAGGCTTACTCACCTTTGCTCCATAATCCTTGTTACCCTAAAGCCTTCTCCAGTTTAACTGTATACACATTTGTGTATAAAACACATACTGCATACTCATATTTTGTATGCATGAAAATATATGTGCAAATGCATAATGTTATCACAAATACATGATCATAATGTACACAGTAACATGATCTGTCCCTGGAAACTTCAGGTTTTTTATTTTTTACTGTTAAGTCTGATCTGTCGGGAGTTTATTTTTAATTTTTTTGATTATTTATTAGAGACAGAGGGAAAGAGAGGGAGAGAGAGAATGGGTGTGCCAGGGCCTCCAACCACTGCAAATGAACTCCAGATGCATGTGCCCCTTGTGCATCTGGCTTACGTGGGACCTGGAGAATTGAATTGGGGTCCTTAGGCTTTGCAGGCAAATGCCTTAACTGCTAAGCCATCTCTCCAGACCAGTCAGGAGTTTATTTTGATTTGAAATTCAAAACATGCAACTTCTTAAACTTTTTAAACACATAAACATTTTGTTTTCTCAACACAAGTTATCAGTAATTTGAAATACTAATTATATGTTCAGTTGTATTAAGTACTTATGGGCCACTTGTATTTCTTCTTTTGCAAACAGTTCGTTTTGTTAGCCTATCTGATGATTGGAAGTTTTATTTTTGAAGTTTTCTGTAAATTCTGGTTATTAGCCCCTGTTTGAGGTTTAGCTGGAAAAGATTTTTTTCTCACCCTCAGGCAGTCTGTTTACTTTGCTGATGGTTTCTTTTGCTGCACAGATACCTTAATTTCACACGGTCCTATAGCATATATCTTTTTTAATAATCCCTGGTAATCCTGTATATTTTTAGAATGTTTACTTTCTCATCTACAATTTTAATTAACAAGTATCTTCTTGAAGAATGGAAATTTAGGCTAAAATGACAATTTAGACATTAAACAATTAATACTAACAACTAATAAGCCATTCTATGAAGGCTGTAAATATGAATTATTGCAATGTATTTTGTGCTGATTCTCATTATGGGATTTGAAAAGCAGCATAATACTTAATATGCAAAATTTAGAGTAATGCACCCATCCAAATCCAATTTTGTACAAAGACCAATGAAAAGATGGATTGATAAGAAGGCCACACGGTGGCAGCACTGGTGCTCATGAGCAGTTTTCTGCCCTGTATCTCAGAGCTTCCGCAGCACAGTACTCATTATTCATTATGTTGTTATTTGTCTCACCCTAGCCCAGGCTGACCTGGACCTCAGTCTGTACTTCCAGGCTGGGGCCTCGAACTCACAGCAATCCTACCTCTGCCTTTTTTTTTTTTTTTTTTTAAGTATTGTAATGGTTTAATTTGTTTAAACATAGCCCATCGCAGACACACTATTCACTAAGCAGCAACTTCCACAATTACTATTCCCAAGCAGTAACTGGGATGGATTTGGAGCTGTATTGTGCCAGGAAGGGGAGCATACGCTGCCGCAGTATGTAGAGTACTGCTGATTTTGAGAAAAACACTAAAGATTGTGATGTGAAAAAAATTCAACACCATGAAGAAAACAGATGTATATGCTCTGGACCAAGTAGTTACCATTTTGAAAATTATTTTTGTGTCTTCTTTGTAATCAAGGCAACTTTATTCAACTTAATCTTGCTGTCTCTTTGCATGTATGCATAGGTATGCTATTCTGAGAAGGGCTAAAGCATTTTTAAATTTAATATAGTTTGATATATATTATAACAGGTTATACTCTTTTATCTCCTTGCCTTGGCTCCTGTTACTCTGAAAACCCTCCTCAGTGGGATTATGGGATTCACCGTGGGGGTCATGAAGGCCTCAGTCAGTCCCTGTAGGGTAGTGGGGGAACTATGCCTCAGGGTATTCCTACCCACTCTGTAGCTCTTACAATCTTTCTGCCCCCTCTTCTGAGCCATGGCAGGCCTGTTGGCAGTCCTATTTAGTGTTGAGTTCTCCATAGCCTCTGGATTTCTGCTTCGGTAGGTTTTGGTTTATCACCACATCTGTCACCATCACCCTGGAACTGGTTGTCAGGCTGGGCTAAAGTATTTTAAGAGTGATCAATGTTGTGAGAGCTTAATTTTCAAGAGAAACATTTTAAAAATTCTTTTGTTACTTGAGAAAACAGTATGACCCATAAAACACCCTAAATTGAAGCTAAAAGAAAGCTATTACCAAGAAGTTATTTTAATTCCCTTATATCATGGCAGAATATTCCCCAAAACCTGTAGATTTGTAGAACTGGGAAGAGTCAAATCACTATCAGGATATTGTCTGAGTTGACTCAACTTCTTTTTGCTTGTACAAAACACCCAACCAGAAGCAGCTTAGGGAGGGAAAGAGTTTATATCACCTGACAGTTCTGTAGGGTAAAGTCACTCAAGTCAGTGCAAGCCTGGCAGGAGCAGGAAGCTGATGTCACGTCATCACATGCAGCCCACCGTGAGGAAGCAGAAAGCAGTGAATGGTACTGCTCGGCCAGCTCTCTCCCTATTTACAGAGTCCAGAACCCCAGCCCATGAGGGGCTGCCCACAGTTAAGGTGGGTTCCCACCTCAACTAACCCAATCACCATAACCCCTCATAGACTGACCTAATCTACATAAAGTCTCACCAGTGATTCTAGGTCCTGCGAAGTTACTTGACAGTCAACATGAACCATCACAGATACACAACATGTGTACACAGTTTGCCTGAGTTCTGTTCCAGTGCTCTTTAAAAGTGCACACCTTTAATCCCAGCACTTGTGAGAGAGAGGTAGGAGGATTTCCCTGAGTTTGAGGCCAGCTTAGATCTACAGAGTTCCAGGTCAGCCTGGGCTAAAATAGACCCTACCTGGGTGGGGGGAACAAGATAAAACAATTTTGTGGGGGAGAGATGGCTTAGCGGTTAAGGTGCTTGCTAGCAAAGCAAAAGGACCTCTGTTTGATTCCCCAGTATCCACGTAAGCCAGATTCACAAGGTGGCGCATGCATCTGGAGTCCGTTTACAGTGGCTGGAAGCCCTGGTGCACCCATTCTTTCTCTCTCTCTCTCTGCCTCTTTCCCTCTGTCAAATAAATAAATAATAATAATAAAAATAAAGAAAATACAAAAAAAAGAAAAAATAGTACTGGAATGTAGTTGTTCATAGATTAAGTGACAAGTGTAGTAGGAGGAGGATATAGAAGCTCAAAATGAGAGTGTCACTCATGCTAAGCAAGCGCTCTTTCACTGTGCTACATCCCCAGCCCCTAAATGACCCTGATACATGTTCTGCTTTGAAAAAATAAGATATGTACTGGTGAACTGTAAACTAAAACAGCATAACAGTTTAGTCTTAAATATTTAAATTTTTATTTTAGGAAATAATCTAGCAGGTGTTTCCTTCAACATTAAGCAAATATCTTTCAATATATGTAAAATGTATGCCTCATTTGATAGAAGAGGGACTGTAAAGTAACTGTTTAACAGTTTAACCAGGAAAAAAGCCATTTTTCTTGAAGTTCTACCAAGGGAGAACTTTTTATTAGTGAGCCTTGTTACAATCTGAGTGCCTTAAAAAATATGCATATATAAACTTGGGCTTGAGATCTTACAATTTTGAGGATGATAAGTTACATGTGAAAGCCACTGCAAGTGGTCACATTGATATTCATTTGTACATTTTAGTGTCATTCAAATCAATCTTGTTTAATGGTGTTTCCCAGCCAAGCAAGAGGGAGTGACCTTGGGTCATATCACCATCTATCTACACCTTTATGTTCATCTACTGTTCTCTCCTGTGCCCCTTTTAAGTCTTACCAACAGGTATTTTCTGAAATGGTTATTTAGGTAATGGCATATCCCAGGTAGTAGCTGTGATGAAGCTGGAAGGGTCCTTGCTGCGTCGGTCATGGTCAGGCTCATTCTTGTGGAAACAGTAAAGGTGTCATAGCATGGGGTGTGGGGTTGAGGATGTGGTGGTATTTTGAGTGCAAGTGGTAATCCCTGGTGTGGCCAGTTCCTCTTTAGACATTGATTATAGTCGCTGCTAGCAGATACCACAAATTCTAGTGATTAAGTGAATCAAAGGTTGTTATTTTGTCCTTATTTTTAGGAAATCCCTAAAATAATATTGGAATTTATTGCCTCACACAATAGGTGTTTCTCATATGTATTAGTGATCCTTTTTTTCACTTGCTGTGACAAAACACCTGACAACAGCAACTTAAGGAAAGAAGGAAATATTTTGGCTCACAGTTTGAAGGGACACAGTCCATCATAGTGGAAAAGGCGTGAGAGTGGCAGGTGGCTGGTCACATTGAGTCAGTCAGGAAGCAGAGAGAGATGAATGAATGCTGGTATTCAGCTTGCATTCTCCTTTCTCATGGTTTATTTAGTTCAAGATCTCGCCCATGGGGTAATGCCGCCCACATTCATGATGGGTCTTCCCTTTGGAAGCACTCTCATGTGATCCTCTAGGTGATCCTAAACCCAGTCAAGGTGATGATGAAGATTAACCGTCACGACGGCATTAATGTTCAAAGTGAATCAAACCTCTTGGGCTAGAGGGATGGCATAGCAATTGAGGCACTTGCCTGTGAAGCCTAGGGACTTAAGTTCTACTCCAATAAGCCAGATGTACAAAGGTGAGGCAAGTGCAAGGTCTCACACGCCCAGTAGGTGGTGTAAGCATCTGGAGTTCAATTGCAGTGGATGAGGCCCTGATGCGCCTGTTCTCTCTCTCCCTCTGTCTCTCTCTAAAATAATAATGATACTAATTAATAAAAAGGCTGGTGTGTTGCTTGCTTAAAAAATGTTAGAAAAAACTCTCCTGTACATTTTTTCAATGAAATACATTTCTAGAAATTTGCTCTTAACTTAAATGATTTTGGTATCTGTTCTGGCAATTGGTACATCAAACATACAGATTTGTCTAAGGTGACATTTCATAAATTTTCTATTACTGGTGTGAGTTTCTAACATTGCCCCTTTTGTTCTTTGAATCTCTTACAGTGCCCATACCAACCAATCTTACATTTAAGGCTTATAACTTAAACCCTGTCCTACACTGGGAATACCAGCAAATGCCACAGACCCCCATGTTTACTGTGCAGGTCAAGAGCTATCGGTGAGTATGGCTCATTTATCACTTTCATTTGGTTTTTATTTGACTCTTTGTACATTCCATAACTGTTTGTTCTGTTTCTATCATCTTCCTTCCTACTTGGCAAAACTTGTTTAACTACTTACAGATGTCCTGAAGTACTGTGGATTCAAATTAGTTCTTTGCAGCATACTTCCTACATCTTGTTTCTTCTTATCATCATTAAAGTAGAGAAATATGACTAGCATCCAGTATTTTTCCTCTCTACTCTTTTAATAAAACGAAGATTTATTAATTGCTAGCAAGGAACAGCTAAATGTATTTCAGTTAATAGAAGTAAGAGTTAACACAAACTTGAGAAAATTTTAAATAAATGATTATAGTTCAAATGCTCATATTGGAAAAAAGATTTCAATATGGGTTTGTCTAATTTTTTTTACTTATTCTCATGACATAATTGAAGTTAAGAATTTTTAAGTATATGCCTTTAACTGCTGGGCTAATCTCCAAGTCCTGAGGTTAAGAATATTTGACATGCAAAGACAGAACAGTGGCAGAAATTAATCTCATTATTAGTGCTGTGTGGTTTGGTGATTTGTCTAAGGTGTTCAGCTCCCAGATTCATGTATTGCATTAGTTCTTTTAAGTAAAGAATCTGAGGGACAAAACTTTATGAGAATGTGAATATCCACATAAGTTCCACAGATATTTCAAGACTTGTTAATTTTCATGTCACTTACTAGGTTGGCAAAAAAATTCAAAACTTTGCAAACATACGCTACATGAAAGCTATTAGTGGTAAGCACTGTCATACATCACTGGTGTAAATGGGACGGATTTAGCTGAATCTTACAGTACTCCAGGTGCTTACCTTAGCACTTTAAAAATAATGCTGGACATCAAATTTGGGGCCTTGCTCTTGTGAGGCAAGTACTCTGCCACTTCACCCCTAGCTCCCATGTGTTCACTTTTTAACCTGACAATTCCACATTAGGAACAGACCTTTAAGATACTCGAAGGTGTTGCATATAGGTAGGAGATTGATTACAGAAATAAGCTTTAGAGCTGGAGAGATGGCTTAGTGGTTATGACACTTGCCTGAAAAGCCAAAGAACCCCAGTTCGATACCCTAAGACCCATGTAAGGCAGATACACAAAGGTGGCACATGCATCTGGAGTTTGTTAGTAGTGGCTGAAGGCCCCAGTGCTCCCATTCTTTATTTCTCTACCTGCCACTTCCCCCTGAAATAGATAAATAAATAAAAGTAAAGTATTAAATAAGAAAGAAATAGAGCTTTATTCAAGAATATGAAGAAAAAAAGTCTATGCACTTATATGTTGTGATTTCCAGGATAAATAAAGCATATATAGTATGCTCCTTTGGGGGTTAAAAATGAATGGAAATAAATATTTATGTAGTTTCTACTTTAATTTTCAAGAAAGACATGTAGGAAGTGAAAACCTGAAGCTAGTGAAATGACCTACAGGAGGGAGGTAACAAGGTCATGGAAATGCCTCTCGCCCACTTTGTCCTTAGTGAAGTACTGATTTCACGATGAAGCTAGGGAAAGTATAAGATTTTCTTTTCTGTTTGCTTTTGTGTTTAGTTTTCTTTTAGAGTACTGAGGATCCAGCTCACGGCCTTGTGTATGTCTGCTACCACTCTACCACTGTAGCCCTAGACTGGGAAAGTCAAAAGACATTAGAAAGTCTCCTTGACAGACAAATGATGGGAACAAGTCCAAAGGATCCAAGGGGTACCGTTGAATAGGCTCCTCCTAGACAAAGGATGGGACAATTTAAGCAGCTACATGAATAAATAAGTCCAATGTTTATGTTGTTTTGTAATAACAATAAAAAATTGAAGAAAATGAAAAACTCTTCCATGGACAAATCATACAAGAATTTAAGGCATGAAAGGTTAAGTTTCTACTTAAGATGTCATCTGCTTGTAGTTGGTATAAATTTTAATAGAAATAAATTTCAGAAAACTCATTAAGAGTCTTTCTAGGGCTGGAGAGATTGCATAATGGTTAAGGCAGTTGCCTGTGAAGCCTTAGGACCCAGGTTCAATTCTCCAGGTCCCACATAAGTCAGATGCACATGGTGGCACATGCATCTGGAGTTCATTTTCAGTGGCTAGAGGCCCTGGCATGCCTATTCTTATTCTCTCTTCTCTCTGTGTCCCTCTCTCTGTCTCTAATAAATAAATAAATAAAAATAAATCAGAAAAAAAAGAGTCTTTCTTATGTATCTGATTCTGTATGAGTTGCATTGGTGTTAATAGAATCCAGTCTGTTGAGTACCTTCACTGGTGTTTTCTCTCTTTCCCACTGAACTGCATGCAGCATAGCTTTTTCCAGCTTTCTGTCAGCTGGTCCACATGGAGGAGGCTTTCACCTCAGCTCCAACAGGATTTTTCAGTGACCTTGCAGACCAAGTATGTGGAGTCTTCAGCCATAGGGTCTTACCATGTATTCCTGGTGGGAAACCAAGGGCCTTGGCAATGGCCTGTAATGTTTTGGGGGTATCAGTGACCTCCGTGACCAACAATTCACTGGAAGGTATCCCATCCCTGGCACTGACAATTTTCTAGTACCAATCTGCTTCTGGTATTCCATTGTCCAGAAATGTACATTTCCATATGACTTATTTATATCCTCTTGGATTTTGATTAGCCCTCCCTCCATCTTTCCTTTACTTAATCTCTTTCCCTGACCTCACTTAGGCCTTTTCACCCCCATTAATCTGTTCTTCTACTTACAGATAGGATGTGACTCAAATCTAAACACAAAATTCATTTATATTTCATAGTCTGAAAGTCATATTTGTAACTTTTTAAAAAGGTGTGTGTGTGTGTGTGTATGTATATATGTATGTACATACGTACGTACTCACACAAAAGGGCCTTTTGCCACAACAAACAAAAACCAAATGCTTGTGTTACTTTTTGCTTCTGGTTTACATGGATGGCTTGGGAATTGAACACAGGCTAGCAGGCTTTGCAGGTAAGCATCTTTATCTGCTGAGACATATTCCTAGCTCATTTTTATAATTTTTTAATATACCAGCTCTTACTCCTTTTGAGGTAAGAACTATGTCTGTTTTTTTTTATTTATTTATTTATTTATTTATTTATTTATTTATTTATTTATTTAAATATTGTATTTATTTATCTGAGAGATAGAAAGAGGCAGAGAGAATGGGCACTCCAGGACTTCCAACCACTGCAGACAAACTCCAGATGCATGTGCCACTTTGTGCTTCTGGCTAATGTGGATCCTGGGAAATCAAACCTGGGTCATTTGGCTTTTCAGGCAAGCGCCTTAAGCACTAAACCATTTCTTCAGCCCTCATTTTTGTAATTTTTAAATGGCATTTTATTTTTTTCCATGTCTTAATTTGTTTTATTTTTCCAGTGTTGAACATTGAAGCCAAAGCCTGAAGCCACATCCCAGTCAAACTTTCTACCACTGAGCTACATCCCCAATCAGTATAATAGTTCAAATAATGAATTTCTGGCATGAAGCAAGTATCATGGTATAAAATTTTCTTCCTGTGGTATCATATGGACACTCAAAATGTTTTGGATTTTATAGCAGTTTGAATTTCATATTTTTTTCCAGGCTTAGACTTAGTACAGATTATGGGCTTCCTACCTTGTCTGGCTTCTTCATTCTAAAAACAAAGCACAGGCAGGGCTGGTTCAAGACTGTGTGATAATAAAATTGACCTGTGTGTTTCTTCACCCCTTTTCATTTTAGTAAGGGGAAATGGATTGATGTCTGCACCAACATTACTCATCATTACTGCAATATTATTCAGGAAGTTGATGATCCAACTCTTTCACTCTGGGCCAGAGTTAAAGCTCAGGTTGGAGAAAAAGAATCTGGCTATGTAGAGTCAGAAGAGTTTGTTTTGTGCCAAAAAAGTGAGTAGAAAGTGTGCATGGGTAAATTGAAATATGCCTTCTGTGGGCACTTGCTTTCATGGGCAGTTGCTCCAACTTTCCACGTGGCCTAAGAAACATTCATGAGTCTTAGTAGTTCAGTAATCAGTCAATATCATCCTTCCACCCGAGCCCCACAGTATAGGGCTGAGAGCAGCCTTCCCATTGCCACTTCTAAACCACTCAGCATCCACCCTGTACAATCTGGGCCAGGGCTGTCTAGCTTAAGTGGACATCAGCCCAAGTTCATTTCAGTTTTATTCACAGAGAACTGTGCCAGTGGGCACTTATTCTTCCTACCTCCCTTAAATCTTAATATATTGACAGCTTTAGAGTTCCAAGCCAGGCATGATGCCACACTCCTGTAATCCCAGCACTCAGGACACCGAGGCAGAAGAACCAAGAGCTTGAAGCCAGCCTGTCTAAAACCAAATAAACTTAAGGGTAGGGTTCCTTTACCTCTCTGGACCCAATGATTTTCAACTGTGTATTCACTCAGCATCTCATTCCAGAGTTTATCTGGTCTTGGCTGTTCCCTCCAGTTTGAGAATCTTCAGTGACAACTCTGTTTTCTGACTGTGATGTCCCATCTTGGCCTTTAGTTTTTGGGCCATGCCTTGGTCTCCTGGGTCTCTGTACCTGACCTTCCCGCTCAGCTTCCACCTCTCTGACTTTGGCCTTTACCGCCCATGGTTCTCACTGCTTTCATTCTGCTCTGACTCCACTGATTGCA
>JAEOAD010000165.1:0-36873 GCA_036365145.1 Orientallactaga sibirica
ACAAAGTTGTACATCTTGTTAGACTATTAATTAAGTGGAAAAGTTTGAAGTTGCTGCACTAAACCTTCTTCATAGGAAAGCAACTGATTCCTAGAACCGAACTAGCTTATTTCACACAGTACAATGTTCGGCAATGAAGATGTTTTGTTTTCTAAAGAAAGTACTTTATAAATGAAGCAAAACTAGTAATTTGTACATCTTGTGAGACTACACAATCAAGCGAAGGTTTGAAGTTGTTGCACTAAACCTTCTTTCAGAGGGAAAGCAAATGATTCCTAGAACCGAACTAGCTTATTTCATTACAGTACAGTGTTTGCAATGAAGATGTTTGTTTCCTAAAGAAACTGCTTTAGAAAATGAAGTGAAACTACTAAGTTGTACATCTGGTTAGATTACACTAACTTGAAAAGTTTGAACTTGCTGCACTAAACCTTCTTCAGAGGGAAAGCAACTGATTCCTAGAACCTAACTAGCTTATTTCACACAGTACAGTGTTCGTCAATGAGAAAATGTTTGTTTTCAAGAAACTACTTTAGAAATGAAGCGAAACTAGTAACTTGTACATCTTGTTAGACTACACAATCAAGGAAGGTTTGAAGTTGCTGCACTAAACCTTCTTTGAGGGAAAGCAAATGATTCCTAGAACCAATTAGCTTATTTCACACAGTATAGTGTTCGCAATGAAGATGTTTGTTTTCAAAGAAACTACTTTATAAAATGAAGCGAAACTAGTAAGTTGTACATCTTGTCAGATTACACAATCTAGGAAGGTTTGAACTTGCTGCACTAAACCTTCTTCGAGGGAAAGCAAATGATTCCTAGAACTGAATTCATTTTTATTTCAAACAGTACAGTGTTTGGCAATGAAGATGTTTGTTTTCTAAACAAACAACATTAGAAATGAAGCGATACTACCAATTTGTACATCTTCTTAGATTACACTAACTAGAAATGTTTGAAGTTGCTGCACTAAACCTTCTTCGTAGGAAAGCAACTGATTCCTAGAACCGAACTAGCTTATTTCACACAGTACAGTGTTCGGCAATGAAGATGTTTGTTTTCTAAAGAAACTGCTTTAGAAATGAAGCGAAACTAGTAAGTTGTACATCTTGTTAGACTACACAAACAAGGAAGGTTTGAAGTTCCTGCACTTAACCTTCTTCGTAGGAAAGCAACTGATTCCTACAACCGCACTAACTTATTTCACACAGTACAGTGTTCGGCAATGAAGATGTTTGTTTCCTAAAGAAACTGCTTAAGAAATGAAATGAAACTCTAAGTTGTACATCTTGTTAGATTACACTAACTAGAAAAGTTTGAACTTGCTGCACTAAAACTTCTTCGTAGGAAAGCAACTGATTTCTAGAACCGAACTAGCTTATTTCACACAGTACAGTGTTCGCCAATGAAGGTGTTTGTTTTCTAAAAAAAACAACTTTAGAAATGAAGCGAAACTAGTAAGTTGTACATCTTGTTAGACTACACAAACAAGGAAGGTTTGAAGTTGCTGCACTAAACCTTCTTCGTAGGAAAGGAAATGATTCCTAGAACGGAACTAGCTTATTTCACAAAGACAGTGTTCGGCAATGAAGATGTTTGTTTTCTAAACAAACCGCTTTAGAAATGAAGCGATACTACTAATTTGTACATCTTCTTAGATTACACTAACTAGAAATGTTTGAAGTTGCTGCACTAAACCTTCTTCGTAGGAAAGCAACAGATTCCTACAACCGAACTAACTTATTTCACACAGTACAGTTTTCGGCAATGAAGATGTTTGTTTTCTAAACAAACCGCTTTAGAAATGAAGCAATACTACTAACTTGTACATCTTGTTAGACTACACACAGTACACTTTTCGGCAATGAAGATGTATGTTTTCTAAACAAACTGCTTTAGAAATGAAGCGATACTACTAAGTTGTACAACTTCTTAGATTACACTAACTAGAAAAGTTTGAAGTTACTGCACTAAACCTTGTTAGACTACACAATCAAGGAAAGTTTCAAGTTGCTGCACTAAACCTTCTTTGTAGGAAAGCAAATGATTCCCAGAACCGAACTAACTTATTTCACACAGTACAGTGTTCGGCAATGAAGATGTTTGTTTTCTAAACAAACAACTTTAGAAATGCAGTGATATTAGTAATTTGTACATCTTCTTAGATTACACTAACTAGAAATGTTTGTAGTTGCTGCACTAAACCTTCTTCGTAGGAAAGCAACTGATTCCTAGAACCGAACTAGCTTATTTCACACAGTACAGTGTTCGGCAATGAAGATGTTTTTTTTCTAAAGAAACTACTTTAGAAATGAAGCGAAACTAGTAAGTTGTACATCTTGTTAGACTACACAATCAAGGAAGATTTGAAGTTGCTGCACTAAACCTTCTTCGTAGGAAAGCAAATGATTCCTAGAACCGAACTAGCTTATTTCAAACAGTACAGTGTTCGGCAATGCAGATGTTTGTTTTCTAAAGAGACTACTTTAGAAATGAAGCGATACTACTAATTTGTACATCTTGTTAGACTACACAAACAAGGAAGGTTTGAAGTTGTTGCACTAAACCTTCTTCGAGGGGAAAGCAACTGATTCCTACAAGTTTAACCAACTTATTTCACACAGTACAGTTTTAGGCAATGATGATGTATGTTTTCTAAACAAACTGCTTTAGAAATGAAGCGATACTACTAAGTTGCACATCCTGTTAGACTACACTAACTAGAAAAGTTTGAACTTGCTGCACTAAACCTTCTTCGTAGGAAAGCAACTGATTCCTAGAACCGAAATAGCTCATTTCACACAGTACAGTGTTCGGCAATGAAAATGTTTGTTTTCTAAAGAAACTACTTTAGAAATGAAGCGAAACTAGTAAGTTGTACATCTTTTTAGACTACACAAATAAGGAAGGTTTGAAGTTGGTGCACTTAACCTTCTTCGTAGGAAAGCAACTGATTCCTACAACCGAATTAACTTATTTCACACAGTACAGTGTTCGGCAATAAAGATGTTTGTTTCCTAAAGAAACTGCTTTAGAAATGAAGTGAAACTACTAAGTTGTACATCTGGTTAGATAACACTAACTAGAAAAGATTGAACTTGCTGCACTAAACCTTCTTCGTAGGAAAGCAACTGATTCCTACAACCGAACTAGCTTATTTCACACGGTATAGTGTTCCGCAATGAAGATGTTTGTGTTCTAAAGAAACTACTTTAGAAATGAAGCGAAACAAGTAAGTTGTACATCATGTTAGACTACACAAACAAGGAAGGTTTGAAGTTGCTGCACTTAACCTTCTTCAGAGGAAAGCAACTGATTCTCTAACCTGAACTAACTTATTTCACACAGTACAGTGTTCGTAGAATGAAGACGTTTTTTTCCTAAAGAAAGTGCTTTAGAAATGAAGTGAAAAAACTAAGTTGTACATCTTGTTAGACTACACAAACGAGGAAGGTATGAAGTTGCTCCACTTAACCTTCTTCGTAGGGAAGCAACTGATTCCTAGAACCGAACTAGCTTATTTCACACAGTACAGTTTTCGACGATGAAGATGTATGTTTTCTAAACAAACTGCTTTAGAAATGAAGCGATACTACTAAGTTGTACATGTTGTTAGACTACACGAGCTAGAAGAGTTTGAACTTGCTGCACTAAACCTTCTTCGTAGGAAAGCAACTGATTCCTAGAACCGAACTAGCTTATTTCACACAGTACAGTGTTCGGCAATGAGGATGTTTGTTTTCTAAAGAAACTACTTTAGAAATGAAGCGATACTACTAATTTGTACATCTTCTTAGATTACACTAACTAGAAATGTTTGAAGTTGCTGCACTAAACCTTGTTCGTAGGAAAGCAACTGATTCCTACAACCGAACTAATTTATTTCACACAGTACAGTTTTCAGCAATGAAGATGTATGTTTTCTAAACAAACTGCTTTAGAAATGAAGTGAAACTACGAAGTTGTACAACTTGTTAGATTACACTAACCATAAAATTTGAACTTGCTGCACTAAACCTTCTTCGTAGGAAAGCAAGTGATTCCTAGAACCGAACTAGCTTATTTCACACAGTACAGTGTTCGGCAATGAAGATGTTTGTTTTCTAAAGAAACTACTTTAGAAATGAAGCGAAACTAGTAAGTTGTACATCTTGTTAGACTACACAAACAAGGAAGGTTTGAAGTTGCTGAACTTAACCTTCTTCGTAGGAAAGCAACTGATTCCTAGAACCGAACTAGCTTATTTCACACAGTACAGTGTTCGGCAATGAAGATGTTTGTTTTCTAAAGAAACTGCTTTAGAAATGAAGGGAAACTAGTAAGTTGTACATCTTGTTACACTACACAAACAAGGAAGGTTTGAAGTTGCTGCACTTAACCTTCTTCGTAGGAAAGCAACTGATTCCTACAACCGAACTTATTTCACACAGTACAGTTTTCGGCAATGAAGATGTATGTTTTCTAAACAAACTGCTTTTGAAATGAAGCGATACAACTAAGTTGTACATCTTGTTAGGCTACACTAACTAGGAAAGTTTGAACTTGCTGCACTAAACCTTCTGCGTAGTAAAGCAACTGATTCCTAGAACCGAACTAGCTTATTTCACACAGTACAGTGTTCGGCAATGAAGATGTTTGTTTTCTAAAGAAACTACTTTATAAATGAAGCAAAACTAGTGTGTTGTACATCTTGTTAGATTATTACAATCCAGGAAGGTTTGAAGTGGCTGCACTAAACCTTCTTCGTGAGGAAAGCAAATGATTCCTAGAACCGATCTAGCTTATTTCACACAGTACAGTGTTTGGTAATGAAGATGTTTGTTTTCTAAACAAACAACTTTAGAAATGAAGCGATACTACTAATTTGTACATCTTCTTAGATTACACTAACTACAAATGTTTGAAGTTGCTGCACTAAACCTTCTTCAGAGGAAAGCAACTGATTCCTACAACCGAACTAACTTATTTCACACAGTACAGTTTTTGGCAATGAAGATGTATTTTTCTAAACAAACTGCTTTAGAAATGAAGTGATACTACTAAGTTGTACATCTTGTTAGACTACACTAACTAGAAAAGGTTGAACTTGCTGCACTAAACCTTCTTCGAGGGAAAGCAACTGATTCCTAGAACCGAACTAGCTTATTTCACACAGTACAGTGTTCGGCAATGAAGATGTTTGTTTTCTAAAGGAACTACTTTAGAAATGAAGCGAAACTAGTAAGTTGTACATCTTGTTAGACTACACAAACAAGGAAGGTTTGAAGTTGCTGCACTTAACCTTCTTCGGAGGAGAGCAACTGATTCCTACAACCGAACTAACTTATTTCACACAGTACAGTGTTCGGCAATGAAGATGTTTGTTTCCTAAAGAAACTGCTTTAAAAAAATGAAGTGAAACTACTACTTGTGTACATCTTGGTAGATTACACTAACCAGAAACGTTTGAACTTGCTGCACTAAACCTTCTTCGTAGGAAAGCAAGTCATTCCTAGAACCGAACTAGCTTATTTCACACAGTACAGTGTTCGGCAATGAAGATGTTTGTTTTCTAAAGAAAGTACTTTAGAAATGAAGCGAAACTAGTAAGTTGTACATCTTGTTAGACTACACCATCAAGGAAGGTTTGAAGTTGCTGCACTAAACCTTCTTCGTAGGAAAGCAAATGATTCCTTGAACCGAACTAGCTTATTTCACACAGTAAAGTGTTCGGCAATGAAGATGTTTGTTTTCTAAACAAACAACTTTAGAAATGAAGCGATACTACTAGTTTGTACATCTTCTTAGATTACACTAACTAGAAATGTTTGAAGTTGCTGCACTAAACCTTCTTCAGAGAAAAAGCAACTGATTCCTAGAACCGAACTAGCTTATTTCACACAGTACAGTTTTCGGCAATGAAGATGTTTGTTTTCTAAAGAAACTACTTTAGAAATGAAGCGAAACTAGTAAGTTGTACATCTTGTTGGACTACACAAACAAGGAAGGTTTGAAGTTGCTGCACTTAACCTTCTTCGTAGGAAAGCAACTGATACCTACAACCGAACTAACTTATTTCACACAGTACAGTATTCGGAAATGAAGATGTATGTTTTCTAAAGAAACTACTTTAGAAATGAAGCGAAACTAGTAAGTTGTACATCTTGTTGTACTACACAAACAAGGAAGGTTTGAAGTTGCTGCATTAAACCTTCTTCGTAGGAAAGCAACTGATTCCTACAACCGAACTAACTTATTTCACAAAGTACAGTTTTCAGCAATGAAGATGTATGTTTTCTAAACAAACTGCTTTTAGAAATGAAGCGATACAACTAAGTTGTTCATCTTCTTAGACTACACTAACTAGAAAACTTTGATCTTGCTGCACTAAACCTTCTTCTTCAGAGGGAAAGCAACTGATTGCTAGAACCGAACTAGCTTATTTCACACAGTTCAGTGTTCGGTAATGAAGATGTTTGTTTTCTAAACAAACAACTTTAGAAATGAAGCGATACTACTAATTTGTACACCTTCTTAGATTACACTAACTACAAATGTTTGAAGTTGCTGCACTAAACCTTCTTCGTAGGAAAGCAACTGATTCCTACAACCGAACTAACTTAATTCACACAGTACAGTTTTCGGCAATGAAGATGTATGTTTTCTAAACAAACTGCTTTAGATATGAAGCGATACTTCTAAGTTGTACATCTTTTTAGACTACACTAACTAGAAAAGTTTGAACTTGCTGCACTAAACGTTCTTCGTAGAAAAGCAACTGATTCCTAGAACCGAACTAGCTTATTTCACACAGTACAGTGTTCGGCAATGAAGATGTTTGTTTTCTAAAGAAACTGCTTTAGAAATGAAGGGAAACTAGTAAGTTGTACATCTTGTTAGACTACACAAACAAGGAAGGTTTGAAGTTGCTGCACTTAATCTTCTTCGTAGGAAAGCAACTGATTCCTACAACCGAACTTATTTCACACAGTACAGTTTTCGGCAATGAAGATGTATGTTTTCTAAACAAAATGCTTTTGAAATGAAGCGATACAACTAAGTTGTACGTCTTGTTAGGGTACACTAACTAGGAAAGTTTGAACTTGCTGCACTAAACCTTCTGCGTAGGAAAGCAACTGATTCCTAGAACCGAACTAGCTTATTTCACACAGTACAGTGTTCGGCAATGAAGATGTTTGTTTTCTAAAGAAACTACTTTATAAATGAAGCAAAACTAGTGTGTTGTACATCTTGTTAGACTACACAATCCAGGAAGGTTTGAAGTTGCTGCACTAAACCTTCTTCGTAGGAAAGCAAATGATTCCTAGAACCGATCTAGCTTATTTCACACAGTACAGTGTTTGGCAATGAAGATGTTTGTTTTCTAAACAAACAACTTTAGAAATGAAGCGATACTACTAATTTGTACATCTTCTTAGATTACACTAACTACAAATGTTTGAAGTTGCTGCACTAAACCTTCTTCGTAGGAAAGCAACTGATTCCTACAACCGAACTAACTTATTTCACACAGTACAGTTTTTGGCAATGAAGATGTATTTTTTCTAAACAAAGTGCTTTAGAAATGAAGCGATACTACTAAGTTGTACATCTTGTTAGACTACACTAACTAGAAAAGTTTGAACTTGCTGCACTAAACCTTCTTCGTAGGAAAGCAACTGATTCCTAGAACCGAACTAGCTTATTTCACACAGTACAGTGTTCGGCAATGAAGATGTTTGTTTTCTAAAGGAACTACTTTAGAAATGAAGCGAAACTAGTACGTTGTACATCTTGTTAGACTACACAAACAAGGAAGGTTTGAAGTTGCTGCACTTAACCTTCTTCGGAGGAGAGCAACTGATTCCTACAACCGAACTAACTTATTTCACACAGTACAGTGTTCGGCAATGAAGATGTTTGTTTCCTAAAGAAACTGCTTTAAAAATGAAGTGAAACTACTAAGGTGTACATCTTGGTAGATTACACTAACCAGAAACGTTTGAACTTGCTGCACTAAACCTTCTTCGTAGGAAAGCAAGTCATTCCTAGAACCGAACTAGCTTATTTCACACAGTACAGTGTTCGGCAATGAAGATGTTTGTTTTCTAAAGAAAGTACTTTAGAAATGAAGCGAAACTAGTAAGTTGTACATCTTGTTAGACTACACCATCAAGGAAGGTTTGAAGTTGCTGCACTAAACTTTCTTCGTAGGAAAGCAAATGATTCCTTGAACCGAACTAGCTTATTTCACACAGTAAAGTGTTCGGCAATGAAGATGTTTGTTTTCTAAACAAACAACTTTAAAAATGAAGCGATACTACTAGTTTGTACATCTTCTTAGATTACACTAACTAGAAATGTTTGAAGTTGCTGCACTAAACCTTCTTCGTAGGAAAGCAACTGATTCCTAGAACCGAACTAGCTTATTTCACACAGTACAGTTTTCGGAAATGAAGATGTATGTTTTCTAAAGAAACTACTTTAGAAATGAAGCGAAACTAGTAAGTTGTACATCTTGTTGTACTACACAAACAAGGAAGGTTTGAAGTTGCTGCATTAAACCTTCTTCGTAGGAAAGCAACTGATTCCTACAACCGAACTAACTTATTTCACAAAGTACAGTTTTCAGCAATGAAGATGTATGTTTTCTAAACAAACTGCTTTAGAAATGAAGCGATACAACTAAGTTGTTCATCTTGTTAGACTACACTAACTAGAAAACTTTGATCTTGCTGCACTAAACCTTCTTCGTAGGAAAGCAACTGATTGCTAGAACCGAACTAGCTTATTTCACACAGTTCAGTGTTCGGCAATGAAGATGTTTGTTTTCTAAACAAACAACTTTAGAAATGAAGCGATACTACTAATTTGTACACCTTCTTAGATTACACTAACTACAAATGTTTGAAGTTGCTGCACTAAACCTTCTTCGTAGGAAAGCAACTGATTCCTACAACCGAACTAACTTAATTCACACAGTACTGTTTTCGGCAATGAAGATGTATGTTTTCTAAACAAACTGCTTTAGATATGAAGCGATACTACTAAGTTGTACATCTTGTTAGACTACACTAACTAGAAAAGTTTGAACTTGCTGCACTAAACGTTCTTCGTAGAAAAGCAACTGATTCCTAGAACCGAACTAGCTTATTTCACACAGTACAGTGTTCGGCAATGAAGATGTTTGTTTTCTAAAGAAACTGCTTTAGAAATGAAGGGAAACTAGTAAGTTGTATATCTTGTTAGACTACACAAACAAGGAAGGTTTGAAGTTGCTGCACTTAACCTTCTTCGTAGGAAAGCAACTGATTCCTACAACCGAACTTATTTCACACAGTACAGTTTTCGGCAATGAAGATGTATGTTTTCTAAACAAAATGCTTTTGAAATGAAGCGATACAACTAAGTTGTACATCTTGTTAGGCTACACTAACTAGGAAAGTTTGAACTTGCTGCACTAAACCTTCTGCGTAGGAAAGCAACTGATTCCTAGAACCGAACTAGCTTATTTCACACAGTACAGTGTTCGGCAATGAAGATGTTTGTTTTCTAAAGAAACTACTTTATAAATGAAGCAAAACTAGTGTGCTGTACATCTTGTTAGACTACACAATCCAGGAAGGTTTGAAGTTGCTGCACTAAACCTTCTTCGTAGGAAAGCAAATGATTCCTAGAACCGATCTACCTTATTTCACACAGTACAGTGTTTGGCAATGAAGATGTTTGTTTTCTAAACAAACAACTTTAGAAATGAAGCGATACTACTAATTTGTACATCTTCTTAGATTACACTAACTACAAATGTTTGAAGTTGCTGCACTAAACCTTCTTCGGAGGAGAGCAACTGATTCCTAGAACCGAACTAACTTATTTCACACAGTACAGTGTTCGGCAATGAAGATGTTTGTTTCCTAAAGAAACTGCTTTAAAAATGAAGTGAAACTACTAAGGTGTACATCTTGGTAGATTACACTAACCAGAAACGTTTGAACTTGCTGCACTAAACCTTCTTCTTAGGAAAGCAAGTCATTCCTAGAACCGAACTAGCTTATTTCACACAGTACAGTGTTCGGCAATGAAGATGTTTGTTTTCTAAAGAAAGTACTTTAGAAATGAAGCGAAACTAGAAAGTTGTACATCTTGTTAGACTACACCATCAAGGAAGGTTTGAAGTTGCTGCACTAAACCTTCTTCGTGGGAAAGCAAATGATTCCTTGAACCAAACTAGCTTATTTCACACAGTAAAGTGTTCGGCAATGAAGATGTTTGTTTTCTAAACAAACAACTTTAGAAATGAAGCGATACTACTAGTTTGTACATCTTCTTAGATTACACTAACTAGAAATGTTTGAAGTTGCTGCACTAAACCTTCTTCGTAGGAAAGCAACTGATTCCTACAACTGAACTAACTTATTTCACACAGTACAGTTTTCGGCAATGAAGATGTATGTTTTCTAAACAAACTGCTTTAGAAATGAAGTGTAACTACGAAGTTGTACATCTTTTTAGATTACACTAACTAGAAAAGTTTGAACTTGCTGCACTAAACCTTCTTCGTAGGAAAGCAACTGATTCCTAGAACCGAACTAGCTTATTTCACACAGTACAGTGTTCGTCAATGAAGATGTTTGTTTCCTAAAGAAACTACTTTAGAAATGAAGCAAAACTAGTAAGTTGTACATCTTGTTAGACTACAAAAACAAGGAAGGTTTGAAGTTGCTGCACTAAACCTTCTTCGTAGGAAAGCAACTGATTCCTAGAACCGAACTAGCTTATTTCACACAGTACAGTGTTCGGCAATGAAGATGTTTGTTTTCTAAACAAACTACTTTAGAAATGACGCGATACTACTAATTTGTACATCTTCTTAGATTACACTAACTAGAAATGTTTGAAGTTGCTGCACTAAACCTTCTTCGTAGGAAAGCAACTGATTCCTACAACCGAACTAACTTATTTCACACAGTACAGTTTTCGGCAATGAAGATGTATGTTTTCTAAACAAACTGCTTTAGAAATGAAGTGAAACTAACAAGTTGTACATCTTTTTAGATTACACTAACTAGAAAAGTTTGAACTTGCTGCACTAAATCTTCTTAGTAGGAAAGCAACTGATTCCTAGAACCGAACTAGCTTATTTCACACAGTACATTGTTCGGTAATGAAGATGTTTGTTTTCTAAACAAACTACTTTAGAAATGAAGCGATACTAGTAAGTTGTACATCTTGTTAGACTACACAAACAAGGAAGGTTTGAAGTTGCTGCACTTAACCTTCTTCGGAGGAGAGCAACTGATTCCTACAACCGAACTAACTTATTTCACACAGTACAGTGTTCGGCAATGAAGATGTTTGTTTCCTAAACAAACTGCTTTAGAAATGAAGTGAAACTGCTAAGTTGTACATCTTCTTAGATTACACAAACCTGAAAAGTTTGAACTTGCTGCACTAAACCTTCTTCGTAGGAAAGCAAGTGATTCCTAGAACTAAACTAGCTTATTTCACACAGTACAGTGTTCGGCAATGAAGATGTTTGTTTTCTAAAGAAACTACTTTAGAAATGAAGCGAAAGTAGTAAGTTGTACATCTTGTTAGACTACACCATCAAGGAAGGTTTGAAGTTGCTGCACTAAACCTCCTTCGTAGGAAAACAAATGATTCCTAGAACCGAACTAGCTTATTTCACACAGTAAAGTGTTCGGCAATGAAGATGTTTGTTTTCTAAACAAACAACTTTAGAAATGAAGCGATACTACTAATTTGTACATCTTCTTAGATTACACTAACTAGAAATGTTTGAAGTTGCTGCACTAAACCTTCTTCGTAGGATAGCAACTGATTCCTACAACCGAACTAACTTATTTCACACACTACAGTTTTTGGCAATGAAGATGTATGTTTTCTAAACAAACTGCTTTCGAAATGAAGTGAAACTACGAAGTTGTACATCTTTTTAGATTACACTAACTAGAAAAGTTTGAACTTGCTGCACTAAACCTTCTTCGTAGGAAAGCAACTGATTCCTAGAAACGAACTAGCTTATTTCACACAGTACAGTGTTCGGGAATGAAGATGTTTGTTTTCTAAAGAAACTACTTTAGAAATGAAGCGAAACTAGTAAGTTGTACATCTTGTTAGACTACACCAACAAGGAAGGTTTGAAGTTGCTGAACTTAACCTTCTTTGTACGAAAGCAACTGATTCCTAGAACCGAACTAGCTTATTTCACACAGTACAGTGTTCGGCAATGAAGATGTTTGTTTTCTCAAGAAACTACCTTAGAAATGAAGCGAAACTAGTAAGTTGTACATCGTGTTAGACTACACCATCAAGGAAGGTTTGAAGTTGCTGCACTAAACCTTCTTCGTAGGAAAGGCAATGATTCCTAGAACCGAAGTAGCTTATTTCACACAGTAAAGTGTTCGGGAATGAAGATGTTTGTTTTCTAAACAAACAACTTTAGAAATGAAGCGAAACTAATTTGTACATCTTCCTAGATTACACTAACTAGAAATGTTTGAAGTTGCTGCACTAAAACTTCTTCGTAGGAAAGAAACTGATTCCTACAGCCGAACTACCTTATTTCACACAGTACAGTGTTCTGCAATGAAGATGTTTGTTTTCTAAAGAAACTACTATAGAAATGAAGCGAAACTAGTAAGTTGTACATCTTGTTAGTCTACACCATCAAAGAAGGTTTGAAGTTGCTGCACTAAACCTTCTTCGTAGGAAAGCAAATGATTCCTAGAACCGAACTAGGTTATTTCACACAGTAAAGTGTTCTGCAATGAAGATGTTTGTTTTCTAAACAAACAACATTAAATGAAGCGATACTACTAATTGTTTGAAGTTGCTGCACTAAATCTTCTTCGTAGGAAAGAAACTGATTCCTACAGCCGAACTAACTTATTTCACACAGTACAGTTTTCGGCAATGAAGATGTATGTTTTCTAAACAAACTGCTTTAGAAATGAAGCGAAACTAGTAAGATGTACATCTTCTTAGACTACACAATCAAGGAAGGTTTGAAGTTGCTGCACTAAACTTTCTTCGTAGAAAAGCAAATGATTCCAAGAACCGAACAAGCTTATTTGACACAGTACAGTGTTCGGAATGAAGATGTTTGTTTTCTAAAGAAACTACTTTAGAAATGAAGTGAAACTAGTAAGTTGTACATCTTGTTAGACTACACAAACAAGGAAGATCTGACGTTGCTGCACTTAACCTTCTTCGTAGGAAAGCAACTGATTCCTAGAACCGAACTAGCTTATTTCACACAGTACAGTGTTCGGCAATGAAGATGTTTGTTTTCTAAACAAACTACTTTAGAAATGAAGCGATACTATTAATTTTTACATCTTCTTAGATTACACTAACTAGAAATGTTTGAAGTTGCTGCACTAAACCTTCTACGTAGGAAAGCAACTGATTCCTACAACCGAACTAACTTATTTCACACAGTACAGTTTTCGGCAATGAAGATGTATGTTTTCTAAACAAACTGCATTAGAAATGAAGCAATACTACTATGTTGTACATCTTGTTAGACTACACTAGCTAGAAAAGTTTGAACTTGCTGCACTAAACGTTCTTCGTAGAAAAGCAACTGATTCCTAGAACCGAACTAGCTTATTTCACACAGTACAGTGTTCGGCAATGAAGATGTTTGTTTTCTAAAGAAACTACTTTAGAAATGAAGCGAAACTAGTAAGGTGTACATCTTGTTAGACTACACAAACAAGGAAGGTTTGAAGTTGCTGCACTTAACCTTCTTCGTAGGAAAGCAAATGATTCCTCTAACCGAAATAACTTATTTCACACATCACAGTGTTCGGCAATGAAGATGTTTGTTTCCTAAAGAAACTTCTTAAGAAATGAAGTGAAACTACTAAGTTGTACATATTGTTAGATTACACTAACTAGAAAAGTTTGAACTTGCTGCACTAAACCTTCTTCTTAGGAAAGCAACTGATTCCTAGAACCGAAAAAGCTTATTTCACACAGTACAGTGTTCGGAAATGAAGATGTTTGTTTTCTAAAGAAACTACTTTAGAAATGAAGCGAAACTAGTAAGTTGTACATCTTGTTAGACTACACAAACAAGGAAGGTTTGAAGTTGCTGCACTTAACCTTCTTCGTAGGAAAGCAACTGATACCTACAACCGAACTAACTTATTTCACACAGTACAGTATTCGCCAATGAAGATTTATGTTTTCTAAAGAAACTACTTTAGAAATGAAGTGAAACTAGTAAGTTGTATATCTTGTTAGACTACACAAACAAGGAAGGTTTGAAGTTGCTGGAGTAAACCTTCTTCGTAGGAAAGCAACTGATTCCTACAACCGAACTAACTTATTTCACAAAGTACAGTTTTCGGCAATGAAGATGTATGTTTTTTAAACAAACTGCTTTAGAAATGAAGCGATACTACTAAGTTGTACATCTTGTTAGACTACACTAACGAGAAAACTTTGAACTTGCTGCACTAAACCTTCTTCGTAGGAAAGCAACTGATTCCTAGAACCGAACTAGCTTATTTCACACAGTTCAGTGTTCGGCAATGAAGATGTTTGTTTTCTAAACAAACAACTTTAGAAATGAAGCGATACTACTAATTTGTACACCTTCTTAGATTACACTAACTACAAATGTTTGAAGTTGCTGCACTAAACCTTCTTCGTAGGAAAGCAACTGATTCCTACAACCGAACAAACTTATTTCACACAGTACAGTTTTCGGCAATGAAGATGTATGTTTTCTAAACAAACTGCTTTAGATATGAAGCGATACTACTAAGTTGTACATCTTGTTAGCCTACACTAACTAGAAAAGTTTGAACTTGCTGCACTAAACCTTCTTCGTAGAAAAGCAACTGATTCCTAGAACCGAACTAGCTTATTTCACACAGTACAGTGTTCGGCAATGAAGATGTTTGTTTTCTAAAGAAACTGCTTTAGAAATGAAGGGAAACTAGTAAGTTGTACATCTTGTTAGACTACACAAACAAGGAAGGTTTGTAGTTGCTGCACTTAACCTTCTTCGTAGGAAAGCAACAGATTCCTACAACCGAACTAACTTATTTCACACAGTACAGTTTTCGGCAATGAAGATGTATGTTTTCTAAACAAACTGCTTTTGAAATGAAGCGATACCACTAAGTTGTACATCTTGTTAGGCTACCCTAACTAGGAAAGTTTGAAATTGCTGCACTAAACATTCTTCGTAGGAAAGCAACTGATTCCTAGAACCGAACTAGCTTATTTCACACAGTACAGTGTTCGGCAATGAAGATGTTTGTTTTCTAAAGAAACTTCTTTATAAATGAAGCAAAACTAGTGTGTTGTACATCTTGTTAGACTACACAATCAAGGAAGGTTTGAAGTTGCTGCACTAAACCTTCTTCGTAGGAAAGCAAATGATTCCTAGAACCGAACTAGGTTATTTCACACAGTAAAGTGTTCGGCAATGAAGATGTTTGTTTTCTAAACAAACAACTTTAGAAATGAAGTGATACTACTAATTTGTACATCTTCTTAGATTACACTAACCAGAAATGTTTGAAGTTGCTGCACTAAACCTTCTTCGTAGGAAAGCAACTGATTCCTACAACAGAACTAACTTATTTCACACAGTTCAGTTTTCGGCAATGAACATGTATGTTTTCTAAACAAAGTGCTTTTGAAATGAAGCGATACTACTAAGTTGTACATCTTGTTAGACTACACTAACTAGAAAAGTTTGAACTTGCTGCACTAAACCTTCTTCGTAGGAAAGCAACTGATTCCTAGAACCGAACTAGCTTATTTCACACAGTACAGTGTTCGGCAATGAAGATGTTTGTTTTCTAAAGAAACTACTTTAGAAATGAAGCGAAACTAGTAAGTTGTACATCTTGTTAGCCTACACAAACAAGGAAGGTTTGAAGTTGCTGCACTTAACCTTCTTCGGAGGAGAGCACCTGATTCCTACAACCGAACTAACTTATTTCACACAGTACAGTGTTCGGAAATGAAGGTGTTTGTTTCCTAAGGAAACTGCTTTAAAAATGAAGTGACACTACTAAGTTGAACATCTTGGTAGATTACACTAACCAGAAAAGTTTGAACTTGCTGCACTAAACCTTCCTCGTAGGAAAGCAAGTGATTCCTAGAACCGAACTAGCTTATTTCACACAGTACAGTGTTCGGCAATGAAGATCTTTGTTTTCTAAAGAAACTACTTTAGATATGAAGCGAAACGAGTAAGTTGTACATCTTGTTAGACTACACCATCACGGAAGGTTTGAAGTTGCTGCACTAAACCTTCTTTGTAGGAAAGCAAATGATTCCTTGAACCGAACTAGCTTATTTCACACAGTAAAGTGTTCGGCAATGAAGATGTTTGTTTTCTAAAGAAACAACTTTAGAAATGAAGCGATACTACTAATTTGTACATCTTCTTAGATAACACTAACTAGAAATGTTTGAAGTTGCTGCACTAAACCTTCTTCGTAGGAAAGCAACTGATTCCTACAACCGAACTAACTTATTTCACACAGTACAGTTTTCGGCAATGAAGATGTATGTTTTCTAAACAAACTGCTTTAGAAATGAAGTGACACTACGAAGTTGTACATCTTCTTAGATAACACTAACTAGAAATGTTTGAAGTTGCTGCACTAAACCTTCTTCGTAGGAAAGCAACTGATTCCTACAACCGAACTAACTTATTTCACACAGTAGAGTTTTCGGCAATGAAGATGTATGTTTTCTAAACAAACTGCTTTAGAAATGAAGTGAAACTACGACGTTGTACATCTTTTTAGATTACACTAACTAGAAAAGTTTGAACTTGCTGCACTAAACCTTCTTCGTAGGAAAGCAACTGATTCCAAGAACCGAAATAGCTTATTCCACACAGTACAGTGTTCGGCAATGAAGATGTTTGTTTTCTAAAGAAACTACTTTAGAAATGAAGCGAAACTAGTAAGTTGTATATCTTGTTAGAATACACAAACAAGGAAGGTTTGAAGTTGCTGAACTTAACCTTCTTTGTAGGAAAGCAACTGATTCTTAGAACCGAACTAGCTTATTTCACACAGTACAGTGTTCGGCAATGAAGATGTTTGTTTTCTAAAAAAACTACTTTAGAAATGAAGTGATACTACTAATTTGTACATGTTCTTAGATTACACTAACTAGAAATGTTTGAAGTTGCTGCACTAAACCTTCTTCGAAGGAAAGCAACTGATTCCTACAACCGAACTAACTTATTTCACACAGTACAGTTTTCAGAAATGAAGATGTATGTTTTCTAAACAAACTGCGTTAGAAATGAAGTGATACTACTAAGTTGTACCTCTTGTTAGACTACACTAACTAGAAAAGTTTGAACTTGCTTCACTAAACCTTCATCGTAGGAAAGGAACTGATTCCGAGAACCGAACTAGCTTATTTCACACAGTACAGTGTTCGGCAATGAAGATGTTTGTTTTCTAAAGAAACTACTTTAGAAATGAAGCGAAACTAGTAAGTTGTACATCTTGTTAGACTACACCATCAAGGAAGGTTTGAAGTTGCTGCACTAAACCTTCTTTGTAGGAAAGCAAATGATTCATAGAACCGAACTAGCTTATTTCACACAGTAAAGTGTTCGGCAATGAAGATGTTTGTTTTCTAAACAAACAACATTAGAAATGAAGCGATACTACTAACTTGTACATGTTCTTAGATTACACGAACTAGAAATGTTTGAAGTTGCTGAACTAAACCTTCTTCGTAGGAAAGCAACTGATTCCTACAACCGAACTAACTTATTTCAGACAGTACAGTTTTCGGAAATGAAGATGTATGTTTTCTATACAAACTGCTTTAGAAATGAATCGATACTACTAAGTTGTACATGTTCTTAGATTACACGAACTAGAAATGTTTGAAGTTGCTGCACTAAACCTTCTTCGTAGGAAAGCTACTGATTCCTGTTTAACTAACTTATTTCACACAGTACAGTGTTAGGCAATGAAGATTTTGTTTCCTAAACAAACTGCTTTAGAAAGGAAGTGAAACTACTAAGTTGTACATGTTGTTAGATTACACTAACCAGAAAAGTTTGAACTTGCTGCACTAAACCTTCGTAGGAAAGCAACTGATTCCTAGAACCGAACTAGCTTATTTCACACAGTACAGTGTTCGGCAATGAAGATGTTTGTTTTATAAAGAAACTACTTTAGAAATGAAGCGAAAGTAGTAAGTTGTACATCTTGTTAGACTACACCATCAAGGAAGGATTGAAGTTGCTGGACTAAACCTCTTTCGTAGGAAAACAAATGATTCCTAGAACCGAACTAGCTTATTTCACACAGTAAAGTGATCGGCAATGAAGATGTTTGTTTTCTAAACAAACAACTTTAGAAATGAAGCGATACTACTAATTTGTACATCTTCTTAGATTACACTAACTAGAAATGTTTGAAGTTGCTGCACTAAACCCTCTTCGTAGAATAGCAACTGATTCCTACAACCGAACTAACTTATTTCACACAGTACAGTTTTTGGCAATGAAGATGTATGTTTTCTAAACAATCTGCTTTAGAAATGAAGTGAAACTACGAAGTTGTACATCTTTTTAGATTACACTAACTAGAAAAGTTTGAACTTGCTGCACTAAACCTTCTTCGTAGGAAAGCAACTGATTCCTAGAACCGAACTAGCTTATTTCACACAGTACAGTGTTCGGGAATGAAGATGTTTGTTTTCTAAAGAAACTACTTTATAAATGAAGCGAATCTAGTACGTTGTACATCTTGTTAGACTACACAAACAAGGAAGGTTTGAAGTTGCTGCACTTAACCTTGTTTGTAGGAGAGCAACTGATTCCTACAACCGAACTAACTTATTTCACACAGTACAGTGTTCGGCAATGAAGATGTTTGTTTCCTAAAGAAACTGCTTTAGAAATGAAGTGAAACTACTAAGTTGTACATCTTGTTAGACTACACAAACAAGGAAGGTTTGAAGTTGCTGAACTTAACCTTCTTTGTAGGAAAGCAACTGATTCCTAGAACCGAACTAGCTTATTTCACACAGTACAGTGTTAGGCAATGAAGATGTTTGTTTTCTAAAGAAACTACTTTAGAAATGAAGCGAAAGTAGTAAGTTGTACATCTTGTTAGACTACACCATCAGGAAGGTTTGAAGTTGCTGCACTAAACCTCCTTCGTAGGAAAACAAATGATTCCTAGAACCTAACTAGCTTATTTCACACAGTAAAGTGTTCTGGCAATGAAGATGTTTGTTTTCTAAACAAACAACTTTAGAAATGAAACGATACTACTAATTTGTACATCTTCTTAGATTACACTAACTAGAAATGTTTGAAGTTGCTGCACTAAACCTTCTTCGTAGAATAGCAACTGATTCCTACAACCCAGTAACTTATTTCACACAGTACAGTTTTCGCAATGAAGATGTATGTTTTCTAAACAAACTGCTTTAGAAATGAAGTGAAACTACGAAGTTGTACATCTTTTAGATTACACTAACTAGAAAAAGTTTGAACTTGCTGCACTAAACCCTTCTTCATAGGAAAGCAAGTGATTCCTAGAACCGAACTAGCTTATTTCACACAGTACAGTGTTCGGAATGAAGATGTTTGTTTTTTCTAAAGAAACTACTTTAGAAATGAAGCGAAACTAGTAAGTTGTACATCTTGTTAGACTACACCATCAAGGAAGGTTTGAAGTTGCTGCACTAAACCTTCTTTGTAGGAAAGCAAATGATTCATAGAACCGAACTAGCTTATTTCACACAGTAAAGTGTTCGGCAATGAAGATGTTTGTTTTCTAAACAAACAACATTAGAAATGAAGCGATACTACTAATTTGTACATGTTCTTAGATTACACGAACTAGAAATGTTTGAAGTTGCTGAACTAAACCTTCTTCGTAGGAAAGCAACTGATTCCTACAACCGAACTAACTTATTTCAGACAGTACAGTTTTCGGAAATGAAGATGTATGTTTTCTATACAAACTGCTTTAGAAATGATTCGATACTACTAAGTTGTACATGTTCTTAGATTACACGAACTAGAAATGTTTGAAGTTGCTGCACTAAACCTTCTTCGTAGGAAAGCAACTGATTCCTACAACCGAACTAACTTATTTCACACAGTACAGTGTTCGGCAATGAAGATGTTTGTTTCCTAAACAAACTGCTTTAGAAAGGAAGTGAAACTACTAAGTTGTACATGTTGTTAGATTACACTAACCAGAAAAGTTTGAACTTGCTGCACTAAACCTTCTTCGTAGGAAAGCAACTGATTCCTAGAACCGAACTAGCTTATTTCACACAGTACAGTGTTTGGCAATGAAGATGTTTGTTTTATAAAGAAACTACTTTAGAAATGAAGCGAAACTAGTAAGTTGTACATCTTGTTAGACTACACAAACAAGGAAGGTTTGAAGTTGCTGAACTTAACCTTCTTTGTAGGAAAGCAACTGATTCCTAGGACCGAACTAGCTTATTTCACACAGTACAGTGTTCGGCAATGAAGATGTTTGTTTTCTAAACAAACTGCTTTAGAAATGAAGCGATACTACTAAGTTGTACCTCTTGTTAGACTACACCATCAAGGAAGGTTTGAAGTTGCTGCACTAAACCTTCTTTGTAGGAAAGCAAATGATTCATAGAACCGAACTAGCTTATTTCACACAGTACAGTGTTCGGGATGAAGATGTTTGTTTCCTAAAGAAACTGCTTTAGAAATGAAGTGAAACTACTAAGTTGTACATCTTGTAAGATTACACTAACCAGAAAAGTTTGAACTTGCTTCACTAAACCTTCTTCATAGGAAAGCAAGTGATTCCTCGAACCGAACTAGCTTATTTCACACAGTACAGTATTCGGCAATGAAGATGTTTGTTTTATAAAGAAACTACTTTAGAAATGAAGCGAAACTAGTAAGTTGTACATCTTGTTAGACTACACCATCAAGGAAGGTTTGAAGTTGCTGCACTAAACCTTCTTTGTAGGAAAGCAAATGATTCCTAGAACCGAACTAGCTTATTTCACACAGTAAAGTGTTCGGCAATGAAGATGTTTGTTTTCTAAACAAACAACATTAGAAATGAAGCGATACTACTAATTTGTACAAGTTCTTAGATTACACGAACTAGAAATGTTTGAAGTTGCTGCACTAAACCTTCTTCGTAGGAAAGCAACTGATTCCTACAACCGAACTAACTAATTTCACACAGTACAGTTTTCGGAAATGAAGATGTATGTTTTCTATACAAACTGCTTTAGAAATGAATCGATACTACTAAGTTGTACATGTTCTTAGATTACACGAACTAGAAATATTTGAAGTTGCTGCACTAAACCTTCATCGTAGGAAAGGAACTGATTCCTAGAACCGAACTAGCTTATTTCACACAGTACAGTGTTCGGTAATGAAGATGTTTGTTTTCTAAAGAAACTACTTTAGAAATGAAGTGAAACTAGTACGTTGTACATCTTGTTAGACTACACAAACAAGGAAGGTTTGAAGTTGCTGCACTTAACCTTCTTTGTAGGAGAGCAACTGATTCCTACAACCGAACTAACTTATTTCACACAGTACAGTGTTCGGCAATGAAGATGTTTGTTTCCTAAAGAAACTGCTTTAGAAATGAAGTGAAACTACTAAGTTGTACATCTTGTTAGACTACACAAACAAGGAAGGTTTGAAGTTGCTGAACTTGACCTTCTTTGTAGGAAAGCAACTGATTCCTAGAACCGAACTAGCTTATTTCACACAGTACAGTGTTAGGCAATGAAGATGTTTGTTTTCAAAGAAACTACTTTAGAAATGAAGCGAAAGTAGTAAGTTGTACATCTTGTTAGACTACACCATCAAGGAAGGTTTGAAGTTGCTGCACTAAACCTCCTTCAGAGAGGAAAAACAAATGATTCCTAGAACCGAACTAGCTTATTTCACACAGTAAAGTGTTCGGCAATGAAGATGTTTGTTTTCTAAACAAACAACTTTAGAAATGAAGCGATACTACTAATTTGTACATCTTCTTAGATTACACTAACTAGAAATGTTTGAAGTTGCTGCACTAAACCTTCTTCGTAGAATAGCAACTGATTCCTACAACTTGAACTAACTTATTTCACACAGTACAGTTTTCGGCAATGAAGATGTATGTTTTCTAAACAAACTGCTTTAGAAATGAAGTGAAACTAGGAAAGTTGTACATCTTTTAGATTACACTAACTAGAAAAGTTTGAACTTGCTGCCAAAAAACCTTCTTAGAAAAATAGGAAAGCATTTTGTGATTCCAAACAAGAACCGAACTAGCTTATTTCACACAGTACAGTGTTAGGGAATGAAGATGTTTTTGTTTTCTAAAGAAACTACTTTAGAAATGAAGCGAAACTAGTAAGTTGTACATCTTGTTAGACTACACCATCAAGGAAGGTTTGAAGTTGCTGCACTAAACCTTCTTTGTAGGAAAGCAAATGATTCCTAGAACCGAACTAGCTTATTTCACACAGTAAAGTGTTGTGAAAAAGAAACTAGTGTTGGAATGAAGAAATTCTTTTTGTTTTCTAAATGTTTGTTTTCTAAACAAACAACATTAGAAATGATTCCGAACTACTACTAATTTGTACATGTTCTTAGATTACACGAACTAGAAATGTTTGAAGTTGCTGCACTAAACCTTCTTCTAGGGAAAGCAACTGATTCCTACAACGAACAAACTTATTTCACACAGTACAGTTTTGGAAATGAAGATGTATGTTTTCTACACAAACTGCTTTAGAAATGAATCGATACTACTAAGTTGTACATGTTCTTAGATTACAGAACTAGAAATGTTTGAAGTTGCTGCACTAAACCTTCTTTGTAGGAAAGCAACTGATTCCTACAACCGAACTAACTTATTTCACACAGTACAGTGTTCGCAATGAAGATGTTTGTTTCTAAACAAACTGCTTTAGAAATGAAGTGAAACTACTAAGTTGTACATGTTGTTAGATTACACTAACTAGAAAAAGTTTGAACTTGCTGCACTAAACCTTCTTCAGTAGGGAAAGCAACTGATTCCTAGAAACCGAACTAACTTATTTCACACAGTACAGTGTTTGGCAATGAAGATGTTTGTTTTCTAAAGAAACTACTTTAGAAATGAAGCGAAACTAGTAAGTTGTACACATCTTGTTAGACTACACAAACAAGGAAGGTTTGAAGTTGCTGCACTAAACCTTCTTGTAGGAAAGCAACTGATTCCTAGGACGAACTAGCTTATTTCACACAGTACAGTGTTCGGCAATGAAGATGTTTGTTTTCTAAACAAACTGCTTTAGAAATGAACGAAACTACTAAGTTGTACATCTTGTTAGATTACACCAACTAGAAAGGTTTGAAGTTGCTGCACTAAACCTTCTTCTTTGTAGGAAAGCAAATGATTCCTAGAACCGAACTAGCTTATTTCACACAGTACAGTGTTGGGGATGAAGATGTTTGTTTCTAAAGAAACTGCTTTAGAAATGAAGTGAAACTACTAAGTTGTACATCTTGTAAGATTACACTAACCAGAAAAGTTTGAACTTGCTGCACTAAACCTTCTTCATAGGAAAGCAAGTGATTCCTAGAACCGAACTAGCTTATTTCACACAGTACAGTGTTGACAATGAAGATGTTTGTTTTATAAAGAAACTACTTTAGAAATGAAGCGAAACTAGTAAGTTGTACATCTTGTTAGACTACACCATCAAGGAAGGTTTGAAGTTGCTGCACTAAACCTTCTTTGTAGGAAAGCAAATGATTCCTAGAACCGAACTAAGCTTATTTCACACAGTAAAGTGTTGGCAATGAAGATGTTTGTTTTCTAAAACAAACAACTTTAGAAATGAAGCGATACTACTAATTTGTACAAGTTCTTAGATTACACTAACTAGAAATGTTTGAAGTTGCTGCACTAAACCTTCTTCGTAGGAAAGCAACTGATTCCTACAACCGAACTAACTTATTTCACACAGTACAGTTTTTGGCAATGAAGATGTTATGTTTTCTAAACAAACTGCTTTAGAAATGAATCGATACTACTAAGTTGTACATCTTGTTAGATTACACGAACTAGAAAGGTTTGAAGTTGCTGCACTAAACCTTCTTCGTAGGAAAGCAACTGATTCCTAGAACCGAACTAGCTTATTTCACACAGTACAGTGTTCGGTAATGAAGATGTTTGTTTTCTAAAGAAACTACTTTAGAAATGAAGTGAAACTAGTACGTTGTACATCTTGTTAGACTACACAAACAAGGAAAGGTTTGAAGTTGCTGCATAACCTTCTTTGTAGGAGAGCAACTGATTCCTACAACCGAACTAACTTATTTCACACAGTACAGTGTTTGGCAATGAAGATGTTTGTTTCCTAAACAAACTGCTTTAGAAATGAAGTGAAACTACTAAGTTGTACATCTTGTTAGACTACACAAACAAGGAAGGTTTGAAGTTTGCTGCACTTGACCTTCTTTGTAGGAAAGCAACTGATTCCTAGAACCGAACTAGCTTATTTCACACAGTACAGTGTTAGGCAATGAAGATGTTTGTTTTCTAAAGAAACTACTTTAGAAATGAAGCGAAAGTAGTAAGTTGTACATCTTGTTAGACTACACCATCAAGGAAGGTTTGAAGTTGCTGCACTAAACCTCCTTCGTAGGAAAACAAATGATTCCTAGAACCGAACTAGCTTATTTCACACAGTAAAGTGTTCGGCAATGAAGATGTTTGTTTTCTAAACAAACAACTTTAGAAATGAAGCGATACTACTAATTTGTACATCTTCTTAGATTACACTAACTAGAAATGTTTGAAGTTGCTGCACTAAACCTTCTTCGTAGAATAGCAACTGATTCCTACAACCGAACTAACTTATTTCACACAGTACAGTTTTCGGCAATGAAGATGTATGTTTTCTAAACAAACTGCTTTAGAAATGAAGTGAAACTACCAAGTTGTACATCTTTTTAGATTACACTAACTAGAAAAGTTTGAACTTGCTGCAGTAAACCTTCTTCGTAGGAAAGCATCTGATTCCTAGAACCGAACTAGCTTATTTCACACAGTACAGTGTTCGGGAATGAAGATGTTTGTTTTCTAAAGAAACTACTTTAGAAATGAAGCGAAAGTAGTAAGTTGTACATCTTGTTAGACTACACCATCAAGGAAGGTTTGAAGTTGCTGCACTAAACCTCCTTCGTAGGAAAACAAATGATTCCTAGAACCGAACTAGCTTATTTCACACAGTAAAGTGTTCGGCAATGAAGATGTTTGTTTTCTAAACAAACAACTTTAGAAATGAAGCGATACTACTAATTTGTACATCTTCTTAGATTACACTAACTAGAAATGTTTGAAGTTGCTGCACTAAACCTTCTTCGTAGAATAGCAACTGATTCCTACAACCGAACTAACTTATTTCACACAGTACAGTGTTTGGGAATGAAGATATTTGTTTCCTAAAGAAACTGCTTTGGAAATGAAGTGAAACTACTAAGGTGTACATTTTGTCAGATTACACTATCCAGAAAAGTTTGAACTTGCTGCACTAAACCTTCTTCATAGGAAAGCAAGTGATTCCTAGAACCGAACTAGCTTATTTCACACAGTACAGTGTTAGGCAATGAAGATGTTTTTTTTTATAAAGAAACTACTTTAGAAATGAAGCGAAACTAGTAAGTTGTACATCTTGTTAGACTACACCATCAAGGAAGGTTTGAAGTTGCTGCACTAAACCTTCTTTGTAGGAAAGCAAATGATTCCTAGAACCAAACTAGCTTATTTCACACAGTAAAGTGTTCGGCAATGAAGATGTTTGTTTTCTAAACAAACAACATTAGAAATGAAGCGATAGTACTAATTTGTACATGTTCTTAGATTACACGAACTAGGAAATGTTTGAAGTTGCTGCACTAAACCTTCTTTGTAAGGAAAGCAACTGATTCCTACAACCGAACAAACTAATTTCACACAGTACAGTTTTGGAAATGAAGATGTATGTTTTCTATACAAACTTCTTTAGAAATGAATCGATACTACTAAGTTGTACATCTTCTTAGATTACACAACTAGAAAGGTTTGAAGTTGCTGCACTAAACCTTCTTCGTAGGAAAGCAAGCAGCTCCTACAACGAACTAACTTATTTCACACAGTAAAGTGTTCGGCAATGAAGATGTTTGTTTCCTAAACAAACTGCTTTAGAAAAGGAAGTGAAACTACTAAGTTGTACATCTTGTTAGATTACACTAACTAGAAAAGTTTGAACTTGCTGCACTAAACCTTCTTCGTAGGAAAGCAACTGATTCCTAGAACCGAACTAGCTTATTTCACACAGTACAGTGTTAGGCAATGAAGATGTTTGTTTTCTAAAGAAACTACTTTAGAAATGAAGCGAAACTAGCAAGTTGTACATCTTGTTAGACTACACCATCAAGGAAGGTTTGAAGTTGCTGCACTAAACCTTCTTAGTAGGAAAGCAAATGATTCCCTAGAACGAACTAAGGTTATTTCACACAGTAAAGTGTTAGGCAATGAAGATGTTTGTTTTGTAAACAAACAACTTTAGAAATGAAGCGATACTACTAATTTGTACATCTTATTAGATTACACTAACTAGAAATGTTTGAAGTTGCTGCACTAAACCTTCTTCGTAGGACAGCAACTGATTCCTACAACCGAACAAGCTTATTTCACACAGTACAGTGTTCGGCAATGAAGATGTTTGTTTTTCTAAAGAAACTACTTTAGAAATGAAGCGAAACTAGTAAGTTGTACATCTAGTTAGACTACACAAACAAGGAAGGTTTGAAGTTGCTGCACTTAACCTTCTTCGTAGGAAAGCAACTGATTCCTAGAACCGAACTAGCTTATTTCACACAGTACAGTGTTCGCCAATGAAGATGTTTGTTTTCTAAACAAACTTCTTTAGAAATGAAAGTGATAGTACTAATTTGTACATCTTCTTAGATTACACTAACTAGAAATGTTTGAAGTTGCTGCACTAAACCTTCTTCGTAGGAAAGCAACTGATTCCTACAACCGAACTAAATTTTTTCAAACAGTACAGTTTTAGGCAATGAAGATGTATGTTTTCTAAACAAACTGTTTAGAAATGAAGTGAAACTACTAAGTTGTACATCTTTTTAGATTACACTAACTAGAAAAGTTTGAACTTGCTGCACTAAACCTTCTTCGTAGGGGACGCAACTGATTCCTAGAACCGAACTAGCTTATTTCACACAGTACACTGTTAAAGCAATGAAGATGTTTGTTTTCTACAAACTACTTTAGAAATGAAGCGAAACTAGTAAGTTGTACATCTTGTTAGACTACACAAACAAGGAAGGTTTGAAGTTGCTGCATAACCTTCTCCGTAGGAATGCAACTGATTCCTAAAACCGAACTAGCTTATTTCACACAGTACAGTGTTGGCAATGAAGATGTTTTGTTTTCTAAAAAACTACTTTAGAAATGAAGCGAAACTAGTAAGTTGTACATCTTGTTAGACTACACAAACCAGGAAGGTTTGAAGTTGCTGAACTTAACCTTCTTCGTAGGAAAGCAACTGATTCCTAGAACCGAACTAGCTTATTTCACAGTACAGTGTTCGGCAATGAAGATGTTTGTTTTCTAAACAAACTATTTTTAGAAATGAAGCGATACTACTAATTTGTACATCTTCTTAGATTACACTAACTAGAAATGTTTGAAGTTCCTGCACTAAACCTTCTTCAGAGGAAAGCAACTGATTCCTACAAACGAACTAACTTATTTCACACAGTACAGTTTCGGCAATGAAGATGTATGTTTTCTAAACAAACTGCTTTAGAAATGAAGCGATACTACTAAGTTGTACATCTTGTTAGACTACACTAACTAGAAATGTTTGAAGTTGCTGCACTAAACCTTCTTCGTAGGAAAGCAAGTGATTCCTACAACTTGAACTAACTTATTTCACACAGTACAGTTTCGGCAATGAAGATGTTTGTTTTCTAAACAAACTGCTTTAGAAATGAAGTGAAACTACGAAGTTGTACATCTTTTTAGATTACACTAACTAGAAAAGTTTGAACTTTCAGCACTAAACATTCTTCGTAGGAAAGCAAGTGATTCCTAGAACCGAACTAACTTATTTCACACAGTACGGTGTTCGGCATTGAATATGTTTGTTTCCTAAAGAAATTGCTTTAGAAATGAAGTGAAACTACTAAGTTGTACATCTTGTTAGATTACACTAACCAGAAAAGTTTGAACTTGCTGCACTAAACCTTCTCCGTAGGAAAGCAAGTGATTCCTAGAACCGAACTATCTTATTTCACACAGTACAGTGTTCGGCAATGAAGATGTTTGTTTTCTAAAGAAACTACGTTAGAAATGAAGCGAAACTAGTAAGTTGTACATCTTGTTAGACTACACAAACAAGGAAGGTTTGAAGTTGCTGCACTTAACCTTCTTTGTAGGAAAGCAACTGATACCTAGAACCGAACTAGCTTATTTCACACAGTACAGTGTTGGGCAATGAAGATGTTTGTTTTCTAAACAAACTACTTTAGAAAATGAAGCGATACTAATAATTTGTACATCTTCTTAGATTACACTAACTAGAAATGTTTGAAGTTGCTGCACTAAACCTTCTTCGTAGGAAAGCAACTGATTCCTACAACCGAACTAATTTATTTCACACAGTACAGTTTTCGGCAATGAAGATGTATGTTTTCTAAACAAACTGCTTTAGAAATGAAGTGATACTACTAAGTTGTACATCTTGTTAGACTACACTAACTAGAAAAGTTTGAACTTGCTGCACTAAACTTTCTTCGTAGGAAAGCAACTGATTCGAGAACCGAAATAGCTTATTTCACACACTACAGTGTTCGAAAATGAAGATGTTTGTTTTCTAAAAAGAAACTACTTTAGAAATGAAGCGAAACTAGTAAGTTGTACATCTTGTTAGACTACACAAACAAGGAAGGTTTGAAGTTGCTCCACTAAACTTTCTTGGTAGGAAAGCAAATGATTCCTAGAACGAACTAGCTTATTAAACACAGTACAGTTTTGACAATGAAGATGTATGTTTTCTAAACAAACTGCTTTAGAAATGAAGCGATACTACTAAGTTGTACATGTTGTTAGACTACACTAGCTAGAAAAGTTTGAACTTGCTGCACTAAACCTTCTTCGTAGGAAAGCAACTGATTCCTAGAAACGAACTAGCTTATTTCACACAGTACAGTGTTCGGCAATGAAGATGTTTGTTTTCTAAAGAAAATACTTTAGAAATGAAACGAAACTAGTAAGTTGTACATCTTGTTAGACTACACAAACAGGGAAGGTTTGAAGTTGCTGCACTTAACCTACTTCGGAGGAAGCAACTGATTCCTACAACCGAACTAACTTATTTCACACAGTACAGTGTTCGGAAATGAAGATGTTTGTTTCCTAAAAGAAACTGCTTTAGAAATGAAGTGAAACTACTAAGTTGTACATCTTGTTAGATTACACTAACCAGAAAAGTTTGAACTTGCTGCACTAAACCCTCTTGGTAGGAAAGAAAGTGATTCCTAGAACCGAACTAGCTTATTTCACACAGTACAGTGTTCGGCAATGAAGATGTTTGTTTTCTAAAGAAACTACTTTAGAAATGAAGCGAAACTAGGAAGTTGTACATCTTGTTAGACTACACCATCAAGGAAGGTTTGAAGTTGCTGCACTAAACCTTCTTAGTAGGAAAGCAAATGATTCCTTGAACCGAACTAGCTTATTTCACACAGTAAAGTGTTCGGCAATGAAGATGTTTGTTTTCTAAACAAACAACTTTAGAAATGAAGCGATACTACTAATTTGTACATCTTCTTAGATTACACTAACTAGAAATGTTTGAAGTTGCTGCACTAAACCTTCTTCGTAGGGAAAGCAACTGATTCCTACAACCGAACTAACTTATTTCACACAGTACAGTTTTCGGCAATGAAGATGTATGTTTTCTAAACAAACTGCTTTAGAAATGAAGTGAAACTACGAAGTTGGACATCTTTTGAGACTACACTAACTAGAAAAGATTGAACTTGCTGCACTAAACCTTCTTCGTAGGAAAGCAACTGATTCCTAGAACCGAACTAGCTTATTTCACACAGTACAGTGTTCGGCAATGAAGATGTTTGTTTTCAAACAAACTACTTTAGAAATGAAGCGAATCTAGTAAGTTGTATATCTTGTTAGAATACACAAACAAGGAAGGTTTGAAGTTGCTGAACTTAACCTTCTTTGTAGGAAAGCAACTGATAACTAGAACCGAACTAGCTTATTTCACACAGTACAGTGTTCGGCAATGAAGATGTTTGTTTTCTAAACAAACAACTTTAGAAATGAAGCGATACTACTAATTTGTACATGTTCTTAGATTACACGAACTAGAAATGTTTGAAGTTGCTGCACTAAACCTTCTTCGTAGGAAAGCAACTGATTCCTACGACCGAACTAAATTATTTCACTCAGTACAGTTTTCGGAAATGAAGATTTATGTTTTCTAAACAAACTGCTTTAGAAATGAAAGAAACTAGTAAGTTGTACATCTTGTTAGACTACACTAACTAGAAAAGTTTGAACTTGCTGCACTAAACCTTCTTCGTAGGAAAGCAACTTATTCCTAGAACCGAACTAGCTTATTTCACACAGTACAGTGTTCGGCAATGAAGATGTTTGTTTTCTAAAGAAACTACTTTAGAAATGAAGCAAAACTAGTAAGTTGTACATCTTGTTAGACTACACAAACAAGGAAGGTTTGAAGTTGCTGCACTTAACCTTCTTCGTAGGAAGGAAAGCAACTGATTCCTACAACCCGAAATAACTTATTTCACACAGTACAGTTTAGGAAATGAAGATGTATGTTTTCTAAACAAACTCCTTTAGAAATGAAGCGATACTACTAAGTTGTACATCTTGTTAGACTACACTAACTAGAAAAGTTTAAACTTGCTGCACTAAACCTTCTTCGTAGGAAAGCAACTAATTCCTAGAACCGAACTAGCTTATTTCACACAGTACAGTGTTAAGCCAATGAAGATGTTTGTTTTCTAAAGAAACTACTTTAGAAATGAAGCGAAACTAGTAAGTTGTACATCTTGTTAGACTACACAAACAAGGAAGGTTTGAAGTTGCTGCACTTAACCTTCTTCGTAGGAAAGCAACTGATTCCTAGAACCGATCTAGCTTATTTCACACAGTACAGTATTCGGCAATGAAGATGTTTGTTTTCTAAACAAACTTCTTTAGAAATGAAGTGATACTACTAATTTGTACATCTTCTTAGATTACACTAACTAGAAATGTTTGAAGTTGCTGCACTAAACCTTCTTCGTAGGAAAGCAACTGATTCCTGCAACTGAAATAACTTATTTCACACAGTACAGTTTTCGGCAATGAAGATGTACGTTTTCTAAACAAACTGCTTTAGAAATGAAGTGAAACTACGAAGTTGTACATCTTTTTAGATTACACTAATTAGAAAAGTTTGAACTTGCTGCACTAAATCTTCTTCGTAGGAAAGCAACTGATTCCTAGAACCGAACTAGCTTATTTCACGCAGTACAGTGTTCGGCAATGAAGATGTTTGTTTTCTAAACAAACTACTTTAGAAATGAAGCGATACTACTAATTTGTACATCTTCTTAGATTACACTAAATAAGAATGTTTGAAGTTGCTGGACTAAACCTTCTTCGTAGGAAAGCAACTGATTCCTACAACCGAACTTATTTCACACAGTACAGTATTTGGCAATGAAGATGTATGTTTTCTAAACAAACTGCTTTAGAAATGAAGCGATACTACTAAGTTGTACATCTTGTTAGACTACACTAACTAGAAAAGTTTGAACTTGCTGCACTAAACCTTCTTCGTAGGAAAGCAACTGATTCCTAGAATCGATCTAGCTTATTTCACAGAGTACAGTGTTCGATAATGAAGATGTTTGTTTTCTAAAGAAACTACTTTAGAAATGAAGCGAAACTAGTAAGTTGTACATCTTGTTCGACTACACAAACAAGGAAGGTTTGAAGTTACTGCACTTAACCTTCTTCGTAGGAAAGCAACTGATTCCTAGAACCGAACTAGCTTATTTCACACAGTACAGTGTTCGGCAATGAAGATGTTTGTTTTCTATTGAAACTACTTCAGAAATGAAGCGAAACTAGTAAGTTGTACATCTTGTTAGACTACACAAACAAGGAAGGTTTGAAGTTGCTGCACTTAACCTTCTTCGTAGGAAAGCAACTGATTCCTACAACCGAACTAACTTATTTCACACAGTACAGTTTTCGTCAATGAAGATGTATGTTTTCTAAAGAAACTACTTTAGAAATGAAGCGAAACTAGTAAGTTATACATCTTGTTAGACTACACACAAACAAGGAAGGTTTGAAGTTGCTGATAACCTTCTTCGTAGGAAAGCAACTGATTCCTAGAACCGAACTAGCTTATTTCACATAGTACAGTGTTCGGCAATGAAGATGTTTGTTTTCTAAACAAACTACTTTAGAAATGAAGCGATACTACTAATGTGTACATCTTCTTAGATTACACTAACTAGAAATGTTTGAAGTTGCTGCACTAAACCTTCTTCATAGGAAAGCAAATGATTCCTAGAACCGAACTAGCTTATTTCACACAGTACAGTGTTCGGCAATGAAGATGTTTGTTTTCTAAACAAACAACTTTGGAAATGAAGCGATACTACTAATTTGTACACCTTCTTAGATTACACTAACTACAAATGTTTGAAGTTGCTGCACTAAACCTTCTTCGTAGGAAAGCAACTGATTCCTACAACCGAACTAACTTATTTCACACAGTACAGTTTTCGGCAATGAAGATGTAAGTTTTCTAAACAAACTGCTTTAGAAATGAAGCGATACTACTAATTTGTACATCTTCTTAGATTACACTAACTAGAAAAGTTTGAACTTGGTGCACTAAACCTTCTTCGTAGGAAAGCAACTGATTCCGAGAACCGAACTAGCTTATTTCACACAGTACAGTGTTCGTCAATGAAAATGTTTGTTTTCTAAAGAAACTACTTTAGAAATGAAGCGAAACTAGTAAGTTGTACATCTTGTTACACTACAAAAACAAGGAAGGTTTGAAGTTGCTGCACTAAACCTTCTTCGTAGGAAAGCAACTGATTCCTAGAACCGAACTAGCTTATTTCACACAGTACAGTGTTCGGCAATGAAGATGTTTGTTTTCTAAACAAACTTCTTTAGAAATGAAGTGATAGTACTAATTTGTACATCTTCTTACATTACACTAACTAGAAATGTTTGAAGTTGCTGCACTAAACCTTCTTCGTAGGAAAGCAACTGATTCCTACAACCGAACTAAATTTTTTCAAACAGTACAGTTTTCGGCAATGAAGATATATGTTTTCTAAACAAACTGTTTAGAAATGAAGTGAAACTAACAAGTTGTACATCTTTTTACATTACACTAACTAGAAAAGTTTGAACTTGCTGCACTAAACCTTCTTGGTAGGAAAGCAACTGATTCCTAAAGCGAACTAGCTTATTTCACACAGTACACTGTTCGGCAATGAAGATGTTTGTTTTCTATAGAAACTACTTTAGAAATGAAGCGAAACTAGTAAGTTGTACATCTTGTTAGACTACACAAACAAGGAAGGTTTGAAGTTGCTGCACTTAACCTTCTCCGTAGGAATGCAACTGATTCCTAAAACCGAACTAGCTTATTTCACACAGTACAGTGTTCGGCAATGAAGATGTTTGTTTTCTAAAGAAACTACTTTAGAAATGAAGCGAAACTAGTAAGTTGTACATCTTGTTAGACTACACAAACCAGGAAGGTTTGAAGTTGCTGAACTTAACCTTCTTCGTAGGAAAGCAACTGATTCCTAGAACCGAACTAGCTTATTTCACACAGTACAGTGTTCGGCAATGAAGATGTTTGTTTTCTAAACAAACTATTTTAGAAATGAAGCGATACTACTAATTTGTACATCTTCTTAGATTGCACTAACTAGAAATGTTTGAAGTTCCTGCACTAAACCTTCTTCGTAGGAAAGCAACTGATTCCTACAAACGAACTAACTTATTTCACACAGTACAGTTTTCGGCAATGAAGATGTATGTTTTCTAAACAAACTGCTTTAGAAATGAAGCGATACTACTAAGTTGTACATCTTGTTAGACTACACTAACTAGAAATGTTTGAAGTTGCTGCACTAAACCTTCTTCGTAGGAAAGCAAGTGATTCCTACAACCGAACTAACTTATTTCACACAGTACAGTTTTCGTCAATGAAGATGTATGTTTTCTAAACAAACTGCTTTAGAAATGAAGTGAAACTACGAAGTTGTACATCTTTTTAGATTACACTAACTAGAAAAGTTTGAACTTTCAGCACTAAACCTTCTTCGTAGGAAAGCAAGTGATTCCTAGAACCGAACTAACTTATTTCACACAGTACGGTGTTCGGCATTGAATATGTTTGTTTCCTAAAGAAATTGCTTTAGAAATGAAGTGAAACTACTAAGTTGTACATCTTGTTAGATTACACTAACCAGAAAAGTTTGAACTTGCTGCACTAAACCTTCTCCCTAGGAAAGCAAGTGATTCCTAGAACCGAACTATCTTATTTCACACAGTACAGTGTTCGGCAATGAAGATGTTTGTTTTCTAAAGAAACTACGTTAGAAATGAAGCGAAACTAGTAAGTTGTACATCTTGTTAGACTACACAAACAAGGAAGGTTTGAAGTTGCTGCACTTAACCTTCTTTGTAGGAAAGCAACTGATACCTAGAACCGAACTAGCTTATTTCACACAGTACAGTGTTGGGCAATGAAGATGTTTGTTTTCTAAACAAACTACTTTAGAAATGAAGCGATACTACTAATTTGTACATCTTCTTAGATTACACTAACTAGAAATGTTTGAAGTTGCTGCACTAAACCTTCTTCGTAGGAAAGCAACTGATTCCTACAACCGAACTAATTTATTTCACACAGTACAGTTTTCGGCAATGAAGATGTATGTTTTCTAAACAAACTGCTTTAGAAATGAAGTGATACTACTAAGTTGTACATCTTGTTAGACTACACTAACTAGAAAAGTTTGAACTTGCTGCACTAAACTTTCTTCGTAGGAAAGCAACTGATTCCGAGAACCGAACTAGCTTATTTCACACACTACAGTGTTCGAAAATGAAGATGTTTGTTTTCTAAAGAAACTACTTTAGAAATGAAGCGAAACTAGTAAGTTGTACATCTTGTTAGACTACACAAACAAGGAAGGTTTGAAGTTGCTCCACTTAACTTTCTTGGTAGGAAAGCAAATGATTCCTAGAACCGAACTAGCTTATTAAACACAGTACAGTTTTTGACAATGAAGATGTATGTTTTCTGAACAAACTGCTTTAGAAATGAAGCGATACTACTAAGTTGTACATGTTGTTAGACTACACTAGCTAGAAAAGTTTGAACTTGCTGCACTAAACCTTCTTCGTAGGAAAGCAACTGATTCCTAGAAACGAACTAGCTTATTTCACACAGTACAGTGTTCGGCAATGAAGATGTTTGTTTTCTAAAGAAAATACTTTAGAAATGAAACGAAACTAGTAAGTTGTACATCTTGTTAGACTACACAAACAGGGAAGGTTTGAAGTTGCTGCACTTAACCTACTTCGGAGGAGAGCAACTGATTCCTACAACCGAACTAACTTATTTCACACAGTACAATGTTCGGAAATGAAGATGTTTGTTTCCTAAAGAAACTGCTTTAGAAATGAAGTGAAACTACTAAGTTGTACATCTTGTTAGATTACACTAACCAGAAAACTTTGAACTTGCTGCACTAAACCTTCTTGGTAGGAAAGAAAGTGATTCCTAGAACCGAACTAGCTTATTTCACACAGTACAGTGTTCGGCAATGAAGATGTTTGTTTTCTAAAGAAACTACTTTAGAAATGAAGCGAAACTAGTAAGTTGTACATCTTGTTAGACTACACCATCAAGGAAGGTTTGAAGTTGCTGCACTAAACCTTCTTACCATTAGGGAAAGCAAATGATTCCTTGAACCGAACTAGCTTATTTCACACAGTAAAGTGTTCGGCAATGAAGATGTTTGTTTTCTAAACAAACAACTTTAGAAATGAAGCGATACTACTAATTTGTACATCTTCTTAGATTACACTAACTAGAAATGTTTGAAGTTGCTGCACTAAACCTTCTTCGTAGGAAAGCAACTGATTCCTACAACTTGAACTAACTTATTTCACACAGTACAGTTTTCGGCAATGAAGATGTATGTTTTCTAAACAAACTGCTTTAGAAATGAAGTGAAACTACGAAGTTGGACATCTTTTGAGACTACACTAACTAGAAAAGATTGAACTTGCTGCACTAAACCTTCTTCGTAGGAAAGCAACTGATTCCTAGAACCGAACTAGCTTATTTCACACAGTACAGTGTTCGGCAATGAAGATGTTTGTTTTCAAAGAAACTACTTTAGAAATGAAGCGAATCTAGTAAGTTGTATATCTTGTTAGAATACACAAACAAGGAAGGTTTGAAGTTGCTGAACTTAACCTTCTTTGTAGGAAAGCAACTGATAACTAGAACCGAACTAGCTTATTTCACACAGTACAGTGTTCGGCAATGAAGATGTTTGTTTTCTAAACAAACTACTTTAGAAATGAAGCGATACTACTAATTTGTACATGTTCTTAGATTACACGAACTAGAAATGTTTGAAGTTGCTGCACTAAACCTTCTTCGTAGGAAAGCAACTGATTCCTACGACCGAACTAACTTATTTCACTCAGTACAGTTTCGGAAATGAAGATTTATGTTTTC
>JAEOAD010000446.1:0-12957 GCA_036365145.1 Orientallactaga sibirica
CAACCCTCCTCTGTCTTTTCCTTTTTATTTTTTCATGAGGTAGATTCTCACTCTGGCTCAGACTAACATGGTCTCAGACCTTTTCCTTTTTATTTGCGAGGCGGGCCGGGGAGAATGGGCACAACAAGGCCTCGGGACACTACAAATGCACTCCAGATGTATGCACCTTTTTGTGCACATGGCTGTGCGTGGGTACTATGGAATGGAACTTAGCTTTTAACCATAGAGCTGTTGCTCCAGCCTTCCTCCTCTTTTGGATTTTTCCCCTTATTTATTTACATGGGCATGTGAGAGGGAGGGGGAGGGAGGGAGGGAGGGAGGAGGGTGGGAATGGGCACTTACAGGGCCTCTGCAAGCACTGCAAATGCACTCCACGTGCATGCACCATTTTTTTGTGTATGTGGCTACTGGGGAATAGTACCTAGCTTTGCTAGCAAACACCTTTAACCATGGAGCCGTTTCTCCAGCCTTCTCCTCCTTTTTTTTTTTTTTTTTTCTTTTGTATTTACATGTGCATGAATGGTTGCCCTTTCTCCAGCCTACTCCTTACCCCCCCCCCCACCTTTTTCTTTTTATTTCACCTGTGCATGTTTGGGCACCCTAGTATCTCTTGCCACCAGACACGTACACTGCTTTTTCTAAAAATTTGTTTATTTATTTATTCATTCATTCATTCATTCATTCATTTATTCATTTTTATTTATGTGTGCTGGGAATAGAACCTAGCTTGGCAGGCAAGCACCTTTTAAACCAGTGAGCCCTTTCTCCAGCCTTCCTCCTCTTTTTATTTTCTTTTTTTTCCCCCTCCCCCCTTTTTACTTACATGTGCATGAATGGTGGGTGCCCTAGGAGCTCTTGCCCCCAGACACATACACTACTTGTTCTTTGAACTTTTATTGTTTATTTATTTGTGGGGGGGGGGAGGGACAATGGACACTACAGGGCCTCCAGGCACTGCAACTGCACTCCAGATGCATGCGCCATTTTGTGCACATGGCTGTATGTGGGTACTGGAAAATGGAAGCTAGCTTTGCAGGCAAGCACCTTTAATCGCTGAGCTGTTTCTGACCTGAAATTCACTATGTAGTCTCAGGCTGGCCTTTCACTCATGGCAATCCTCCTACCTCTGTCTCCCCAGTTGCTGGCATTAAAGGCATGCACCACCATGCACGCCTGCCGGGTTGGGTTTCACACCTGGCTTCTAATCTCTGATCTCCTTCTTTATCTCTTGGAGTTGCAGGCCAGCTGGGGCCACAGAGAAAATTCAACTCAACAACAACCTGTTAAAAAAAATAAATAAATAAATAAATAAATAAATAAATAAATAAATAAAAAAAAAATCTAGGAGCAGACAGACAGTTCAAATAAATAAAAGAAAAGACCCTCAAAGCTGTATAATATGTCCCTTTTACCTTTTTCTTCTTCTTCTTCTTCTTCTTCTTGTTCTTCTTCTTTCTCCCCCCCCCCCAGTACGATCTCCCTCTGGCTCAGGCTTACCTGAAATTCATTATGTGGTCCCAGAACTGCAAAATAAGTAATCCACAGTACAGATCAATTGATTAAAAAAAAAAAAGATTTTATTTTTATTTATTTATTAGAGATGGGGGGGGAGGAGGGAGGGAGGGGAGGAGGGGAGGGAGGGGAGGGAAAAAGGGAGGGGAGGAGAGGACAGAACAGGTACACCAGGGCCTCCAGCTACTGCAAATGAACTACAGACACAAGTGCCACCATGTGAATCGGGGGTCTCAAACCCAGGTCCTTAGGCTTTGCGGGAAGGCATCTTAACTGCTAAGCCATTTTTCCAGCCCCTGATAGATTTTTTTTTTTTTCGACGTAGGGTCTCACTCTAGCCCAGGCTGACCTGGAATTAACTATGTAGTCTCAGGGTGGCCTCGAACTCATGGCGATCCTCATACCTCTGCCTCCCAGTGCTGGGATTAAAGGCGTGTACCACCATGCCCGGCTTTAATTTTTTTTTTTTTTTTTTTTTTTTTTTTTTTTGGTTTTTCGAGGTAGGGTCTCACTCTGGCCCAGGCTGACCTGGAATTAACTATGTAGTCTCAGGGTGGCCTTGAACTCATGGCGATCCTCCTAGCTCTGCCTCCCGAGTGCTAGGATTAAAGGCGTGCGCCACCACGCCCGGCTTCGGCTTTAATTTTTAATTTTAGAAGACTTTTATTTTATTTTTATTTACTTATTTATTCATTAGAGACAGAGAGGGGAAAGTGAGGAGAGTGAGAATGGGCGCACCAGGGACTCTAGCCACTGCAGAAAGCGTGTGCCCCCTTGTGCATCTGGCTTATGTGGGACCTAGAGAATCAAACCAGGGTCCTTAGATTTCGCAGGCATGCGCCTTAACCACTAAGTCATCTCTCCATCCCTATTTTTAAAATTTTATTTTAATTCTTTTGGTTTTTCTGAGGTAGGGTCTTACTCTAGCCCACGCTGACCTGGAATTCACTATGTAGTCTCAGGCTGGCCTGGAACTCATGGTGCTCCTCCTACCTCTGCCTCCCAGTTGCTGGGATAAAGGCATGTGCCACCATGCCTGGCTCAATTTTTGTTTTGTTTTGTTTTGTTTTGTTTTGTTTTGTTTTGTTTTGTTTTGTTTTGTTTTGTTTTTCAAGGTAGGGTCTGACCTGAAATTCACTATGGAGTCTTAGGTCAGCCTCAAACTCATGGCAATACTCCTACCTCTGCCTCAGTGCTGGCATTAAAGGCGTGTGCAACCACGCCCAGCAAAAGTTTGTTTATTTTTATAGATATTTTATATGCGAGTAGAGGTAGGAGAGAGAGAGAGAGAGAGAGAGGGAATCTGTGTGCCAGGGCATCCAGCCATGAACTCCAGATGCATGCACCCCTTGTGCATCTGGCTTACATGGGTCCTGGAAAATCTAACTGGGGTCCTTTGGCTTTGCAGGCAAATGCCTTTTTCTTTTTCTTTCTTTTTTTTTTTTTTTATTTATGAGAGAGAGAGAGAGAGACAGAGAGACAGAGACAGAGAGACAGAGACACACACACACACAGACAGACACACAGACAGAGAGAGACAGAGAGGGGAGGCACAACAGACACTGCATGTGCACACGGATGTATCGCGCCATTTTGTGCACTTTGGCTGTATGTGTGTCCTGGGAATCGAATCTGGCCTTGCAGGTCAGCACCTTTGACCACGAAGCTATTTCTCCAGCCTTTCTCCTTTTTTTTTTTTTTTTTTTTTTTTTCTGTTTACATGTTCATGTATGGGTACCTGTATCTCTTGCCACCCGACACACACACACAACTTTGTCTTTAAATAAATTTTAATTTTTAAATGTATTTTATGAGAGAGACAGGGGAGGGAGGGAGGAGAGAGAGGAATAGGCGAATAGGCCAAAGCCACTCACAGCTGGCTCAGAATCTGGTGTCCCTTATTCTTTTGGATGCAAGAAAGAGATTTTAAGCCTGCTTTTCTTAGCTGCACATTTTTTTGTGTGTTGTTTGTTTTGTCTCTCGCTTTACGCTTTTGAAAGAAGGGAGGGAGGTTTGGGGAGGTGGGGAGATAGGATGCCAGCCGGCTTTTTGTTGCTTGTGGCTTTCCATGGGCAACTGAACTTGGGCTGACAGGCTTTGCAAGCAATACTCTTTCATTTAATATATATTATAGTAATTCAATGTATATAAGACTCTTTAATACATTATAAAATTATATATTAAAGGGTGACATTTTGAGGCCTTCGGGGAGGGTTGGACTAGCAAAAGCGAGAGGAGGAGCCTCGGAACTTTGGCTTGATTATTTTCATGACATGAGCGTATCGACCTGAAAGTTGGGATGCAAGTTAAACTGAGAACTGTCCATAAATTTTTCTCAGCCTTTAATCCCAGCACTCGCTCGAGAGCCTGAGGTAGGTAGGTAGGTAGGTAGGTAGGTAGGTAGGTGGATCACTGTGAGTGTAAGGCCATTCTAGGCCTACAGAGTGAGTTCTAGCATGGGCCACAGTGAGACAAAGAAACAGATGAATGAATGGATGAATAAATTAAACCACTTCTCAGGGTTGGTGATATGTTCCTCTTGCCTGCTTGCAAGGGTTCACACCAATTCTCTCTCTCTCTCTCTCTCTCTCTCTCTCTCTCATAATTTTAATTTAATTCACTATGTAGTCTCAGCGTGGCCTCCAACTCAGAGCAATCCCTACCTCTGCCTCCCAAGTGCTAGGATTCTCTCTCTCACTTCTTGCAAATAACAACAGCAACAATAAAAACCAAGCATGTTGACACATGACTTTAGTCTGTGCATGATGTTCTCTCTCTCTTCTCTGTCTCTGTCCATATATACCTTTCCATCAACTAAGCAAAAAAAAAAAAAAAAAAAAAAAAAAAAAAAAACCTATAAATAAATATAAAATTCATAAAGAGGGTCATGGCGATCCTCCTACCTCTGCCTGTGCCAGTGCTGGGATTAAAGGCGTCTGCCACCACGCCCGGTTTAAGATCTGTTTTTCTAATATCCAGAATTCTGTTACAAACAAAGGCGTAGAAAAGTCCCCCACATAAAAGTGGACTGGGCTGGGGAGATCCCTCAGTGTATAAACTGCTTGCTGCATGATGCAACTAACTCTGAGAACTTGAGTCCAGATCCCTGGGGCCTGCACATAGCCATCAAAGTGAGCAGCAAAGCTAGAGGCCCCCTTTGCCTCAAAATGGTGGATAGTCCTCTGCTTCCAAAAATGGCTGTCATTTTACCAACGAGAGCCAGAAAGACCATAAGAGCCCTTCCTCTTGTATAGATTTGTTTGTTTGTTTACTTATTTATTAATTATTATTTTTTCTTGTTACTGGGTGTTGAACCCTGGGCCCCGGGACCCCAATCCCTCCACCGCACCCTCGGGCCCCCTCAATTCTCGCTACAGAGAGCCAGGGAGCCTGAACATTTTTTTGGAGTGGCTGGCTATCTTTCTCACCCTTAGAAACATAGGTAGCCTTGTGTAGCGAGCTGGATAATCTTCATTTTGCCTGGCTCCATCAAAACCTGTGGAGAATAGCCCTGTGAGTCTGGGTGGGACAGAAAGGCCAAAGAGAGATGTGTGTGTGTGTGGGTGTGTGGGTGTGTGGGTGTGTGTGTGTGTATCTGCCGCCGCCGCCGCCGCCGCCGCCGCCGCCGCCTGCGGCAATGGCAGCCTGCACCGGGGTGGGGGTTGGGCCACATCACGTGGCCACATCACTTGTTGTTTAGGCCGTTCTCCCGCTGTGCCCCCCACCCCCCCCACCAGCAACTGCATGACTTCTGCTTTTAAATTGAGGGGAGGGGGAGGGGAGAAGAGCGACCCATCCTAGTGATGTTAGCCGAATGCTTTCCTCGGACCCGGGGTGCCATCTAGAGGTTGCTGTTTGAAACGTGGGACGGTGAAAGTCAGGAAAACAGGCCCTCACCCACACTAGTCACGCTTGTGCAGACCTCACTCTGTAGACCCAGAGGGGCCTCGAACTCACGGAAATCCTCCTGAGTCAGCGTCTGGAACGAGTGAGAGCTGGAGTGAAAGAGGTTCACCACCATATTCGGCTGCTTTGTGATCTTTATCTAGATTACTATGTGTCTTAGAAATAAAAAAGAAATATTCTGAATGGTCAACAGAGATAACCTGCAGGATTTTTTCATTGTGTCCTCACACTCCTTTTTACTCTTACTGCTACTTTCTTTTGTTTTGTTTTCTTTCTCTTTTTTTTTCTTTTGGTTTTTGGAGGTAGAGTCTTACTCTGGCCCAGGCTGACCTGGGCTTCAGCCTATGTAGTCTCAGACTTGCCTTGAACTCATGGCGATACTCCTACCTCTGCCTCCTGAGTGCTGGGATTAAAGGCGTGTGCCACCACACCCAGCCTTTTAATTTCTTTTCTTATCTATCACTTATAGTTATTTGTTTAAAGAGCTAGAGAAATGGTAGAGCAGGGAGAGAGACAGAGAGATGATAGCTAGCTAGCCACCCTGAGACGACATAGTGAATTCCAGGTCAGCCTGGAATGATGAGAATGAATAAATGGTGGGTCTTCTGCCACTGCAAAGGAACTCCAGTCTCACATTTAAGTACTGATGGGGATGCCGTGTGTGTGTGTGTGTGTGTGTGTGTGTGTGTGTGTGTGTGTGTGTTTGGTTTTGCGAGGTAGGGTCACACTCTGGTGCAGGGTGACCTGGAATTAACTATGTAGTCTCAGGGTGGCCTCGAACTCTTGGCGATCCTCCTACCTCTGCCTCCCGAGTGCTGGGATTAAAGGCGTGCGCCACCACGCCCGGCCTTTGTTTGTTTTTTTGTGTGTGTTCTTCTTCCCATTCTTTTTTTTTTTTTTTTTTTTTGGTTTTGCGAGGTAGGGACACACTCTGGTGCAGGCTGACCTGGAATTAACTATGTAGTCTCAGGGTGGCCTCGAACTCTTGGCGATCCTCCTACCTCTGCCTCCCGAGTACTGGGATTAAAGGCGTGCGCCACCACGCCCGGCTATCCCATTCTTTTTTGAAAGTATTTTAGAGAGATTTTATTTATTTATTTGAGAGAGAGAGAGAGAGAGAGAAAGAATGGGCACGCCAGGGCCTTCAGTCACTACAAACAAACTCCAGATGCATGTGCCCCCTTATGTATCTGGTTTACGTATTTCCACGGGTGAGGGAGGCGTTTGGTGTAAATGCCAGCGTTCTCGTGTCTCCCTCACGTACTATCGGTTCTGCAGGTGGAGTTGCCCAGGACTCACCAGAAACCTCTAAGAAGAAAAAAACAAACAAACAAACAAACAAACAAACAAACAACAACAAAAAAAAAAACCAAAAAACACGTTTATTTTTACATACACGACTTGTAGGATTTTCCTTTTCTCTCTCTCTCTCTCTGTCTGTCTCTCTCTCTGTCTGTCTTTTTCTTTCTTTCTTTCTTTTCTTTCTTTCTTTCTTTCTTTCTTTCTTTCTTTCTTTCTTTCAAGTTGGAAAGTGTAAGGGACTGAGGAACTGATTTCTGTTCTATCAGGCTGTCTGACAGCTTCGTTCACTGAGAAATATCTAGCTTTCCAATCTCATTTCAGTTGCTCCGTATGAATCTCCCCTGACTCATCTCTCCTCCCTCTACCTGGGTCCAGTGTTTTACCTGATCTTAGATGAAATGAGCACATTTAGGGGATGCTTATTTGGAATGCTGCGAGGCGGTAAAGGCTGGGTGACCCACCCAGCTTGTTTACTACAGCAGTTTAGGATATTTTCTCACTTGTGTGCCCTGGCAGGAGGCACGACAGCTGGCCAAACGTTGCCGTGCTCACACGCTTTCCGTGGGAGTACATAGTGCTACCCACCACCACTCCCATTATGACACTTGAGTCTCTTGCGATAGATAGCCCTGTCCTGTGCCTCCCCTCCCACCCATGCACATCGCTGTCTCCACCAGGGCGGGCGTACAATCTTCACACGGAGAAGGGAGGGAAGGTGGGTTACATTTCTGAGTATGCCGCTGCCGCCCCTTCTTCCCATTCTTCATGGGAGAAGGCAGATGAAACTCAGGACAGGGGCAGCTTGGCATGTGGTGTGAGTGCAGCCGTCAGATTGCCCACGCATGCTTAGTTGCCCTTCCTCCAGCGTGCGGGGTGGGTGTGGGGGGTGGTGGACGGGCAGTAGTGGTGCTTTACCCTATCCTGGAGCGCCATCTGGCGTATGATTATTTGGGCGTAAGGTGGTGAAAGAAAGTTGCGAGACCAGGCGTGTTACAACAGCAGCCTAGGGTCTGACTTTTTGGTTGCCCGTGCACATTGTTTGGAAATGCATAGTGCCATCCACCACTCCCATCCTATCACGAGTCTCTTGAGAGAGAGCCTTTTCCTCCTACCCTGTCCTGTACGCATTGCCTCTGCCTCTGCCTCTGCCACCACCGCTCAGCCCTTCAGCCACTGCAAACTTACTCCAGATGCATGTGCCCCCTTATACATCTGGCTTACATATTTCACCAGGGCGGGGAGGGCGTTTGGTGGACATGCCAGCCTTCTACGTGTCTCCTATGTACTATCGGTTCTGCAGGTGGAGTTGCCTGGTACTCGTCAGAAACCACTAAGAAAAATAAATGTTTAATTTTACACAGATGACTTGTAGGATTTTCACGTGGGAGTACGAATGAATTGCTAGGCTTTCCTGCCACTGTGAACGGAACTAACTCCGGACACATGTCACGTCGTGTACCTGGGTTTTACATGGTTAGTGGGAATTCAACCCCACCTTAAGTAACTATGGGACCAACCATCTCTATCTCCGTAGCCTTTTCTTTCTTTCTTTCTTTCTTTCTTTCTTTCTTTCTTTCTTTCTCTCTCTCTCTCTCTCTCTCTCTTTTTCTCTCTTCCCCCCCCTCCTCCTCCTTCTCCTATCTCTTCCTTTAATCGCTACTGTGATTCTTCTAGTTGCCCTGCAGGTTTTTCTAAGTAAAATAAAACTGACATTTCATAAAAGCAGAGCTTGCTTTGTGCCTTTTCTTCCTACCCTGTCCTGTACTTCCCGGATGGATGCATTGCCTCTGCCTCCGCCGCCCCCCCCCCAGTCGCACCTTCTTCCCATTCTTCAACAGGCGAGGGAGGGCGGTTCAGGATACATGCTAGCCTTGTCTTGTTTCCTACATAATTTTCGGTTCCAATGGCAGATAACTTGTGGGGGGGTTTCAAATGGGAGAGAGAATGAATGCGAGGGCATCCCACCACTACAAACGGATGATATTTTGATCTTTTCATATTGTTTCTATTGATGGAAGTTGTCAGTTAAAGAAGTATTTCCTACCTTCCCCTTCTCCTTCCTTCCTTCCTTCCTTCCTTCCTTCCTTCCTTCCTTCCTTCCTTCCTTCTTTCCTTCCTTCCTTCTCTTAATTGGGAGAGTGTAAAGGACTGAGGGCTGGTTTCTGTTCTCTCAGACTGTCTGACAGCTTCATTCACTGAGAAATATCTATCTAGCTTTTCAATTTCCTCCCAGTTGTTCCGTGTGACTCCGCCCTGACTCGTCTTCCCTCCCTCCCTGTCTCCCTCAACCAGGGGCCAGTGTTTTACCGATCCTAGATGAAATAAGCATATCTAGGGGATGCTTATTTGGAATGCCACGAGGCGGTGAAGGCTGGGTGACCCACCCAGCGTGTTTACAGCAGCCTAGGACATTTTCTGACTTGTGTGCCCTGGCAGGAGGCACAACAGCTGGCCAAACGTTGCCGTGCACACACGCTTTGTGTGGGAGTACATAGTGCTACCCACCACCACTCCCATTATGGCACTTGAGTCTTGTGAGATAGCCTTTATTTCCTCCAGCCCTGTCCTGTGCCTCCCACGCATGTCGCTGCTACCACCTGGGGACGGGGTCTTCCGTTCTTCACCCGGAGAAGGGCGGGCATGCGGGTAATTTTATGAGTACATGGGGTACATGCATGGGGCCCCTGAGATTCTTCTGCGTGTCCACTTCATAGTGTCGATTCTGCAGGTGGAGTCTGCCGGTACTCAGACGCGATTTCTGCATGGGGACTCCGCCAAAACCACTTGTTGCCCACAGGAGGGTGAGGCAGGACTGCCTTCCTCCCCACAGCCGCAGGGACATCTTCGCCCGTGTTCGGGTCCTGCCCTCAGATTTCATACACAAACCTCCGTCGCTCTTCCACACTCCCTCCCTCCGTCTAGCAGCATGGGCGGGTAGCGATGCATTACCTTATCCTTGGGCGCCATCTAGCGGATGCTAATTTTGAACGTGAGGTGGTGAAAGAAAGTTCCCGTGCCTGGACCCGTCATGTTTACAGCAGTTTAGGACCTGATTTTTTTGGTTCCTCTGCACGCACAATTTTTATAGCAATGCATAATGCCATGCCACCCACCACAAGATTTCTGTGTCCAGCTGGGACTTCCCAGAAACCGCTAGGAAAAAAAAGAAAAGCATCTTTGCTGGGCCTGGTGGCACACGCCTTTAATCCAAGCACTCGGGAGGTAGAGGTAGGAGGATCGTCTTGAGTTTGAGGCCACCCTGAGAATATAGAGTGAACTCCAGGTCAGCCTGAACTAGAGTGAGACCCTACCTCGGAAAAAAAAAAAAAAAAAAAAAAAGCACCTTTAACAAAGCACTGAACTATCTCAGTAGCCCTTTTTTAAAAATAACATTTATTTATTTATTGTGGGTGGGGATGGGTGTCCCAGAGCCTCTAGACATGGCAAACGAACTCCAGACGCATGCACTATCCTTTTCTTTTCTTTTCCTTTCGAATTTACAGCAATCCTCCTACCTCTGTCTCCAAATGCTGGGACTAAAGGCTTGCTCACCACGCCCGGTTTTTCTCTCTTGCGCCCGCTCGCGCTCTCTCTCTCTCTCTCTCTCTCTCTCTCTCTCTTGTTTTTAACTGCTGCTGTGATTCTTCTAGTTACCCTGAAGCTCCACAATTCTTTTCGCTTCCTAACATGTTGTGAGTGCTTCCTTAAGAGTGCTCACATAGGAGGGACAGAAGAAACACGTTGTCCATCACCAGCGAATAAGCAAGCCCCCGCTCTTTTTTTTTTTGTTTTTTTTTTCAGGTAGGGTCTCACTCTGGCCCAGGCTGACCTGGAATTCACTCTGTAGTCTCAGGGTGGCCTTGAACTCACAGTGATCCTCCTACCTCTGCCTCCCAGTGCTGGGATTAAAGGCGTGTGCCACCACGCCCGTCTCAAACCCCGTTTTTATAACATGTCTCTTTCATTTTAGTTAGAAAAGACTTCAGGGTAACTAGAAGAATCACTTGCTTATTCGCTCGTGATGGACAACGTATGTTTCTTCTGTCCCCTCCTATGAGCACTCTTAAACAAGGAAGCACTCCAAAGGTGGAAACATTTCTACATCAGGGACCTGCAGATATATGTTAGGAGTTTTGTGTAAACTTGCCAGCGAGGGGGGGAGGGGGAGGGGGGAGGGAAGGAAGGAGGGGGAGGGGGGGGGGAGAGAGAGAGAGAGGGATCGATGGATCCTGGGTAAAATAAGCATCTAGGGCATGTTTATTTGGAACGTGAGACTGTGAACGCTGTGTCACCCAGCATGTTTATAGCAGCCTAGGGCATTTTCTGAATCGTGTGCCCTGACAGGCATTGTCCTTTGATTCCCCACGCACGCCGCCGCCACTGCCGCCCGGGTGGGCAGGCGGCTATTCTTAACCGGAGAAGGGAGGGCGGGTGGGTACTTTCACGAGGCCGCCGCTGCCCCTTCCTTCCCGGGAGAAGGTAGGGGCGGGGGCGGGGATACATGCGATTCTCCTACGTGTCTATAGTTTCGGTTCTGCAGCTGGAGTCCGCCGGTCCTCTGACATGATTTCTGAGTGCGAGGCGCCCATTCTTCACTCGGAGAGTGGAGGGAGGTGAGTGGGCGCTTTTAGGAGTCCGCCGCCGTCCCTTCTTCCCATTCTTCACCGGGATAGGGTAGGGGCGGGCGCGGTGCGTGTGATTCTTCTACGTGTGTACTTTATAGTTTCGGTTTTGCGGCTGGAGTCGGCCTGTACCCCGAGCCGCTTTCTGCGTCCAGCGGGGATTCCCCAGAAACCAATTGTTCCCCCACCGGAGGGTGAGGCGGGAACTGCCCCCTCCCGCTCTCCCCCCCCCCCCGCAGGGTGGTCTCAGGCGGGCAGGGTGCATGCGATTCTTCTATGTATGTATTTTAGTTTCGGTTTTGCAGCTGGAGTCGGGCTGTACCCCGAGCCGCTTTCTGCGTCCAGCGGGGATCCCCCAGAACCTAATTGTTCCCCCACCGGAGGGTGAGGCGGGAACTGAACCCCCGCAGGATCGTCTTGGCCTGCGGTGGGAGTCTGGCTGTAAGATTGCCCGCAGATCCTCCGTTGCTCCGCAAAGCCAGTGAACGTTCGGGCGGCTGTCTCACAGGCTCCATCTGGTGGCCGCTTTTGGAAGTGCAGCACCACGCTCCATGGAACGTTGGTAAGGGACGCTAGCTGGCCGCTGTGAGCCGAGCAGCGTCGACCAGACCCGCGGTGGCAGGCGCGATAGTCTCGGTAGTGCGGCGTGGCGCAGAGCCGTCCGTTCTGTGGAGATTGGACCTGCAGGTATATAGGGAGGTGGCTTTTTCGCAGCCTCCTTGGCCAGGAGCCTGCTGGAGGGGCGCTCTTAGCTGGTTGACCAGAAGTCCCCGCTGTTGGGCTTTTTCTTCAGCTGTTCCGGATGGCTTGTGTGCCGGCTGGGTTCTGTTAGCTGTACCCGTGTGTGTGCTTCTCTGCTGCCGGCACCCTGTCGCCGTTGTTGACCACGGTCGGCCCCTGGCTGAATGAAGCTTCCCCTGCCTTGGGGAGATGCTCGTCGCCCTCACCGGGGGCTGTAGGTTACTGGCAACGAACCACGCGGTGCCGGTAGAGCGCCCCCTTCCGACGGGGGCTGGCTCGTCTTTTACCGGCTTGTGCCAGTGCCGCTGCCCGACCGGGCCGGGGCCGGGGCCGGCAGGGAGAGGTGGAGACGTCCGTGGCAAGGGAGGGACGGTTCTTCGCGCTCAGCCGGAGGGCCCCTCACCGCCACACCTGCCCGCTGGCGTGCGGACGCCCGCTATGGGTTAGGGTCGGTCCCGGCCTCGACTCAGACCCTTGTCCTGACCGCGCGGTGCCGGTAGAGCGCCCCCTTCCGACGGGGGCTGGCTCGTCTTTTACCGGCTTGTGCCTGTGCCGCTGCCCGACCGGGCCGGGGCCGGGGCCGGCAGGGAGAGGTGGAGACGTCCGTGGCAAGGGAGGGACGGTTCTTCGCGCTCAGCCGCTATGGGTTAGGGTCGGGGCCCCTCACCGCCACACCTGCCCGCTGGCGTGCGGACGCCCGCTATGGGTTAGGGTCGGTCCCGGCCTCGACTCAGACCCTTGTCCTGACCGCGCGGTGCCGGTAGAGCGCCCCCTTCCGACGGGGGCTGGCTCGTCTTTTACCGGCTTGTGCCTGTGCCGCTGCCCGAGCGGGCCTGTGCCGGGGCCGGCAGGGAGAGGTGGAGACGTCCGTGGC
>JAEOAD010000634.1:0-13243 GCA_036365145.1 Orientallactaga sibirica
AGCAGGGAAGAGCAGAATACCACATAAGAGAATCCACCTTCAACTGTGGGCAGCACCATCACATGGGCTTCGTGCATGCTAGTCAAGCACTCTACCAACTGAGCCACATCCCAAACCTTACCTGTTAAAGCAAGGATGAGTATGTACAGATTATACTGTCAAATCATACATGCTCAAAGCATGCACTGTTCCTCCCTGGCACTCTCTCTTACTTAGGTTCTTTCCCTCAATCCTCCTCCCTCTCTGGCAGGCCTGTGAACAGTCCTGCACCAACACTGCACTCTGCAGCCTGGGCTCTCATGGCTCTATGAAAATACACATGCATGATACCTGCTACTGTGGTGGTAAATACAAATTATTGTACATATTGGAACTTCAAATACATTCTTCAGCATTAGTTGTGTCCATTGTTTTAGTAAAATCTGAAAACAGGAGTGGAGCAATGGCTTAGCAGTTAAGGCACTTGTCTGAAAAGTCAAAGGACCCAGGTTCAATTCCACAGAACCCATGTAAGCTAGATGCACAAGGTGGCACATGTATCTGGAGTTCATTTGCAGTGGCTGGGGACCCTGGTGTACCAATATTCTGTCTCTCTTTCTCTAAATTATCCCCTCAAATAAATTTTAAAAACAAAAACTGAACCCATTTTAGAAAGACAAAGACAAAAGAAAAATAGAAAAATGGTCATGAATGTTGGCACATGGCTTTAATTCCAGCAATTGGAAGGCTAAAATAGGAGATCATTGTGAGTTCAAGGCTGGCATGAAACTATATAGCAAATTTAAGCCAGCCTGGGCTAGACCAAGACTACATTGAAAAAAATAAACATAAACAGTAAGTAAGTAAATAAATAAATAAATAAATTTTTGGCAAGGATGTGGAGAAATTGTACATTTGTACAGTTCCTGTTTGGGAAGCTGAAAAAACTCAAGAGATAGATGGTTGTGATGCTTACGATTTCAAGCCCCAAGTTTCTTTTAAAATGATTTAAAGGATAAGTTTATATTATCTGCTTTTTAACATAATTGATATAAACTAAAGTACATATTAACTATTCTAAACATTACATTCAATGACTAGCCACCATCATGTATAAGAATATATGTAATGTGGCTGAGATGACTTCCAATTAAGGTGCTCATGTAAGCCCCTAAGGACCCAGGTTCATTTCCTAATACCCACATAAGCCCAGATACACAAGGTGGCTGTTTTGATCAGTTCGCATTGCTGACAGAAAGCACCTGACCAAGAGCAGCTTGTAGGACAAAAAAACACACTTATTTGGGATTACAAACTCAACAAGCTCCGTGATGGCAGGAAAAAATGACAACATGGGGAAAGATGGACAAAACCTGCTGAAAGCCAACATCAGATGGACAACAGCAACAGGAGAGTGTGCCCAAGCACTGGCAAGGAGAAAGTGGCTTTAATACCCTTAAGCCTGTCCCCAACAATACACACTGCCTCCAGGGGGCTATAATTTCCAATCTCCACCAGCTGGGAACCTAGCAGTCTGAACACCTAAGTTTATGAGGGACACCTGAATCAAACCTTGCAGTGGTGCATGCATCTGGAGGCATTCATTTGCAGTGACTACAGACCCTGGTGTGCCCCATTCTCACCTCTAAATAAATAAATAAATAAATAAATAAATAAATAAATAAATAAATAAATAAAATGTTTTTAAATATATGTATTGGGGCTGGAGATGGTTCAGTGGTAAAGGCACTTGCCTGCAAAGCCCAAACAAAGCCGGAGGTTCAATTCTGTAACCCATATAAAGACAGATGCACAAGAGCACATGCATCTGGAGTTCATCTGCAGTGGCTACAGGCCTGGCATGGCCATTCCCTTTTCTCTCCTTGTAAATAAATATATTTTATAAAAATAAAGAGTATATGTGAGAGAGAGATGAGTATCATTGTGCACACCTGTAATTCCCACAGAGGAGACTGAGGCAGGAACACCCTGAGTTAGAGCCAGCCAGTGATACATAATGCAACCTCACCTCTAAGTAAAATAAAAAGAGCCCAAACGGTGTAGCTCAGTGCAAAAGAACTTGCTTAGCACACACTAGACCCTGGGTTTGATAGCCAGGACAGAGAGGATAAGCAATGACAGTTACTCCAATTTAGCTCCAAATAAGAGTGAAAATGCTTTGCCTTCTGGAGAGAGAGTGCATGGAGGCCAGCAGCACAAGGCTTGATGTGTACACAGAACATGAAGTGTTCTGACATTATTACTCCCTGCACACAGGGGCTCAGCTGTGAGGGGAGACAAAAGGTGTGCACCAAGCGCTGCAGGCAAGAAAGACAAGGGAATAATCTCTCCTCTCCTTAGTCCTGGACAATGTCTGTAAAAATATACACATCTCCATAGCACAGCCAAACTATCATTGCTTCAACTTCTGTGGAGATGTGAGCAAATATTTATTCACCCCAAATAAGGTGCCAAATGAAAGACCAAAGAAATAATGCAATTCAAGTCCAGCCCCAGTGAGCCAGGGAGTATATTGGGGTTATTTAAGGAATATGGATGAGGATATTTTGAGCACATGCATGACTGGAAGTACCTGCATCTGTAAAAAGTTCCACCTCCCATGGGTGACAACTCATGAAAGCTGTATCCCCTGGAGATGCTTTGTGAAATGTGAAGGAGGCTGTTATTTAACCTTATGTGAAGGAGTTTGAAGCTTGTGAATTTTAGGAACTTTCTGAGACTTTCAGGTTTGTCCACTTCTGGATCATGGTTTCTCTAAATTCCCGGAGTCTTGTACAGAGATTCCTGTGTGGTGGGAGGCCTCTGAAATGCTGTTTGGGGTACACACATAGTCATTATACCCATGAATTCATAGCAGCTTAAATTTCCTGCAAAGATTGAGCCTGTCAATACATCACCTTCATGGGGAAGATACATGTGACTCCATATCTCTGGAGAAGCTAATTGTACCTAATGATTGCTGGGAAAGGGTTGTCATGTTCATCAGTTGTGCTCCTACTGGTAAGTTGTCCATCCTGTTAAATCACCATGATCATGCATGAAACCTAATTTAACTCAATGAGGTTAAAAAAATGGAATGAGGAATACCTGCAACCCCACTGAGGAGTGTCCCTAATGGAGTGGGAGGAGGACGAGGAAAAAAAAAGTGGGTACCAATACATGATTTATCTGTAACAAACATGTTGTTAATAATAATAATAATAATAATTTTTTTTTTAAAAAAAGGAACAAAAGTAAGATGGGGAGTCATAGGAATGAAGAAATGTGTTAGTGAGAGGTAGAGACTGGTAAGACAGTGGATTTCTAGGCATAAGATCAAAATATATATGTATTAAAATACCAAAATGCATGCTTCAGAGGATAGCCTAGTGGTTAAGGCATTTCCACAAAGCCAAAGGATCAGATTCGATTCCCCTCCAGGACCCACATAAGCTAGATGCACTGGGTGGTGCATGCATCTGGAGTTGTTTGCATAGCTGAAAGCCCTGGTCGCCCATTCTCACCCTCCACAGCTCGCTCGCTCTCTCTCTCTCTCTCTCTCTCTCTCTCTCTCCCTATATCTCTCTCAAATAAATAAATAACAAAATATTTATAAGAAAAAATATCAAAATGGAAAAAATAGTGAAAAAAAGCAGTTGAAGAGGATGGTTTCATGAAAGAAAATGAGAAGTTTTCAAATGGCCAGAAGAGATGAGAAAAACTGCCTGTAAGAGGGATGTGCACTCCAAGCCTCACGGGCCTGCAGTTTCTATGAAGCCTACTCAGGCTCTGCTGCCCCTAGTCTTGCCCTCCATACACTCTTTGTTCTCTGTGGGTTTTTCTTGTTTGATTTTGAAATAGGGACTCCCCATAACCCAGGCTGGACTCAAAGTGACCTGGAGTGATGGCACATACCTGTGAACTCAGTACTTGGCAGGTGGAGGCATTTGATAAAATATTCAATGTATGTAATGAGTTTACAGGTATGTGCCACTGAGCCAGGTTTACTGCCCTCACTTCTTTGTCTGCATTCCTCTAGATCACCTTATCCACACCTAGGGTCTCAAAAGACAGTAACATGTTGAAGTCTCTGAAACACATATATGCTAGCTCTGCACTTTCCACTGGATGACAGGTTTGAACATGTATGTGCACATGAGGCACCTCTGAGGGTAACTGAAACAGGACAGTTGTTAACACTTGTCCCCTTGACAGATCACTTGCCTGGTTTGTGCAAGGCCCTGTGCTTGATCATTAGAAACACACACACATCCTATCCCCATCTGTTCCCCATGCATTCTCAATTTCATGCAATGGTCCCCCCCTCTTTACTGTAACTCATGTCCAGACAACCCTGAGTTATTATTATGAAGCACCATCTTAGCTCCTTATCAGTTTGGCACATGCTTCTCAGCAGCCTTGCTCACCCTCACCATTCACACACATTTTTTTGTTTAGACATTGAAATGGAGTATCCAGGCTGGAGGTGTGGCTCAGTGGTGGATCCATTGTTTCCTGGGGATGTGTTCTCTGGGTTCATGAACAAGTTCCCAGAAAAAAAAAAGTAATTCCTGAGTTAAGAATACTACATAGCTGATTGAATGTATAGAAATCTGTGGTAGTAGAAAGCTGTCTGTTACAGGTTTATAACCTAATTTGGTTGAGTTATCTTAGGTCCCATAAATAGTACTTATAGTCTACCTCACCACTTGATCTAACATTGCCATTACTATCAGGTAAAATTCTTATTGGAATGTTCAAACAAACATCTTAGTTTCCACCAACCCATAGGCTAAGGATGGCATCACAAAACACCTGAGGCCTCTAGCAGAGACTTGTCTGCTTTGAAAACTCCTCCTTGATGTTTCCATGAGTGTACTTAAAATGCCTAGATTTATAACTTTTTCATTCTATGACTATAAATATTCCATGAGTCACGTAGGGTGGCCCACATTTTTACTCCCAGTACAAAAAGAGGCTAAAGTAGGAAGATCCTGTGAATTTACTCTGCCATGTTGGTTGACAGATTGAGTTCCAGGTCAGCCAGGCTAGAGTGAGACCAGGCTTAAGAAATGAACCAAAAATTCTGAAACTTTTACCATGTTGAAACATCATATTTGATGTAACCTAGACCTGTTCCCAGGACATCAGCTCTCAGATTTGTCTCAGAATAAAGTATTCATTATGCACCTGAGGTAAGAACTGGGGTTTGACATCCCCAACACCATAAATATAAAAAAGTGAAATGAAAAATCAGCTCCAGAGCCGGGCATGGTGGCACATGCTTTAATCCCAGCACTTAGGAGGCAGAGGTAGGAGGACTGCCATGAGTACGAGGGCTCCCTGAGACTACATAGTCAATTCCAGGTAAACCTGGACCAGAGTGAAACCCTACAAAACAAAACAACAACAACAACAACAACAACAACAACAACAAAAACAACAAAATCAGCTCCAATTCTCCCCTGAGAGTTTCAGGTCCTTTCACATGTCCATACCACTGCACTTGACATTCTCATCACCCTACTGACAATTTGAGTCAGAAAGACTTAGTTTTGAAAAATGATTTGGAGAAACTGCAGGGTGCTCAGCAACATCCCTGTACCCTCCTCTCAAGGTCAGGTGCAGCATTGTATGCTCCACCCTTAATTAAATAATAAAAAAATGACCCCTGACATCACAAAATATCATTGAATGGTTAAAACAAACTAATTCCTCCTGAGATCAACACCAGCAATGCAGTCTGCACCATTTTTCTGGTATTACCAGACCAGTTCAGGAGAAGCACAGGGGGCAAGCGTGGTAATTGAGACATGCTGTGAATTTGGGTTTAATTTCTGTCAGGGAAGCAGCTGAACAACTGCAAGTGGCCAGCAAGTGAACAACTGAAAGACAGGTCCGAGCCTCAATGTGATGAAACAGGCAAGAAAACACAGGTCACAGTGGAGAAGAATTTCAGGGCTCAGTGGGTTGGACTACCCACTTTCTCACATCATAATAATAAAGGGAAAATAGAGCAACATGTTTTAGATAAACTTTTTTGATCTAAATAGAGATTCAGAGGAATGAAAAGCTATAGCTACTGTACTGGTTTGGAGGTGTATATGAAACCCTCACTACATGGAGAGAAGAGTCCATAGGTCCACAAGGAGACATCGAGAACCATTAACACCTTAAATCTCAGAGTCATGACTAATACTTGACCCCCACCAAAAATGAAATGATTGCCTTTCTTTCCCTCCTATATTGACTGTTAGCTAGAGATGAAATATAAGATATCTCTAAGAATCCTTTCTTATCCCAAATTTCCAGCTCTCTCTCAATACAGCACAGATTTAAGGTTGAATTCCTGTCTTTGCTCACTTGCACTCTGAAAGTGCAAGTATCAAGGACTGAATTTGGTTTCAGAAACACACAGTGACTGGTACATATGACAGTTGTGGGAAGAAAAGTCAGGAGACTGTGAAGTCACCAGTCAGTGGGGTGAGAGGGGAAATGATGGAACACAGACTTCATACACAAAGCCAATGTCTCATGCATTAGACCCTCAAGAGGTAGATGCATCAGAGACCTGAGCATTGTCCCTACTACCATGGCTGTGTGAGCTTGGCTTCCCTGCTTCTCCTCCTGGTTACTCTTTCCTCCCCATCATCATGATGATGAGACACAGTTCTGAGAACCAACCCAGCACAATTTCCAGAATGGGAAGGTGGGTTGAGAATGGTCACTCATCTGCACTAGGCATGTGCCTCTCCCCCCTATAAGGGAAGCCCACACCCACCTACTTCTATCCTGGTGGTCTGAATTCCACACACTGCATGTCCTAATCTTGTCTTTTAGATCCTATTGCTAACTCAGAGTGCCATCTCAAGAGTATAAACCCAGGGCCCAGCTTCTCAGCATGTCCTCACTGTGAGAAATGGGTGATGGGTTTGTTTGTCTTTTGAGCTCTACCCACTGACGTCTCCTTTTTCTCCTCTCCAGGGGCTGGATGCCACATCAAGCATATGATCTTCATGTAGGTCCTAGGGCACCCTGCCTTTTGCTCTCATATTTGGGCTGCATGATTCAGGTGACCATGTTTACTATATTACAGAAAAACGTCCTTGTTCAGGGAGGTTTGATATGTGCCATTTCAGAAAGGTGAGTACATCTCATACCCACATATCAAATGAAGGATCCAGGAGATTGTTAAAGGTGTTTCCTTGCAAACTTAACAGCCCTGTTCATTTCCCCACCATCCACATAAAGGCACGTGCACACAGCATAACCACTCCAAGTCAATGAGAAGTGGGGGCAAGAAGGGCAGAAGCTTGCAGGCCATGAGAATGGTGCCCATGAAGCAGGAAAAAAAACATAACCAGTAAAACAAGTGAAACCTGACCTATCAAGCAAAGTGGAAGTTGTCCCTCAGACCTCCACATGTCCTCTGTGGCATGCACATGCTAATTCACAGAAGATACTTGAATCACATCGCTTCTCTCTTTAATGGCATCTTCTAAATTCCTATATACACACTAAGTATCACATTAACCATCCAATCTGAAGATCTCATCCAAATAACAGGGAGTCATCTCTGTTCCTGGAATACTCTGAGCTTCCTTTCCGTTCAGTAACTAACCTAGTCTTCCATTCTCGAAGTGGCAGGATTTTCCTGACACCAGCCTGCCCCTCCCAAACTGTCATTTCACAGGTCTAGTGACTCTCTAACAACCTCTACCTGCCTATCACCATGATGCGTTAGGTAAACACCTTCTCCCAAATTACAGTGAGTTTATTGAACTTAGGACATTCTCAGTTTAATTAATCACACTCGATAGTATTGAATATTTGTTTCTCACACACCAAAGGCTTTTAAAATTTTGGGATAAGGCCAGAGGCTAGTAAAGCCGAGACCTCACTTTAATTCTCCTTCCTGCTTTTCCTTCTAGTATTTAGTACCTAACACATTGGTTTTTACTTTCTGTCCATATCCACAGGAAAATGAAGGTCAATGTCTGTAAGCACACCACACTGAGATTAGAAAATCGGCATGGAGAGGTGAAGACACTTGTGGGTGGCACGCTGGCTTTGGTCTGAAGCCAGGCCTATCATCACCAGGGTTCACTCACAGTGCCACCAGGGAGTCCATGGGCCTCTACTTGGCCTGACTCCCTACCTGATGCAGAGGTCTGACTGGCAAGTAGATCACCATGGTCACCGCCTCCACCACCATCTCACCAGACAGAGGATCAGGAAAATGAACCTCTTCACCATTTGCACTTCCTCTGCCTTTAAGTTTACAATTTCCCCAGTGCTCTGGTAGCAGTGCAGCAGTGTGACATCATGGGCTGTCCCACTTGCCTGGGTATGGGGGGAGGGCAGAGCCATCCACCATTCCTGACAGGAGGGCGGCCAGAGGGGGAGTGGATGCAGCTGTACTGAAGCAGAAACTTTGCAGCTCACAGGGATCTTTCCTCCCAGAGCTAACCATAGAGCAGATGCAGGACACCTGGGGCCTGAGGAGGCCTGGGTGCATGGGGAAAAGGCAACTCCTGGCCAAAGATTCCACAGGCCCACTGTGTGTGCCTGATAACACTCCTGGGTCAATCCACCAGGGATTGACTGCACTCAGGCCTGGTTCTGCAGCCTGCTCTGCTTCTGTTGTTCTTCCTTCCTTTCTTCCCCTCCCTTTCTTGTCTTCCATTTCCCCTCTTTTCTCCCCTTCCTTCTTTCTCTCCCACCTGCTCCCTTCCCTTCCTTTTCCTCTCCCTGCTTCCTTCCTTTCCCTCCCTCACTCCCTCCTTCCTTCTTTCCATTCTTATTTCCTTTCCTTCCCCTCCTTTTATTCTCCTCCCTTTTCCCCTCTTTTTCCTTCCTTCTTTCCTTTCTTTTCCTACTTTTCCTTCCCATCTTCATTCCTTCTTTCTATTCTTCTACCTTTCCCCTTTTTCTACCTTCCTTCCCTCCTTTTTTCTTTCTTCCCATTTGTCTCCCCTTTCTCCGCTTTCCCTCTTTCCTTGCCCTCCTTTTCCCCCCTGTCTCCTTTTCCTTTCCTTCCATTCTCCCTTTATCTCCTCCTTCTTTGTTTTGCTCTTCTGTTTTGAGACAGGCTCCATATAGTCCAGACTTTCGCTCAACCCTTAAAGCTAGTGCACAGCACCCAGGTGTTTTGTGAGGGGGAGCATGTATGCGTATGCTTGTGTGTATGTGTGCGTGTGTGTGTGTGTGTGTGTGTGTGTGTGTGTGTGTGTGTGTGTGTGTGATGCGCGCGCTCGGTTTGTGTGATTTAGACTCATGTTCCCGGCGGTGCGCTTGAGCTGGGTGTGGCCCGCCAGCCTTTGCCTGGCTTTCTCGCAGCACCTCCCAGGATCCCCATGACCCCTCGGCCCAGCACGATCCTCCCCTACCTGCTGCCAATCGCTCTCACTGCCCCCAGACCCGCCATGGCTGCCTCCTCCGCCATCCCGCAGGATGGAGGCTCTGAAAATGAACTCCACTGCTTCCTCCGCACACTCACACCGACCTGCCTTCAGTTTACAATCTGCAGAGTGGTTTCTGGCACACAGACACAACACCACCACCGCCACAGCCACCTCCTCTGCCCCGCTGAGCTGCTGAGAGAGGCTCAGGAGAATGAACTCCGCTGATCCCGCCTTTTTGAAAGTTTATAACTGCGCTCAGGACGCCTGGGTGAGGCGCAGCATTGTGACGTCACGGGCAGTTCCACCTGACTACAACGCGGGGAGGCTGGAGCCGCCCATGGGTCAAGAGAGGAGGGCGGCTGATAGGAGATGAGTGGGCTGCAGCTGTATTGGGAGCAGGGACTTTGCAGCTACAGAGCTTGTGCTCTCCCTCCCCAAACACTCAGAGAGAGCAGATGCAGGGGCTCCTGAGAGACCCGAGGTGCAGCTGTGTACTGACAGACCACCAGCTTCCACCAACCTGGAAGGTTTAAAGAATGTCATCAGATAGCATGAAGACTATGGTGGAGATTTCGCTGCTTTGCTAACACCTGCCTACCTGATGGTCATCCAATGTATTTGAAAAGTGCCTTTGATTTATGATGACTTATGTAACTATGAAAACTTCATGAAACTGTTAAAACATTTTTTTGGACAGGAATTTTGGGTAACATAAATCAGTGTTCCTGGGCCATGGTCACTCACATTTGGCCCTAGACTAAACTATGTCTAATCCCTTTGAGGTGAGAGCTGTGTCTTTGATGGACACTGGGGTGCAGCTGTGCTGAAGCAGGGACTTTGCAGTTCACAGAGCTTGGGTCCCACCCTGGGGCACATACCCAGAGAGCAGATGCAGGGGTTCCTGGTACCTAGGGTGCAGCTATAATAAAGCAGAAGCTTTGCAGCTCACAGGATACCAAAAGAGAACATGTGCAGGACTCCTGGGGCCTGAGGAGGCCTGGTGTGATGGTGTGATTTGTGGGGCCAGAAGATCCCATAAGGCCACTGTGTGTGCATGAAACACTATGTTCAGCCCACAGGGATTGACTGTGCTCAGGCCAGGCATCTGAAGTCCTGCCCTCCCTTCCCCTTGTCCTTCCTTTGTTCCTTCCTTCCTTTTTCCCATTCTTTTCTCCATTTTCCTCTTTTCTCCCACTTTCTTCTCTCCTACTCCTCCTTCATTTCTCTACTCCTTTCTTGTGTCTCTTCTCCTTTTTCAACTCCAACCTTCCATCCTGCCACTTTAAACCTCCCTTTCCCCTTTTCTCCATTTTCTATTCTTCCCTTTACCACTCATTTCTTCCCTTCCTTTCTTCTCTCTTCCTTTCTTCCCTTTTACTTCCTTCCCTCCTTTCCTCTTTCTTCCCTTTCACACTTTCTGTGAGCTCTCTTCTGTGAGCTCAAGGCTCGGTGAGGACTCTCCATCTTATGTCTCCTCTGTGCAGTCAAAATATTGCCTTCCTCCCCTGCAAAAGTTCTGGGCACACACAGGAAAGGCACAAGATAGACATGAAAAGCTGGGGTGAGAAGGGTGTGTGTGTGTGTGTGTGTGTGTGTGTGTGTGTGTGTGTGTGCGCGCACACACGCACACATGTGTGTTGAGAGTGATGAGATGGAAAGCAGCCCTGAGATTAGGTACAATATCTCACCAACAGAAGTGCATCCACAACAATGTGGAATGTATATTTACATTGTATATTTACATTATATGTATAATTACAAGAGCTGAACCCCACAGGAAGTTCCTAACTTTATGATGTCTAAAGGGGGACTTATAAATAGTACAGAAGCTTTACAGCATCCTAGTATCATGGCCTTGGCTGCCCTGTCAGCCCCTTCAAAGGAATAGCAGAGACAAAGCACCCAGTAAAGGTTAATTATAAGTAGTTGGCGGCTGTTGCTCCTACCAGGCCCAGGAGCCTGAGGAAAGGAAGGGGGAGAGTAAAGGACTGGGAAGACCACACAAGAGCTTAGGGTGGAGGTGAGGAATTGGGGAAGCTCCTACTGGGGAACTAGACAGGGCTTGGCCAGGGAAAGTATTGTTCCTGGGATGAGTGTGTTGATCTCAGACATTCCTCTCTCACTGCTTTAAGGCTGTGGGCTGAAATGACAATTGAAAAGCCCTCAGTGTGCTCTGAGACAACGCACTTGGTGAATGCCCAGTGGGGAGGAAAGCGGCTCTTGACACGGGATGGCATTGTAAGAAACATCTAGAAGCAGGAGGTCAGGATAGAGACATGGGAGGCATAGGTTCATGTGTGGTGTAGGTGAAACCTGCATTCAGAGCAGCTGCTACAGTTGAGGTGATCCCAGCTCAGAGCTAAGTCCAGGCAGACATGGAGCACAATGGATCTTACTCTTGAGGTCTGTAAATTTGGAGGCAGACATGTGGAGGGAATGATGTGGGCATGGGCAATGGCAGTGATGGGAAGCAGCCTGGGATACAGAGGACTTCTGGAGGACAAGGCTGGGGAGCTGCAGATGGGCACAGTGACACTCACCTGTTATCCCAGCCCTCAGGAATCAGAGAGGAGCATCATAGGTTCAAAGGCAGCCTGGCATATGTATATCAAGACCTGGTCCCAAAAATTGTTCTTTAAGACGATGCTCATTGGGTAGTGTTTGCCTTGTAAGCCCAAAGACCTGAGTTTGATCCACAGAACCCATATAAAAGATCCAGGTGTGCTGCCGCAGGATTGTAATGCTAGCACTGGGGAGGTGAGATAGGAGAGTCCTGGGGCTGAGTGGGCCAGGCAGTCTGGCATATTTGGTGAGTTCCAGGCCAGTCAGAGACACTATCTCAAAAACTGCTAATGGAATTCCTGGGAATAACACATAAAATTGTCTTTCATCCCCACTGCCTGTGTGTGCATGTATGCTTGCATACACACATGCACTGCACACATGAAAACACAAATACATCCACATATATATCACATTTTTTATTTTCATTAATTTTATTTATTTACAAGTAGAGAGTGTAGAGAGAAGACAGACAAATGGGCTAGAAGACTCCAGGTAAATGATCCACTACAAACAAATTCCAGACACATGTGCCACTATGTGGATCTCATTTTAGGTGGGCTGAGGTAATCAAACATGTGTTTTAGGCTTTGCAGGTAAGCACCTTAACCAGTAAGCCATCTCTCCACCCTCTATCACACATTTTTAACATAAGAAACCACCCTTGGGTGAGAGAAACAGATATTGGGAGAGAAATCTGGTTAAAGCAGGTTTAGGGTGAGTAGGAGACCCAGGAAGGCAAGAAGAGTAGCCCTGAGATCCTGTCCATGGACAGATCTTGTAGAACAAAAAGCCCAAAGATTTTGCTGAGAACAGTCTGGAAACTTTTAGCAGCTTATCAGGCAAGATTCTGGCTGAGCAGAGTGTGGTGGGATTACTGGAAAAAAAAACCCTCCCTAGGGCCCAAGGTCAGAAATGAGCCCATCTGGGCCACACAGAAAAGTGGCCTGGACTGGGATGAAGTGACTGGGCCTGCAGCAGATACCTAGCCCTGCATGTTGGACACTCTGAAGACTTCATGTCTTGATTGAGAAATGTCCTAATAATCCAGAGTTTTCTGTCAGTACCAAGAGGGTTGGGCTGTCAGCTAGAATTGTGATGCTTTGAGACTTGAGTCCTAGCTCTGGTTCTGGCTGACCTCTTGAGAAAGTGACAATGGGTTCCCTACAGGTACCAAGCAGAACCTGGAAGAGAGCACAAGGTGGAGCCTGCTCCAGTGCCTTCTCAATGTTCAATCAGACTCATAACAAGGAGAATAAACAGGTTGAGAGGCTTTGAGGGGATTAACAGAACACATG
>JAEOAD010000492.1:0-12781 GCA_036365145.1 Orientallactaga sibirica
TATGGCTTGTTTTGCTTCTGTAACCCTGCTGTTCCATCCTATTTTAAATTCAATACAGTACTTTTGCAAATGACAAGAAACATTGGCGTAAAAATCAAGCACCTTTTCTGCATTATGTATTCATAAAAATGGCTAAAGCATTAGAATATCATGTTCTCTGTAAATTACATGTTGCCAAGTTAGACTTGGTGCGTGAGCACTGTTTACCAAAGACAACCTAAAGGGCACCTTAAGCCCTTGAGCATTACGCCTTACTTCAATCAAATCTTTCCTGCTATCTGGAAATTTAAAAATACAAAGGTGTTCTTCTCCGGCCAGCAAGCCTCTATAGGAAACTAGTATCTATATGTGGTCACTTTAACTTACCTTTTCTAGGCTTTAAGTAGGATTTAAAACTATATACTTTGTAACCAGGTGTATCGGATTGTTATATTTGGCTTAAGACGTTGGACACCCAAAGGAATGAGGGTGCCCAGCGTCACTGCCCATGCATTCCACGTTCACTAACTTCCAGTTAACAGTGACAGGAGCCAACCCGAGCATCCTTTTTGGAACTGCAAAGCAAAACATGACATGTTGATTTTCTATGGCTAAAAAATAAAAAATAATTTAAAGAGATCTTTCATTGGGCACTATAACCAACTCCTTTCTCCTGGATGACATCTAACTTTTTCAGATCTACGCACCCTTCTTTACAAACCTGAGCAGGGGCGCTTGGGGGGAGGAAGACAAGACTTGGTGGGCGCAGCTTCTCTTGTGGCTGCAAGGGTCCAACAGTTTCCTGTCCATTCTGGCATCATTCGGAGCAACGGAGAGGGAAGCCCGACTTACTTTCCCAGGCGGAGCCTTCGATGAGCTGCAGGGAGACCCGCAGAACGTGGGCCGGGCCAGGATGGGTCGAGAAGAAGCCAGGTCCTGCTGGTCGTCTGCACCCCCCACCCTCCCCGGGGCCTGGCAGCGTACCCAAAGCTAGACGCGAGGGTTCGAGGCCTAGGGCGAGCGGCCCAGCGTGGCTAACGAACGAAAGAAGGCCCCGCGGGGTGGGTCACCCTGAGCTTAGGAGATGGGGTAGCACAGACGTCGCTTCAAGCCTCCGGAACGCACTTGTCCAGAGCGGGGTAAACGCACTTGACCCTCAGGGGCCAGTGATCCGCCACCCTCGGCGCGTCCCCGTGTGCCCCGCGCGCCACGCGGGCTGGACGTCAGCTTCGTTGCTTCTCGGCCTCTGCTCTGGACCTACGGGCCCCGGGGCGCTCTCCTGTACGAGCCACCCGGTCCTCTCTCCATCCTCCCACCCCGACCGAGGTTGTGCATCATCCCACCGGGCTCGCGATAGGAAAGCGGGCGCGGCACCGCCTGCGGCGGCAAGCTCGACCTACAACTTCATTTTCTTTCGATTTGGGGAAAAGAAATGTCACGCGGAGGCGGGCGGGGTGGGGGCCGCACTGTAAAATATGATTTGGAGGGGGCGAGGCGGAGCGAGGCGCGGAGCCCAGCCGGGCCGCGAGGGCGCCCTGCCCGGGATTCCCGGTCTCGCAGCGCGCGCCGCGGACGCCCTGCCCCGCGCGCCTCCTCCCCTGGACGCTCGCTCGTCCCCGCGCTCGTTACCGTCTGCAGTATATTATTTCTTCAAAGTATTGACAATGTGAGACTCCTGTAACCCCGGAGCTCTTGTCTGTAATCAGCACATTTATTCACACATTTAGAGGAGGAAAAATCCGTTAAATCCCCGTGACCCTGATTGGGTTACAGTGTCATTTCCCCTGGATCCTCTTTTAAATCCACTCCCACTGCTTCTCTGTCTATTACATGCTAATTTAATTTACTGTGGACGATATTTTCAGCATTTGCTGAGGACAGTAAATTTTGTAGTTTATGTTATTTCACTTTTTGTAACTTTTAACACTTAATAAAAATTTTTATTAGAGCACTTTTGTGTTTACAAGGCCACAAAACTCTTGGCAGGTTGTCAAAGTCCTTTTTATTATGATCCTACTGATATACTGCGGTAATGGAAATAATCATGTCCAGAAATGTATCAAAGGCCAGAGGATTATCCCATAATAGCTCCACAGATGCCCAGAAGAATGCGGCCACGCGGCGGGACAGGCTGGGAGGCGCCTTGGGAGGAAGAGGCAGCCCCCACTCCGATCTCTAGCGTGCGGTTGCTTTCTAAACCGCTACATTCAGGGTCATGCGACTTTTCGCGGTCTCAATAAAAAAAGAATTTGATTCTATTGCAAAATGTGCTTTTCTTTTTATTCTCCTTGTGTGACGTTCAAGGCTGGTCTAGTGGCAGTAGGGCTGGCGCTGCGCGTATCGATGTTGATCACTCTTTGCGTTTCAAGTGTACTTTCTTGCCATTTAAGCAGCCGATAGTGACATTGGTGTAGAGTGTGCGGCGTCGCCAGCCCACAATGAAAGGCATTGGGAGGGACCCAGGAGGCCACGAGGTGTTTGAAGGTCTGTACTCTTCCTGCAAACATATTCTGCTGTTGCTTATTGGTCTTATTTTGTTTTGCAAACCAGAAAACCATGACCTGAGGACTTTGCTTTCTGCCTCGTACCAGAGAGCCACAGCATACTTTGATTATTTTATCATTTTTATGTTTTTCAGTGTTTCTGAGTTGCACTGAGAAGGACTGAAATACTGCAGCTTTCTTTCTTCTAAGCCCATTTCCTTTTCTTTTAAATAGATAGATATGGTCATTGGACTCCAGTGTTAAGTTCATTCTTCTGCAAAGAGGGCCATCATACTTCCTGACCCTGAAAGCAAAGGTGGGTGGCTTTGTTTATAATTAAATTTTCTGTCTCTGCTTCATATTTCTCTCTATTTATTTCTAAATGGTGTACTTAGCATTGATAAAAGAGATGAAAGATGGCCTCGTAACTGGAGTGATTTTGAAATGCTGTTGCTATGCCCATAACGCGTGTTCTTCAAAACTTTGGCTTTGAAGGACCTTGTAATAGTTTTCAAAGTGAACACACACGCTTAGCATGTGTGTTGTTCCTTACACACATCTCACTGGGGTTTTACAGTCTGTCCTTGTTTAACACCTGACCCTTAGGAAGTGTGTACCTTTCCCTGGATTGTCTCTCCGTGTGTGTGTGTGTGTGTGTGTGTGTGTGTGTGTGTGTAAACTACGCCCATCTGAATGTGTGTAAGTCTGCTCCTGAGGGCTCTTGGAGATTCAACTTCCAAGACAAAGCTAAGTACTGGGTCTAGTATCTGCTATGTATCTTCAGGTCTCTGTTCTGAAAGGCACAAGGAAGGATGATAGCCATTCTTCAAAAAATTGATGTGCTGAAACTACTTTGCAGCCATCTTTCTCTTTTTATGATGTTTCTATTTACATGAAGTAGTTCTTTTCTTTTTTCCTCTTGTTCAAATTCTTTCTCTAACCGTGGAAGGATTGAAAGGATGTGATGTTGGTTCTGAGTAAACATTCCTTCCCTCCATCCACCGTTTTGGTTTGTGTACTTTGCCTTGTGTTTTGAGAAGCAGCAATAAGAGTTCAGGTGTAGCCCTCAAATTTCACAGGAGTTTTAAGTAAGAGGATTTTATGCACAAGTGTAGGGGATCAGAGAAGGACCTATTAATTTTCATTCTGTAAAGTGACAGTTCAATTTTGTAAGTAGTTTGTGTCCAGGACAATTTAAATAATACTTCAAAACTGTAGCAGCGTCTAAGCTAAGAAAACTCTGCCTTACTAGATAATGAAGCCAATCTCCCTGTGGAAGATTCTTCTGTGCATTGAAGTGTCTGTAACTCTTGTTCAGGAACAAGAGAGAGTGCAGTGGATATATAGGCTGATGATATTACTTGGCAGGGGTCTGACTAGTGTCCACAGGACACTGCAGCTGCCCCCAGAGTCTTCAGTTCTGAGGAGACAGTGAAGCCCAGTTCTTCCATCCGGGAACTCCACCTTCACAAGAAGGTTTCCAAGGGAACCAAGCTAGGGCACATAGAGTCCCTCATCTGACTAGCTGCTGTTGGAGCAGGTGGCTTTGGGCTCCTAGCGGCCTGAAAGCCATCCTCAGTTCTCATCCCATTCTGCTTTTTTTTTAATAATAAAAAGTTTATCTAGTTAATGACAGAGAGAGAGAGAAAGAGAAAGAGAGAGAGAGAATAGAGTACGCCCAGGGCATCTAGGCATTGCAAATGAACTCCAGATGCATGTCTTTGTGCATCTGGCTTTAAATGGGTACTGGGGAATCAAACATGGGTTGTTGGAAGCTACAGGCAAGTTTCTTAGCTGCTGAGCCATCTCCCAGTCCTGCTATGTAGGCCTTATGTGGCCTTGGGCAAATCCAGCTGGCCTCTCTGGAAGCAGTTTCTTCCGTCTGAAAATGTGACAGATGTTCATAGCTCCCTGCTTGTTTTATTGAAGGCTAGAGAGTTCATTCCTGTGGAATGCATGGGACAGCACATGAATGAAGGCACGAAAGCATCCCAGAAGGAATGCCTCCATGACCCCTCCATCCTCCCCTGCCAGGAATGTAGCCCCACAGTGGGTATAGAGCAGAATCCACACGTATTTATTGAGTACTGTTTCACTGGCTGTCATAGTGGGGCAGGTGGGTGGCTTGGCCACCAGGGCACTAAATGAGGCAAGGTGGATCTCACATGTGGACTTGACTCTACTGAGAATGGACACCATTTTGGATGGATTGAGTCAGCTACTCTTTTTCATCTTACCAATTGGGTTATAAGCTTTTGGAGAGAAAAGAGAAACCAACATTTTTTTCTGAGGCTCATTCTGGTGCTTTGTGCATAAGTTTCCGTGTTGGTAAGACACTCTAGCACAGCACTCATGTCGGACGCTGCAGGGTAATCTGAGAATTATGGCCACATTGTTTCACTTCCTGCTCCGTTGATCTTGCCACAGGCATTGCCACAATCCCCATCTGATGGGTAAGAAATAGGAAACTCAGAAGTCAAGTGGCTGTCTTAGGGTCACACAAAGCTAGTAAAATGATAGATCTGTGAGGTTAGCCCAGGTCTGCGAGGAATGCGAAACAGTCAGCACTACACTACACCACCCACTAATATGCTTATGACTAGAGTTCCAACCGATGTAGTCATTTGTCAGTATCATGTAAAGCTTAAGAAATGGGAAGGATGAAGGCTGGGATCAGGCCCATCATTTCTATATTATCTTGCACCTCTAAGACTGGGCTCTGGAGGTGGGGCACAGACCTGCCTCACAGGGCCTTGTCTGATCTCACTTCTCCCCATCTCATACTGAGGATAGAAGGAGCCCAGAAAAGAAGTGTGCAAAACACGAATAAGCTGAATTACTTTAACTAGTTTCCAAACATTCCAGAATAAACTTACATACTAAGAATAAAAATGAGAACTCACACAGAGTGGGTGGCAGTGTTGTTTTCCTAATTTTTTATTTTCTTGCTACGTGGAGTGTAATGTACATCCATGTGTGTTCATGTGTGTAGTACTGCGTGTGTGTGCGCACACATGTGAGCATAAATGTCAATGTTGGGTGTCTTCCTCAGTCAGTCTCCAACTGTTGAGAGTAAATAATGGCCTGAGACAACGACAATGGGAAAACGCCAGGAAGTGCATGCAGGGTTATTTAGCAAGCAAGCAGAATTGTGCCCAAAGGCTCTGCTCAAACTACCCAGCTAATTCTACACTCTGGAAGTAAACTTGCACAGGAAGCTGTATTTTTCCATGCATTTTTCCCAGTCATGGTCAACAACCTCTTAGTAAAGAATTCATCCAGGATAAATTTCTTGAGTGGAAGATGCAAAGATGAAAGCCTGTAGCACCAATGTGGTAAATCCCGTTCACTTCCTGAGAAGGAAGGGCTTGGCCGGCTGTGCAGTGACACTCTGCCACAGCCAAAGTAGTCCGGAATTCCTCATTGGGTGGTCTGCTTTTGGAAGGGAGGGAGGAAAAGGGAAAATGAGGGCTGCTTCCAAGGCACTCAAGATTGCGTGGGACCAAGCTCACTGCCTCCAATCCGGAAGCAGCACAGTCTGAGCCCAAGCGTCCTTTGGTGGCCTTGTTGAGGGGTTGCCTGGTCTCTGCTACATGTGACTATGGGCACTCCATTCAGCCTTTCTGTCTCATTTCCTAGTTTTCCTTTTGGATGGGGGCAAAATAATTGGCCTTTTAGCCCAAGTTTATGATGTTTTGGGAATTAAAGATATATTTAGAGTTAAGTTTGATTTCTTTATTATGAAGTCTCTGATTGTTTTTAAATAATGAACATTTCTTGTCTTGATAAATAATTGATAAGAAAAAAGAAAACTACAGTGCAGCATCAACTGTAAATTCAGTCTCGCCAAAATAAAACCGATCTTAGAAATCTCTAGAAAGAATAGAGAGAATAGATGTTCCATCCATATTGCAAATGACAGGATTTTAAAGCATCACAACTTTTCAGGGTCTTGAGCCATTTCTTTTGAACTTGGTCTGTCTTTTTTTTTTTTCTCTGCTTCTGTGAATTTTCCAAGTTGAAGTTTATTGCGGTAACAGGTTTTGAATGATAGTGCATCTCTTTGAAATAGGTCTGAGTACTGTGATTATTTTATGGAAAGAATGCATGCTTTTCCCTTTTTATATGTCTTTCAAACCAACTGCTCTGATAGAAAAAATCTTTTAAAAATATATTCACCCTTTTAGACTAAGCCCAAATGTTTATTCCCATGAAAGTCATGAGTGATGGCTGAAGAGGATGTTATGAATTAAATAGTATCTCAGCTCTCACCCCTTCACTGGCTGCAGATGAGACCTTACAACAAAAGTTTCAGAATCTGGAATGGGGGTAGTGATCCGCAAGGCCATAATGCCAAACCATGCTCAACAAAGCAGGGTGGCCCACTCTAAGACAGGAAGCCACTGGAAGCCGGTTGCTAGAGACAGTTGTCTTTCTCTGGCAGCAGGAAGATGTCCTTGAGCATGAAAGCACCACTGTGGTTGGCTTGGACAAGCTGTAGATCAGACTGTCCTTGCTAGTGCTGTTCTCTGAGCAGGAGCCACGCAGTGCGACAGAGGCGTCATGGAGGGCCATGGTGGGTCTTGTTCCTCGGGAAAGCATCCCACACCTATTGTGTTTTGCTGATACAGCCTTCCGAGATCAACAAGCATTTCCTTATGTCTGCTCTATTGTGCGAATGTGAGAAAATAGCTTCTGGCTACTCTTGTAGAATGGTAAGAGATGAGATCACCACAGTAGATGATATGAAAGATCCTATATGTTAGGTAAAAAATTGGAATAAGATAACAGTAATTTAACAGGATTTCACAGGAAAAGGCCAAAAGAGCTGGAAGATTCACATAGGAAACAATAGTTGCCTGGGAATACCATGGCTGCCGCTCTCTCAGACAGACTAGAAACTGATAAAACTTTTTTTTTTTTAAATTTTATTTTATTATATACAAGCAACCCCAGCACAGGATGATGCCTGAGGAAGAACTTCTGCTCAGAGTTCAAGGGCTGGAGGTTAAGGGGAAGGGGAAGGTTCTGGGAGTGAGTGGCAGGGCTTGGGTCACAGTTGGTGTGTGCCAGGAAATCCAGGAGAGAAAGGTAAAGTAAGGTGGGCGGTTGAATTATTCTAGTGTCTGTATCAGAGAATGGGAGAATAATGTGGAAAGGTGCAGCCCAGTTATGAAGGGATTCTCAAAACCAATCAGAACTTGGTTTTAAAAAATTGAGGCAGCTACTATGATACTCTCTGAGCCTGGAAGAGATCAAGAAGTTTATGAGCTACAAAATGCTCTTTCAAATGTATTATCTCTTAAATCACGTGCAGTTTATTACATGTCAATTATAACTCCATAAAGCTGTTAAAAATGCATGATCTCATTAGATATGGTTTAATATTTAGTGAAATGGACCTTATCATTATTTGATTTTACAGATGAGAAACTGAGACCCAAGAGATTGGTGAAAACACCTGAATTCATGTATTTCAGATAACGAGCCAAGACTTCAGGTCCCTGCCTTCATCTCCTCACATTAGCTCTGTCCTGAAAGCAGCCTTCTATTGAGGGACTTGGAATGGAGCCCAGTCTGTGGTTGGAAAGGCCAGAGAGGGGGAGGGGTGGCAGATGACTGCAAGGTGAATTACAGTGCTGGCTGTCAGGGTTCATGGGAAAAATAAACCATTTCCCCTTCTTTTCTTCTTGCTTCCTTTTCATGTATCTGCCCCCATTCCTTGTGTGTGTGTGCAGGTGTGTGTATGTGTGTACATGCGTGTGTGTGTACTGAGCTTCATGTCTTAAGCATACTAGGCAAGTACTCTGCCACATTTTACTTTTTATTCTGAGACATGGTTTATAGTCTCACAGGCTGATCTTGAACTCACTCTTCAGCCCAGGCTGGCCTTAACCTCAGTACTGAGGTTGGTCTACACCACCATGTCTGGCTTCCTTCCCAACTCGTCTTGTTCCTTGCCCGGCGTCTTTACCTAAATGACATTCCTGCTCAGCACTATACATGTGGAGTGAGCTTTGTGGCATCTCTGTACTGTGCTGGACTGGCTGGAGGACAAAAGCAATGCCTTGTGGAACAGAAGTAGTCCATTTGTGGCTGTTTTTCTGGAAAAATCTGAGGAGAAAGGAGACGACAAAGAATGAGATGTGGCCAGTCCGTAAAATGTCACTAAAATTCCAGACACTAAATGAGCATAGCATTTAAATATGCATTTCAGAGACCATCTGAATGGTCTTGCCGATCTGAGTCTCAAGAGCGATTCACAAATACATCAACTAGATTAAGTCATGAATCTCTTTGAGTCTAAGTTTCCTCATCTGAAAATCTGGGGAAATGATGGTAAGGTTCATTTCATTCCACATTGATAATCACTTGCACTTTGACTTTCCACGCTAATGACCTCAATGACAGCTACCAGGGCACTTGAAAGTTTAGTCCTGTGGCTTTGGAGGTAGATGGTTGTGAAGCTGGCGTACACATTCCATCATTGGCTAGATGTTGCTAGTACTAGGTTGTCACATAACTTTTGTGAGCCTCAATTTCCTCTCTGTCCAAGGTGATCAGTGAGACTTATTTAATAATTACCAGGGCAACTAAATAACAGCAGACTCATATAAGGTTTGGAACACAGTCAGGCATCTTTTCATGTTCAGCATGGGGGTGGGAGCCACTACCATCCTTAACGCTTGGCGTTACCTGAACCACTGGGGATGACAACGCCTTCCTTTAACTGTTGGGCGTTTCCAGGCTGGGAGCTTCTATTCTTTTTTTAAAAAAAATTTTAAAATTTTTCTTTTAGAAGAGACACAAAGAGACAGACAGAGAGAGAGGGTAGGGAGACGGAGATAGAGAATGGGCGCGCCAGCAGTCTCTCGGCTGCTGTGAATGAAATCAGATATGTGCACCCCCTTGTGGGCAGTGTGATGCGGCATTAGCCCTTGCATCACTGCATCTGGCTAAACATGGGACCTGGAGATTGGAACCACTGGAGATTGGAACCAGCGTTCTTAGAGAAGCGGAGGCAGGCGCCTTAACACTAAGCCATCTCTCCAGCCCTGGAGCTTCTATTCTTAATGCCAAGTCTTCACCCATCACTTCTTCCCTTCATAGTTCTGTGGGCATTCTTTTTCTCAAGTGCTTAGTGGAGAGCTATTGAGCAAATGACACGGAAGTTTTAAGTGTTTGTTGCATGTAATATGGAAATGAATGCCACGGCGTCTAAAGCCTTCATACGGATTCTTCCATGGATTCCTGGGAAGATTCTTTGTTTCTTGAGGGTTGGTATGAAGGGTTGGAGAGATACAGCATGGATTAGGCCCACAGGGTCAGGATTGTGAGCCCATACTCATAAATATTTAAGTTTCCTTTCATTGTGTTGCAAAGAAACCAGCTGGAAAGAAAATCTCACTACTTCTTTTGTGGAAAGCGTTTAATTTGATGGGTTTTTTTTTTTTTTCTTTTTTCCTCTGACACCCTCCTTCTACCTTCCACTGGTCTGGCTAGACAGACTCATGATCCCAACCATCCAGCTTTACCTGGCAGGGTTTGGTGACAGAGCTCCTGTTCAGTGTTCTTTTTCTCCCCAGGGTTCTGTCAACAATTTTAAAGAGTACATTTGACAGTCTCCAGGTCCCTCCATGGAGTCTTGCTGGTCTAAATGTTGTTTTTCACTGTGGAGCCCATTTACATCTTGGGTATAGAAAAGTGTACAATGATAATGTATAAGTGGTTGGATATGTGGCGGATGGGAATAGAATTGGAAGTAAATTAGCAGTAAAGGAAACCTTCTAGGGGAAGACACTTGAGAAGCAAGACATCTTTCCAGGGGCATTGAACAAGGATCTGGAAAACAAAGCTCTTCTTAAGTAGACTCACTCTTTTCCTGCCATGTATTGGGCCTATATTTTCCTATATTACAGAGGCTCTTCTTCCAGACTCTGCCCAGAATGCTGGGCACTAATTTAATTTTGAACAGGTTAGCAGATCCTGGAGAATCTCCTCACTGCAGAGCCCCAGTGTGAGGCAGGAATGAGCCAGGCAGATCCATTGCAGACCTTGATGAGACTAGTAACCACTGCAAGGTTTATCCTGGGCATCAGTTTTTGAATTTAGGGTTTTTATGCCTTCATCACACCTCCTTTACAGAGTTTACATTCTGTATGCTGATTTCTTTATCCTTTAAACCTAGTCCAGACCTGGCATGGTGACTACTGAAGGTACATTTGTTCAGTGATTGAATAAACATATCAGCTTCCTGTCGTATTTTGCATCAGAGGAGGCAGACACAACAGTCCCTGACTTACATCTTGGCATGTGTGTGTGATGTATATGTATGTATGTTCATATGTGTATGGGCCCCTGTGTGCATGCACACATGTGCACATGTACATGGGGGTTAGAGGAGTCAATGTCAGGTACTTTCCTCCATCATCCACCTTATTTTTTTGAATTAATTAAAATTTGTTATTAGAGAGAAAGAGAGAGAGAGAAAGAGGGGAGAATGGGCATGCTAGGGCCTCCCTAGCCACTACAAGCGAACTCCAGACACATGTGCCACCTTATTGCATCTTGTGGGACCTGGAGAATATGGTCCTTGTGCTTCACGAGGCGTGCCTTACCCTCTAAACCATCTCTCAGCCTTGCCTTATTTATTTATTTTATTTTTTAATTCACCTTATTTTTGAGACATAGTTTTCCCTGAATCTAGAGCTCATCAATTTAGCAAGACAAGCTGGCCCAGCAAGCCAGAAGGATTCTCCCATTTCCATGTCCCAGCACTGGGATTACAGGCACATTCTGCAATGGTCAACTTTTACCTGGGTGCTAGGAATCTGAACTGGATCCTCATCCTTGCACAGTGAGCACTGTACTGACAAAGCCATCTCTCTCTAGTCCCTCCTATCTATTTTGGTATGCACAAATATTTTCTAGGAGGGCTTTGTACTCATCTAAAAAACGATAGGTTTTTGGGTTGGCCTAAGCCACTTTATATTCCAGTTGACTGGGTGACTCACACTGACAATGTGACACCTAAAACAGATGCCCACATCCTTCTGAGAAACAAGAATGCCAAGCAAAAGCCCAGATTCTCTTCAGACAGCCTTGGATCACTCCTTCTGAAGCACACACCTCCAGCTGCTAATGGTTGTAAGAGACTTTGGGGACGCTAATCTTAATGTGCTGCTTCCTACAGATCTTGTTGTAGTTCCTAAAACCATCTGTAAAGTTATTGTAGTGGCTTTCTTGAGCCATATTTCTCAAGCGACATTTAATTAGTGCTTGTTAAAAGATGTTTCCAGGCTTTGGCTGTTTCTCTGACCCCTGCTGTTTCTTCCTGGTCAGCATATTTTCTGGAAGTGTTGTTTTTCCAGGAAAGGGCATAAGAGATTTCTGTTTGAAGAATCGTTGTGTGTATCCATCATGAAGCATCGTCTCAGAGTGGCAACAGGAGGCCAGACCATCAGACCAGCTAGGAAGAGGGCTCCATTCACAGCAGCTACTTTGAAAGGCCTTCTTAAAGAAATGTTCATGAAAATGGATTTGAAAATGACAACTAGAGGAGTGTGCACTGGGCCCCCAAGAAGAATGTCACAAACAGGAAATAGTTTGAAGCATTAAGTCTAAGCATCTTTGCAAGAAACTTCATTTCAGAGTTTGTCTAAAAACACATATTTCAATTACTCCTAAAGGATGTTAATGAAAATGAAATATCACTAGTACTAACATCAATTCTCATAGATGAATACATATGTAAATACAGCTATGTTATTTTGGCAAATATCGAATATCATAATATAAACAAAAATTTCAAATGGTTTCACCAATTGTTATACTGATTTCATAGTCTTTGTGATACTCATACAATACAATACAATACAATACAGTAGAATGGTTTGATACTTGTGCTAGCTTATGAGTCACAAACATCTGTTAAATGTGGTTTTTGCAAAGAAAAGCATTTCAAGATCATAGCAGAATCTATGACGATGAAGAAATGAAGGAATGTGTATCAGATAGGTTAAGAATAACCCACTTATAATCACAACAGAACTTAATTTTTTTCCAATCTTTTACAATTAAGGGACAAAAGTCTCATGCTAGTTACTGCTTTGATGGCAGCTAAAGTTTCCTTTATCTTTGAATTGTATTATGTGACTTTAAGGCAAACTCTGATTAAGAAGAACAATACTACAGAATTAGTCAGATTTAGTCTCCACATTCCACAAGTAAGGTACCTTCTATTGGAATCCCTTTGCCTCCTAATCTAAACACTTAAATATATTAAAGGCTTCAGTGATGAATTAGTGTTTGGCACTGGA
>JAEOAD010000066.1:0-12578 GCA_036365145.1 Orientallactaga sibirica
CAAAGTGACACAGGCTGGCCCGTGCCACAAGGGTGCATGCGTCTGGAGTCCATTCACAGTGGCTGAGAGGCTGCTTTGGTGTACCCATTCTCTGTCTCTGTCTCTCATATATATAAAAATTGGGGGTGTGGGGAGAGGCCTCAGTTGAAGAACAGTACAGACTAAGAATACCCATCAGAGTGGGCATGGTGTGTGCTCCTTTAATCAGCACTCAGGAGGTAGAGGTGGGAGGTTCTGCCATGAGTTCAAGGCCATCCTGGAGACTGCATAGTGAATTCTAGGTCAGCCTGAGCTAGGGTGGGATTTCTTAGAGCCCCCCTCCCTGCGCAGCCTCCCCCCAAAAAACCCATCCAGTGTTCTGAACAAATGGTGCAAAAATGTTTAAAAATATCTTTATGGAAAAGTCCATTCAAATCTTGCACTATGTGCAGAAATTAAGCTATTGCATTATAAATGTAGATGGCAAAGCCAGAAACAAGAAAATTCTGGAAGATAGTCTCTGGAAAACCTTTATGACGCTTGGATTGGTATGGATATTTTATAGGGTTCAAAGGATACAAACATAAAAGAAAAATCATTAATTTGGACTTTATAAACAGTAAGCAGAAGATACTGAGAAATTCTGAAAAAGCTACCAACAAAACCCACATGCATGTTGATGGCCTACACCCCAGAGTATATTCCTGTGCTCACAAACCAATGAGACAAAGCATCTTAACAGATGCTGAATCAAAGTAAATACATGGAGCATCTCAGCATTTCATAGGAGCCACTAAAAACACGCCAGAAAGCTTTGTGTGATTTTTATTCAATTTTGTGTTTGAAGAATAAAAGCGAAGAGGTGGGAAATGCTGTCTGTTAATTCAAGCAGCCAAAATGTTTCCTGCATTTCAGGGGAAGCAGAAAGTGGCGATATAACTTGGAAAAGTCTCACACTTTCTTAATAAATTTAAACACACTTGTAGTGTGATCCAATCTAGCTAACCTTAGGCATTAACTTAAAGGGAAATGCAAACTGGCCCAAAAATCATTGCACTCAAATGTTTCTTAGCTGGTTATTATCTAAACAGACCTCTGTAGCAGTAAGAAGAGATGAGCCCGTGTGTGCTACCACAGGATGATCTCAATGGCGTGTCTTTGATAAAACTACACACAGCTGGGTGTGGTGGCACATGCCTTTGTCCCCAGCACTCGGAAGAGGCAGTGGGAGGATCATCTCACAAGTTCAAGGCACCCTGAGAATACATAGTAAGTTCCAGGTCAGTCTGAGCTAGAGTGAAACCCTCCTAGAAAAACAAAACAAAATAAAAACAACAAAAATCAAAATTGATTCTGGCTCATGGAAGGAGGAATGAAAAGTCCCCCAAAATAAATTAGAGTTACTAGAGACAAAAGTGTGGATAATTGTCTCTAAAGGATGGTGATGAGAATTTAAAAATGGTATTTATCATAATTGTAAGGATGAATACATAGGATTTTACTTGTCAGAATCACAGATTCATATAAACAAGACAGGTGGATTTTATTCTGTATTTCAAAAACCTTTACAAAATGTTTATTGAGAAGAAAAAAGAAGAGAGACATCTCTCTTTTTCCCCTTGAAAAACAATTGCTTGAGTCTTAACGCAGTGCATGATGTCCATAGCAGCCCTTCATTTCCTGAGAGAATGACTAGAAGCTGGGTGTGTTGGTCTGTGATTGTAACCCCAGCACTTTGGAGGTGATGAGACAGGAGGCTGAAGGGTCTGGGCTCAACAGCCTGATTACCTACAACAAAACAAAGCAAAAATCAGGTTCTGTATATGCGTTCCTGCCGAGACCAGTGATAGCGCCAGCAACTGAAAGAGGTGTTGTGTCTCAGCACCCCCGAGTTGGTTTGACAGAGCCCTGGGCGTTTACTAACCATGAAAATGCTGGGGTGATTCTTCTTGTGTTGTGGTCACTGGGCAGTTCAGGCTACTGTGGAACTGACATTCCTCCCCTCAGCCTCCTGAGTGCTAAGACCCTAGGCCAATGTCATTGCATCTGGCTCTTTTTTTTTTTGTTGGGAGAGTCTAAAAATTGTTTTATTCTCCTCTAGTCATTTACTAAAATCACAAGAAGAAACTGTGTTTTGTTTTTTTAAGGTAAGCATTATAAGGTTATGGACTAAATAATAAAATTCCTAATTGTTTATTCTTTGATTCTTTTTCTTTTTGGTGTCGTTGCATATGGGTGGTTTTTTTTTTTTTTTTTTTGGGTTTTTGAGGTTGATCTCATTCTATCATGAGCTGACCTGGAATTCACTATGTCATCTCAGGGTGGCCTTGAACTCCATGCAATCTTTCTACCTCTGTCTCCCAATGGTGGGATTAAAGGCATGCGCCACAACGCCTGGCTTGTTTGCTTTTTAAAAAATATTATTTATTTTAGAGTGAGAAGAATGGGCTGCAGTGTGTCAGCCAACTACAAAAAGGAACACCAGACACATGTGCCACATGTGTATCTAGTTTATGTGGGTACTGGGGACTTGGACCTGGGTCTTTGGGCTTTGTAGAAGCTAAGCCATCTCTCAGCCTTGTTTTGCTTTTAAATCAGCCTTCAGTCCAGAGCATTGTGTTTTGTGCAGTTTAATTATAACCACCCCTAATATAATGTAGAACTCTTTGTATGTGTTTATTCACTGGTACATATTTTCTGTACTACTAAATGATTCTGCACTATTTCTAGATGTGAGAGATTTCTGCCTAAGTTGACATATTCAGGCTGGAGCCATGCTGTTAAGTTTTATAAAGATAAATAATGCAGGTTGGAGAGATGGCAGGTGCATTTGTTGAGTTGTGTGCATTGCAGTGCACTTCTTGCATATGCTAGAGTAAGTACTGGAGCTGTACACACCAACCTTCATGTTTTGTTTCCCAGTATTTGTGTGCTGGACATGCAGATTACAGGTACGTCTGCAGTCATTGGGACTGTAGTGAGCATCTGTGCTCATGCACATGCTTTTCTGCGGTGCCACTGTACATTGACCATGTGAACATGCACGTACTTTCTGTGGAGTCATCCCTGCATTGAACATGTGCTCATGCACATATTTTGCTTTATGTGCAAAATGATTTGTATAAATAAGTTCCCAGAAATAACATATTTTACATGCCCGACTGTTTAGTTTAGTTAATTTTTCCCAAAACTTTAGACATTATCTGCTAAGTACCTTTTAAATTTGAGGTGGGCTGGAGAGATGGCTTAACAGTTAAGAGCATCTGCCTGTAAAGCCAAAGCTCAAGTTCCCCAACACCCACATAAGCCAGATGTGTAAAGTGGCACATCCCTCTGCAGTTAGTTGGCAGTGGCTAGAGGCCCTAGTGCACCCATATTCATCCTCCCTCCTCCCTCAAATAAATAAACAAGTGAAATAATAAATTTGTGTAATCTGATTTTCAATGAAGATTGTGCATATTCACTGAAATTTTGCATTTCTCCTATAAATTGTTTACTTAAAAATTTTGTCCATTGGTAGAAATTCTGATTTTCTATTATAAGTCTCTTACTGACTTACATAATATAATTTTGTATGTTCGCCTACCCTGTCAGTCACTTATTTTACAGCCCCTTTGGATTTTATTTTTATGCTGTCAAAACTCACAGTCCTTTCATGTGTCCTGTGTTTACAGAAAAGCCTTTGAATAGCATTAGAGCAATTTAGTGTCTTACATTTTGTTCTCAGTTTACTTTTCTTTGTGTTTTCTGGAAGATTTTAATTTATCATTTAATGATCTCTGGCAGGGACCTATTTATTTTTCTGGATTCATACTTCTCCATAAATATCAAGTGATGTCCTTGTTTCCCACTAACATGAAGTTTATCTTCATCAGTTTCAATGTGTGTGCTCTGGATTCAGTGCTCTGCCATTGATTATTGTCATTTCATACTACATTTGACGTCTAGTAGAGGCACCCCTCCCCATTGTCTTTTTCAAAAAAATTTTGGCAATTCTTGTATTTTCTCTTCCAGATGAACTTTAGAGTCAACATGTCAAGTTCCATTAGAAATCCCTTTGGGATTTTGATTGGAGAAGATGCAGTGAATTTACAAGATTAATTTGGGGAGAATTGACATCTTTACACTATTGAGTCTTCCCATCCAGGAACATAGCATGCCTCTCCATTTCTTCAGGGTTCTTTAATGTCCTTCAGTAGAGTGTTGCGGTTTGTCGCGTGGGTCTTCCATTTGTCTTGCTAGATGGGAATCCTGGTTGTTTTCTGTTTTTTTTTTTTTAAGCATTTTATTGTGAACGTATCTTTTCATTTTATACTTATTTTTAAATGGGCCATTGCGGTTATGAAGAGGCTATGGATTTTTACCGCCCACTTAGATTTCAGCTGATTCTCATGGAAGTTTCTGAAGGATAGTTATGCCTTCTTTTTTCTTTTTAAAAGTATTTGAGAAGATAAGAAGGGGATAGAAGCAGAGAGAGAGAGAATGGCCCTCCAGGCCCCCTCCTTTTAGCCACTGCAAGAAGTGGCTCCAGATGCTCTGACACCTTGTGCATCCAACTGTATGGGTACTGGGGCTCAAACTTGGGTCCCTTTTGGCACTAGGCAGGAGTGCCTTAACCAGTAAGCCCTCTCCAGCCCTAGTTAGGCCTTTACATGATTCCTTTTGTCATTTTATTTTCTTCAGGAATATGTGATTTTTAGTTTGTTTTATTCTTTAGCTCTTGGCAGAGCTGTTCACTCTCATCTTCTTCCTGATTAGAATTAATCTTGAGTTTAGAAGCTAATAACAGATGTAAGTTTCTGATAGGACTATTACAAATAAACGAAGAATGGCATCTTAGCTTAACAGGATTTTATGGAGTGAGTTTATTTTTAATTGTGCACTTTTGTTGAAATGGTCATTCTCACCTGAGCTACTTTAATAGCTCATGGTAAGATTACATTTACTGTTGTTGTTCATGATTTAGTTTCCCTTAAATATTTCAGCGAGGATTTATTTAGGTACTGCTGTGTGTCAGCAGCTGTGCCACATGAGAGCAATTGCACAGGATTCAAAAAGGAGCTGAAAGCAAGAGGAAAGGAAATTTCAGGTTGCTTAGTGTAGGGGAAAATAAAGGATTATATGGGAGCTGAGGAGATAACCTCCTGAAGTAGTGAAAAGATTAGATATAATATGGTTGAATTAAGCAGTTGAAGCATATAATGGACAGACCTGCGGTGTCTTTGATTTTTTAATATCTTCAACTACTGACAGATTTAATTTGCAGTCTGTTTCATTGGGGCATTTGGTATATTGTATTTTTGTTTGTTCATGCTGGTTTTAGAGCATTGTGAGATTTGTTTCTAGTTTGGTTTCTGGTCTTCTAAAAAATATTTTATTTATAATTTGCAAGGAGGAAGAGAGAGAGGAGAAGAGGAGAAAGAGAATGGGTGTACCAGTGCCTCCTGCCACTGCAAATGAACTCCAGGTGTAATGCGCCCACTGTGTGCATCTGGCTTAGTGGCTACTGAGGAATTAAACCCAGGCCGTAAGTTTCACAGGCAAGTGCCTTTAACTGCTGAGCTTTCAGCCCTGGTTTGTTAACAAAATACTCTGACCCTGAAATATGCTAATATTTCTTTAAATTTAATGAAGATTACCTCTAAATTCATTTGATTCAATTCCATTTGAATAGATGATCTGACATCTGTTTGATTTCTTCAGTGAATATACTCATGTAGGTTTCCTGCCTTTGCTTTTTGATTTGAATAATAACTGTTTCCAGAATATTTTTGTTTGGCTTTCCTTTTGTATTTTGTCTGTTTATTTATTTTTTGATATAGGGGTCACTGTGGCCTATGTGGCCTCAAACTCACAGTGATCCTCCTACCTCAGCTTCCCAAGTGCTGGGATTAAAGGCGTGTGCTACTGCAGGGCTCCTCCTGGCTCGTAGTTGTGTTCATATTGTTGGTGTTTAACATGTAATCTGTTCCATAACCCTTCTTGCCAAAGGCTATCTCTTTTGCTATATTTGTTCCAGAAATGACACTCAGTTCTCGTGAAACCTCTATCTTTCCCTCTATTTATTTGCCTTTTGTTATTAATTACTGTTGTATTTTGGTTATATTTTTAGTTTTTATTTAAATCTTTTCAAGTTTTAATGACACATAAAAGCTCTTAAAATAGTTTAAGGACAGATATGGCTATATCTATTGGAACTAATATGGTCTTAATTTTAATTTTCTTTTGTATTATTAGGTTAATTAGTAGGCTTTTTTTATAATAGAGCACTACTCTGTGAATGCACTTCATTTCCTTTTCTTTAGCTTTATGGGCCAATACCCTATAATATGTACAAATAAATGCTTCCTTTTGGCTTCCTTGATTATCTTTTGCTTAAGTATGACCAGATGTTTAATTTTAGATTTTTATATATTCTCTTTTTCATCACATACTAGTTTTGTTTTACTACTAAATAATAGTTAATTTTGTTTCTGAGTTGGTTTTGGTAAATAGTACCAGAAATAAGCCAGTCACAGTTAAATTGCATCCTGCTGCCAATTTCTGCGATTGTGAGCTTGTAGAACAATGTTTCAAAGACTCTAAAACATTTCTATTTACAGAAAAATGTATATATGCGTACTGTAGATATCAATTCCTTCAATTTGGCCTTTTAAGAACATTTGTATGTCTGTAAGGCTTAAAATTTTGTCCTAGTTATGTTTAACAGTTTTCAAATTGGAGTTGTGGCCAGCTATGTGCTCTGAAGTGTAAAGAGGAGGTCAGGTTTTGTACATGCTCTTGGCAGCTGGCTGTGTTCAGTTTTTTTTTAATGACTCCAGCACATTTCCTCCCAGATCACTGTAGATGATGGATGGATGGATGGATGGATGGATGGATAGGCGCCTGAATGTAAGATGTAGGAAAAACCAGTTGTGTTTGAGGACATTCTTTTGCAAGCCAGGTATTTTAGTCTGTCACTGTGGTTTCTTCACTTCCTGTCAGGGTACCATCATGAGTCATAATAAAAGTAAAGAGACACTTGAGTTTTACTGCATCTCTTTCTTTAAACTTAAAAAGTCTTATCATAGATCTACTTTGAATTTTACTGAAAATTAGGTTTCATAGGATAAGTAAATAAGTAATAAATTCAGTTATTTATGATAATTAGCTCTTTATTGATAATTGTAATGTTTTAATAGGCCTAACTCTTTTCAGGAACCATTAACTTTACATCAAAGGTATTTTCATTAGGGTTCAGGGCAATGTGAAAGAAAATGTTTGTCTGTAATTATGAATATTTTTATTTTATGCACAGTGTCTACTTTTCTGAGCTTGAAACAAAAAGAATTTATAGAGAGCGTTAAAAATTTATCAGGCTGGAGAGATGGCTTGCAGTTAAGGCGCCTCGCAGACTAAGGACCCAGGTTCGATTCTCCAAGTCCCACATAACCCTGATGCACATGGTGCTTTATGTGTCTGGAGTTCGTTGCAGTGGCGTAGAGGCCCTGTGCCCATTCTCACTCACTCGCTATATTTCTCTTGCTTTTCTTTTACCTGTAATAAGTAAATAAAAATAAGTCTTAAAATATACTTTATGCAGGGCTTTGAGGGTTAGCTTTCAAATTAGGAAGTATGGCTGGCCCTATAAGTCTGATCCCCAGGAAAAAATTAATACAGTCATGGATTACCATGCCATTTTAATGTATTCAAGTAATTTCTTTTAACTTTTAGTCCCAACATTTATAAATAACTAGATATCAAGATTAGAAACTGTTGTAGTCTTAAGTTATGGTTGTCTTGTAGTCTGGGATTCCTGTGTGAGTGGTGACATCTGTGTGAGAAATTAAGTTCATAATGATAGGTTCAAGTACTTAGTAAATCTTCAAGTAAAACAATTATAGAGGACTCTGCTGTGTCTATAAATACACCTTTTTTCATTGATATGATCAGATTGGTCACAAGGAACCCTGACGTTTCCCAGAAGGAGGAAGATAGAGTTTATGAAACTCTACCATAAGCATTCTTCTGAGGAATTTTCTGCGATAGAGATGCAATTTTTTTTTAATATGACAAAGAAGGTACCTTCTTTTCTCGGAACAAATGTTGAAATACATTCTGAGTTTAAAATTCAGTACTTGCTGTCTGAGATTCATTAGTAAGTAAAATATTATAGTTTTCAGAAGAACTAAAAATAGTAATAGTGTATGCATAGAATTATTAGTGGGAATGTTGAATACAGGTAGTTTGGGAATTTTTTAATTGCAAACATTCCTTTCAGATTATCTATTTATTTATTTTCCTGGAGGTAGCCTCAAAATCATTGTTATCCTCTACCTCTGCCTTCGATTAAGGCATATGCCACAGCCATTCTTTTAAAGTATGTTTGCACAAAACCTGACCTTTATTTCCTCATGCATGTCCTCTTGTCTTTGATATATGGAAGTAAGTCTCTAATTGGTTTCATCCTGAGATTACATTTATCCATAGCCATCTTTTATATGGTTGCATTGTTTTACAAATATGCATCATCTACCTTAACAAAACCATTGAGTAACTTATAATATAAATTCTGAAATTCTAGCACAGTATTAGAAAGGTCCCATTGTCCTTACACATTGTATGGTTTGTTGCTTGTTTACCATACACAGAACTGGATTCCCTTCTTTGCCATAGTGACAAATATATTTACTCTGAGAGTTCTTTCCATGTTCTATGCTTATGGAAGACATTGATTATAATATAATTTTTGTGTATTTCCTGTTCCTTTCTAGCTATCTTACTGCTTTATGCATATCCTTATAATTGATGGTAGATGGCTTTCCCAGTAGAAGATTTGTATATGTGTGCTTTCCAGTTATCAAAATACAGTATTTTGCTATCCTGATTAATCTGTAAAATTTACTGTTCTGCTCTGTTAGTCAGTGATGCACTGCTGATGTTACAGTGGAACATTTGTGTATAGAAGGAATTGGGACCAATCCCCCAAAAAGCCATTCACCTCTGGCCAATGTTAAAATCTTGTTAAAATATAATAAAACTACAGGTTAACAGCACATGAGCAGGCATGAATATACAGAAACCTCCATGTACCTTAGTGTAAAGAGGCCAGGGTTTGACTCCAGCATCTTATGAAGCCTGGTGTGTTGAGTGCATCATAACCCCAGCACTCAGGAAGTAGAGCAGAAGAATTAAAAGTTCAAGTCATACATTCCGCATAGTGAGTTTGGGCCAAGCCAAGGATACTTGACTGCCCCCGCCAAGAACCCTAGGATGGTTTACACAGCTTGCTTACTTCAAGTATTTATGCTGAATTTGTTGATATCACCACAAATGCACTGTTCATGACATAAAAGATAAGTCTGTTTTCTTACATAACCAGAGTAATGCCCTTTCTTACCAAATACCCAGCCTGTACAAGTTCAAGTCTTGTACTTTTCTCAAAATGTCAGGGTGTTTTTCATAGAAGGCTGTGAATAAGGTTTAGTAGGATCTGTATTATATTGCTGGATGTGTTTTAAAATCTGTTAAAACAGTTCTTAATTCTTGCTCCGCGCAAGGCAAGTGTATTAAAAAAAAAATGTTCCTTTTTTTTTTTTTTGGTTTTTTGAGAGTAGAGTGGAAACCTCAGTGACCTGGAATTTACTATGTAGTCTCAGGGTGGCCTCAGACCTCGGTGATCCTCCTATACTTCTGCCTCTGGAGTGCTGGGATTAAGGTGTGCACCACCACACCACGGCTCTATTCCATGTTTTGATTTTCCTGTTTAATTCCTGTGCCTCTCGGCCTCATCACTTCCTTCAGAGGTGCTGTGCTGTGTTGTTTTGGTGGGTGGGGTTGGAAGTTAGCTTTCCTTCGCTCCTTTCTGATGTTTGGAGAAGTTTTGGTTGATTCCTGAGGTGGAAGTAGAGTTTGCTGCTGGTATGGCTGGAGAAGGCCAGCATACTGCTAATCCCTGATAGTATGGAAATAGAATGTGCCAACAGTATGATGGGGCCTGGACTGAAACACCGACCCAAGCATTTCCATAACAGCTGCCTATTTTTTGATTCTAAAGATTGTGTAGTAGGTTATAGTTTTATGGGACCAGGACAAGATTGCTTCTTAGAAAGTGCTACATATTTTTATGTTGCATAAACCAGGTGCCTGAAATGTTTGGTTGTCGCTGTTAGTCATTCAGTAGTGGCTGTAGGAAGTTAAAGTCCTTTCCCAGAACTGTGTGAACATGCAGTGGTACCAGTATTGAGATTTTCTGGTAGAAATCAGACTTGTAGAGTATTTATTATCTTTCATATTTAGAAAACTGTCATTTTAATAAGGGTCATAGCCTGTACGTGGCACACACACTTTTAATCAGCACTTGGGAAACAGAAATAGGATGTGCTGAGTTCAAGGCTACCTGAGTTCTACATGGTGAACTTGAGGTCAGCCTGGGCTACAGCGAGCCTACCTTGGCAAGCCAAAAATATGAAAATAGATAAATAAGTGTCACTTATACTTCTTTTTGTCAACTGTAGCAGCAAATTAAATCTGTGATTTCTAAGGCTCTAGAATTACTTTTCCCAAGAATTTTTCTCTAGCTCTTGCATTTGCTGCATTTATATTAGACAAGAATTTCCTGGGTGTTTCCTATTTTAGGAAACACAGTTGACTCGAACAAGGCCGTTACGTAGCTTTAGTCACTGTGGCTAAATATCACTAGCTGAGAAGGACTCAACTTCTTGAGCCATCATACATTTCATTGAAAAGCAGCCAAAAAGCCGTGCGTGGTGGCGCACGCCTTTAATCAGCACTCAGGAGGCAGAGGTAAAGTCGCCTTGAGTTGAGGCCACCTGAGACTCTACCTCAGAAAATAAAATTTAAAAAAATGAGGCCCTCGGGCCTGGTGGTGCGCTCTTAATCCCAGCACTCCAGGAGGCAGAGAGTAAGAGAATCGCCTTGAGTTCGAGAGCCACCCTGAGACTCTCTCAGAAAATAAAAAATTTAAAAAAATAAAAAGAAAGAAAAGAGCCCTTGGGCCTGGTGGTGCACGCTCTTAATCTCGGCACTCAGGAGGCAGAGGAAGGAGGATTGCATGAGTTTGAGAGCCCTCTGGACTGAGAGTGAATTCCAGGTCAGCCTGGGCTAGTGCTGAACCTACCTCGAAAAAAAGAAAGAAAAGAAAACAGTCTAGGGGGTGGAGAGATGGCTTAGCATTTAAAGCACTTGCCTACAAGCCTAAGGACCCAGATTTGATTACTAAGTACCCATAAAGCCAGATGTACAAGGTGGTGCATGTGGCTGGGTTCATTGCAGTGGCTAGGGGCTGAGTGTGCCCATTGTCCCCCCAATAAATGAAATAGTAAAAAGAAATAAAAACGTTATGAGACTGTGTTTGTAGCACCTAGTGAGTGCCCACCTTGTATGGTATGTGCAGGAGCTGAGATTTAATCCTCAGAATTGCAAAAAGGAAAAAAAAAGAAATTCATATTCAGGCCATTTGAAATGTTTGCATTCCAGGACTTTGTTGTGCGATTCAGGATGGATTTTTATATAGGAATTACATAATAGAAATGAGTTATTGTTCAGAGAAAGTGCATTTCCAGTTTTAGTCCGAACCACTTCAGCTGGAGCATTGATAAAGAGGTGCACCATAATCTGCCTGAACTTTGGTGAGAGGCACTTCATTCTGAGTGCTGATGATACATCTCCTTTATTAGTCTGTACATTGAGAATAATCCCAGCACAAAAATCTTTCTTTTGAAAAAGACTATTGAATAATCTTACATCTTCTGAGTTTGAACCCAGGACTTTATACATGCTTTAATGTTTGCCCTGCTGCACTGTGGGGGCTACACCACAGCTCTCCTGGTGGAAAGGGTAGCTGCTGTTAAAGAAAGCTTGTTTCCCCTCTCCACAGGCTATCGGTAGTCCCTTTCTCACTGGTTACTGCAATATGTTCTTACTTTGTATGTCTCCTCATTACAGGATATCTTTGGTAGCTAATAAAATCTTAAGAATAATTATGTGTTTAATCAATCACTGAAATCATTTTTGCCCTCCATCTCGCTGATAACTAGTGCTTGAAGTTTTGCAGTATATGTAGGCTATATAAAATACTAAAGGCTGGAGGTGATTGAGTGGTTACAGGTGCTTGTTGGCAAATGCTGGCTTGGGTTCAGTTCTCCAATGCCCATGTAAAGCCAGGTCACCAAAAGCGGCATAAGCATATGTGGTTATTTTACAATGGCAGAGGCCTGGTGAACCTGAACTTTTCCTCTCTCTCCCCTCTCTCCTAGCCAAAAAATAAATTACAAAAAATACAATCAAGTTTATTAGCACGGAAACCAGTTGTGATGACACATGCCTGCTTCCCAGCACTGGGAGCAGGAGAATCATGAGTTCAGGCACATATAACGCGTTTCCAGGTCCTCTAGGTTACACAGGGAGAGGCCCTGTCTGTACAAGTGTCTTATGTAGCTCTCCTTTCCCCAGATACTCAAAGCCCTTTAGAATCTGAAAGGGAAGAATCTTAAATCGTCTGGTAAATTTCAGCTTCTTTACAGTATCTTTTTTTTTCCTCCCAAAATTGCATGAGTCCTGTAAATGCATTAGATACTTTCTTCAGGTCTGCATCAATA
>JAEOAD010002215.1:0-12389 GCA_036365145.1 Orientallactaga sibirica
AGTTGCTTTCATATAAAGATGGTAGAGTACAGCAAGTTCAAACTTTCCTCCTTTGTGCAATCTAAGAAGTTGTACAATGTAGTGGTTTCATTTCATTTTTAATGTAGTTTCCTTATGTAGTTTCATTACAAAACAAACAACTTCATTGCTGCACACTGTACTGCGTGAAATAAGTTTGTTCAGCTCTTGGAATGAGTTGCTTTCTTACAAAGAGGTTTGAATACTGAAAATTCTAACTTTTCTAGTTTGTATAAACTAACAAGATGTACGACCTAGTAGATTCATTTTATTTCTACTGTAGTTTCATGAGAAAAGAAACATCTTTATTGCCACACACTGTTGTGTGAAAAAAGCTTGTTCGGCTCTTGGAATGACTTGCTTTCTTACGTAGAGGGTTGAATACTGAAACTTCTAACTTCTCTATTTTGTATAATCTAACAAGAGGTAAAACCTAGTAGATTCATTTCATTTTTAACATAGTTTCATTAGAAAAGAAACATCTTCATTGCCAGACACTGTACTGTGTGAAATAAGCTTGTTCGCCTCTTGGAAGGAGTTGCTTTCTTACGAACAACATTGAATACAGCAACTTCAAACTGTCCTCGTTTGTATAATCTAACAAGATGTACAACCTAGTAGATTCATTTCATTTCTAATGTAGTTTCCTTAGAAAACAAACATCTTCATTGCTGAACTCTGTACTGTGTGAAATAAGCTTGTGCAGCTCTTGAAATGAGTCACTTTCATATGAAGACGGTACAGTACAGCAAGTTCAAACTTTCCTCCTTTGTAGAATCTACAAAGGTGTAAAACTTTGATTTCTGATGTAGTTTCCTTAGAGAACCAACATCTTCATTGCCAAACGCTGTACTGTGTGAAATAAGCTTGTTTAGCTCTTGAAATGAGTTGCTTTCGTATGAAGACAGTTGAGTAGAGCAAGTTTAAACTTTGCTCATTTGTAAAATCTAACAAGATGTACAACTTACTTGTTTAGTTTCATTTCTAATGTAACTTTGTTAGAAAAGAAACATCTTCATTGATGAACATTGTACTCTCTGAAATAAGCTTGTTTGGCTTTTGGTATGAGTTGCATTCTTACGAAGACGTTTGATTACAGCAAGTTCAAACGTTCCTGATAAGTACAATCTACCAAGATGTACAACTTAGTAGATTCATTTCTTTTCTTATGTAGTTTCCTTAGAAAACAAACATCTTCATTGCCGCACACTGTAATGTGTGAAATAAGCTTGTTCGGCTCTTGGAATGAGTTGCTTTCTTACGAAGAGTGTTGAATACTGAAACTTCAAACTGTCCTCGTTCGTATAATCTCACAAGATGTACAACTTAGTAGTTTCATTTCATTTCTAACGTATTTTCATTAGAAAAGAAACATCTTCATTGCCGCACACTGTACTCTGTGAAATAAGCCTGTTCAGCTTTTGAAATGAGTTGCTTTCATACGAAGATGGTAGAGTAGAGCAAGTTCAAACTTTTCTCCTTTGTGCAATCTAAGAACACATACAACTTAGTGGCTTCATTTCATTTATAATGTAGTTTCCTTAGAAAACAAACATCTTCATGGCTGCACACTGTACTGTGTGAAATAAGCTTGTTCAGCTCTTGAAATGAGTTGCTTTCATATGAAGATGGTAGAGTACAGCAAGTCCAAACATTCCTCCTTTTAACAATCTAACAAGATGTACAACTTAGTGGATTCATTTCATTCATAATGTAGTTGCCTTAGAAAACAGACATCTTCATTGCCAAACTCTGTACTGTGTGAAATAAGCTTGTACAGGTCTTGAAATGAGGTGCTTTCATACGAAGATGGTAGAGTACAGCATGTTTAAACATTCCTCCTTTGTATAATCTACCAAGATGTACAATTTATTGGTTGTGCATCTTCTTAGAAATTAAATGAATCTACTAAGTTGTACATCTTGGTAGATTGTACTTACGAGGTAGGTTTGAACTTGCTGTAATCAAACGTCTTTGTAGTAACGCAACTCTTTCCAAGAGCCAAACAAGCTTATTTCACAGAGTACAGTGTTCATCAATGAAGATGTTTCTTTTCTAAAAATGTTACATTAGAAATGAAACTAAACAACTAAGTTGTACGTCTTGTTAGATTTTACAAACGAGGAAAGATTGAACTTGCTGTATTCAGCCCTCTTCATAAGAGAGCTACTCATTCCTAGAGCCAAACAAGCTTATTTTACACAGTACAGTGTGCAGCATTGAAAATGTTTCTTTTCTAATGAAACTACGTTAGAAATGAAATGTATCTACTAGATTGTACATCTTGTTAGATTACACAAACTAGAAAAGTTAGACATTTCAGTATTCAACCCTGTTCGTAAGAAAGCAATTCATTCCAAGAGCCAAACAAGCTTATTTCACACAGTACATTGTGTGGCAATGAAGATGTTTGTTTTCTCACGAATGTACATAAGAAATGAAATGAATCTACTATGTTGTACATATTGGTAGATTTTACTTCTGAGGAATGTTTGAACTTGTTGTAAACAAACGTCTCCGTAGGAATGCAACTCATTCCAAGAGCCAAACAAGCTTATTTCACAGAATACAGTGTTCAACAATGAAGATTTTTTTTCTAACAAAGTTATATTAGAAATGAAACTAAACAATTAAGTTGTATGTCTTGTTAGATTTTACAAACCAGCAAAGTTTGAACTTGCTGTACTCTACCGTCTTCGTATGAAAGCAACTCATTTCAAGTGCTGAACAAGCTCATTTCACACGGTACAGCATTTGGCAATGAAGATGTTTGTTTTCTAAGGAAACTGCATTAGAAATAAAACGAAACCAATAAGTTGTACCTCTTCTTAGATTGTTTTTATTTTTAATATTTATTGACAACAAAACATACTTACATACCAAAGGTGCGTATTTTTTCCTCCCCCCCCCTTCCCTTTAGAACTCCACTCTCCATCATATCCCCTCCCTCTCTCCATTAGTCTCTTTTTTTTAATATGATGTCATCCTCTTTTACGTCTACTATGAGGGTCTTGCGGAGGTATTGCTAGGCACAGCAAGGTCATGGATATCAAGGCCAATTTCTGTCTGGGCAGTTGCATTGTAGGGAGTAGTACCCTTCCTTTGGCTCTTCCATTCTATCCGCCCCTCTTCCGCAATGATCCCTGAGCCTTGGAGGGTGTGACAGAGATGTTTCAGTGCTGGGCACTTCTCCATCCCTTCTTCTCAGCACTATGTTGCCTTTTGGATCATCCCAGTGGTCATCGCCATCTGAAAAGAGAAGCTTCTCTAACCAGAAGTGAGAGTAGCATTAATATGTGAATATGAGCATTAAGTGTAGTATTTTCCGGGCAGCTTGGTGGGAATAGTATATGCATTTAGATAAGGGCATGCTTTATACCCCTAAGGCTTATGACCTTACCTACCATAGACTTTGCTTAGGTTTTTCAGTACCAGGTATGTATTCCCTCCCATAGAGAGGGCCTTCAGTCCAATTATAGAGCAGTTGGTTAACCCACGAGTAGACATGCCACTATTGCACCCGTTCGGTCTTTGGGCCTGTCTGGCCAAATTTGAATATTCAGCATCCACTGTTTTCACTGCTGATGACTTCTGTCTCCCATACTCTGCATGCAGTGCAGCTTTTTCCAGCTTTCAGTTGGCTGGTCTACAGGGAGAAGGTTTTCTGCTCAGCACCAGCTTGCTTTCTCAGTGACCTTGCCTCTCAGGCAAGAGATGTCTTCAGCAATAGGGTCTTACTATCTGTTTCTCAGGGGAAACCAAGGGCTTTGGCAAAAGCCTTTAATGTTTTGGAGGCTACCGGGACCTCTTGGCCAACAACTCACTGGAAGGTATCCCATCCCAGGTACTGAAAATTTTCTAATAACAGTCTACAGCTTCTAGATGTAACATTATTCAAAAAAGTAGTTTTACATAAGTCTTATTCACAATCTTTTGAAATTAGATTGACCCTCCCCTTGCCCTTCTTTTATGCATTCTCTACCCATGGCCTCGGTTAGGCCATTCCCCTCCTTGTAATCAGTCCTTCCACTTACATATGTGCAATACCATACACTTCAGTCCTTCCCTTTCCTCCGTCCCTTATAGCCTTTTACCAGCTTACTGGTTTCTGGTACCAATTTTTGGTTCCAGTTCACACACAAGTCTGTCTATTTGTAGCTAGGATCCACATATGAGAAAGAACATGTGACGTTTGGCTTTCTGAGCCTGGGTTACCTCATTTAGTATAATCCTTTCCAGATCCATCCATTTCCCTGCAAATTTCATAATTTCATTTTTCTTTACCACTGAGTAAGACTCCATTGTGTAAATGTACCACATCTTTATTATCCATTCATTTGTGGTGGGACATCTAGGCTGCTTCCATTTCCTAGCTATTGTGAATAGAGCGGCAATAAACATGGTTTTGCAAGTATCTCTAAGGAAGTGAGAAGAGTCTTCTGTATATATGCCTAGGAGTGCTATAGCTGGATCATATGGTAAATCTATTTCTAGCTGTCTCAAAAACCTCCACACTGATTTCCACAATGGTTGTACCAGGTTACATTCCCACCAACAGTGTAGAAGTGTTCCTCTTTTTCCGCATCCACGCCAACACTTATTGTCATTTGTTTTCTTGATGGAAGCCATTCTGACAGGAGTGAAATGGAATCTCAAAGTGGTTTTAATTTGCATTTCCCTGATGGCTAAGGATGTGGAACACTTTTTCAGATGTTTATATGCCATCTGAATTTCATCTTCTGTGAATTCTCTATTTAGTTCCATAGCCCATTTTTAACTGGGTTGTTTGAATTCTTATTATTCTGTTTTTGAGTTCTTTGTATATTCTGGATATTAATCCTCTGTCAGATGTATAGCTGGCAAAATTTTCTCCCATTCTGTAGGTTGTCTTTTTGCTCTACTCACAGTGTCCTTTGCTGTACAAAAGCTTTGTAATTTCATAAGGTCCCATTGGTTGATTAGTGATTTTATTCGCTGAGCAATTGGGGTTATATTCAGAAAGTCCTTACCTATGCCAATATGTTGAAGGTTTCCCCTACTTTTTCCTCTAGCAGGTTCAGAGTTTCAGGTCTGATATCAAGGTCCCTGATCCATTTGGATTTGAGTCTTGTGCATGGAGAAAGACAAGGATCTATGTTTATCCTTTTACATACCGATGTCCAGTTTTCCCAACACCACTTGTTAAAGAGGCTATCTTTTCTCCAATTAATATTTTTGGCATTTTTGTCAAAAATCAGGTGGCTGTAGCTGCTTGGATTAATATTTGGGTCTTCTATTCTGTTCCATTGATCTACCTGTCTGTCCTTGTGCCAGTACCATGCTGTTTTTGTTACTATGGCTTTGTAATATAACTTAAAATCGGGTATGGTTATACCACCTGCCTGATTTTTGTTTTCGCAAAATTGTTTTGGCTATTCGAGGTTTTTTGTGTTTCCAGATGAATTTTAGGATTGTTTTTCTATTTCTGTGAAGAAAGCTGTTGGGATTTTAATAGGGATCGCATTAAATGTATAGATTGCTTTTGGTAAGATTGACATTTTCACAATATTGATTCTTCCAATCCAGGAGCATGGGATGTCTTTCCATTTCCTTGTGTCTTCTGTAATTTGTCGCTCGAGTTTTTAAAGTTCTCGTTGTAGAGATCCTTCACTTCCTTGGTTAAGTTTATTCCAAGGTATTTTTTTTTTTTTGAGGCAATTGTGAATGGGAGAGATTCCTGATTTCATCCTCTGCACGTTTGTTGTTAGTATATAGAAAAGCTACTGATTTCTGTGTGTTTATTTTGTATCCTGCTACATTGCTAAAAGTGTTTATCAGCTCTAACAGTTTGCTGGTAGAGTCTTTAGGGTCTGTTATGTATAGAATCATATCATCTGCAATTTATGATAATTTGATCTCTTCCCTTCCGATTTGTATCCCCTTTATGAGTGTCTCTTGCCTTATTGCTGTGGCTAAGACTTCCAGTACTATATTAAATAGTAGTGGGGAAAGTGGACACCCTTGTCTTGTTCCTGAATTTAGAGGAAAAGCTTCAAGTTTTTCCCCATTTAGTATTATGTTGACTGTAGGTTTGTCATAAATAGCTTTTATTATGTTGAGATATGCTCCTTCTATTCCCAGTTTCTGTAATACTTTCACCATGAAGGGGTGTTGGATTTTGTCAAATGCCTTTTCTGCATCCATTGAGATGACCATATGATTTTTGTCCTTCAGACCATTTATATGGTGTATTACATTTATGGATTTGCGTATGTTGAACCATCCCTGCATCTCTGGGATAAAGCCTACTTGGTCAGGCTGAATAATCTTTCTGATAAATTCTTGTATTCTGTTTGCCAGTATTTTGTTGAGAATTTTTGCATCCATGTTCATGAGGGAGATTGGTCTATAATTTTCTTTTTTGATCTGTCTTTGTCCGGTTTGGGTATCAGTGTGATGCTGGCTTCATAGAAGGATTTTGGTAGAGTTCCTTCCTTTTCTATTTTATGGAAAAGTTTGAGAAGCATTGGCGTTAGATCCTCCAGGAATGTCTGGTAAAATTCAGCAGTGAATCCATCTGGGCCTGGGCTTTTTTTAGTTGGGAGACTTTTTACAACTGCTTGAATCTCTGTGGTTGTTATAGTTCTATTTAAATGGTTTATCTCTTCTTGATTTAATTTTGGTAGGTCATATGAATCAAGGAATTCTTCCATTTTCTTTCAGGTTTTCAAACTTAGAGGCATATATATTCTTAAAGTATTTCCGTATGATTTTCTGAATTTCTTTGGTATCTGTTGTGATGTTGCCTTTTTCATCTCTAATTTTATCAATTTTTGTCTCTTCTCTCTTTCTTTTGGTCAGATTTGCTAAGGGTTTGTCAATCTTGTTTATCCTTTCAAAGAACCAACTCTTTGTTTCATTGATCTTTTGATTGTTTTTTGGTTTCCATTTCATTAATTTCTGCCCTAACCTTTATTATTTCTTCCCGTCTACTAATTTTTGGTTTGCCTTGTTCTTCTTTTTCCAAGGCCTTAAGGTGAAGCATTAAATTGTTTAGTTGTGAACTCTCCAATTTCTTAATATATGCACTTAGGGCTATAAATTTCCCTCGTAGGACTGCCTTCATTGTGTCCCAGAGGTTTTGGTATGTTGTATTCTCATCATCATTTGATTCTACGAATTTCTTGATTTCCTTTTTAATTTCTTCAATGACCCATACATCATTCAGTAAAGTGCTGTTTAGTCTCCATGAGTTTCTGTATGCTCTGTATATTTTCTTTTTGCTGATTTGCAGTTTAATCCCATTGTGGTCAGAAAATGTACAAGGGATTATTTCAATTTTCCTGTATTTGTTAAGATTTGATTTGTGTCCTAGTATATGGTCTATTTTAGAAAATGTCCCGTGTGCTGCTGAGAAAAATGTATATTCTGCAGCATTTGGATGGAATGTTCTGTATATATCTGTTAGGTCCATTTGTTCCATGGTATCATTTAATGCAGATGTCTCTCTGTTTATTTTTTGCTGGGTAGACCTGTCAAGTGATGAGAGTGGGGTATTGAAGTCCCCCACTATTATTGTGTTAGGAGATATCTCTGACCTTAATTCTAATAGTGTTCGTTTGATGAAATTGGGAGCCCCATGTTAGGGGCATATATGTTTAGGATTGTAATGTCCTCCTGTTGGAGTGTTCCTTTAATCAGTATAAAGTGACCTTCTTTATCTTTCCTCACAAATGTTGGATTGAAGTCTATCTTGTCAGAAATTAAAATAGCAACCCCTGCCTTGTTTTCTAGGCCCATTTGCTTGAAATACCTTTTTCCAACCTTTCACCCTAAGAAGGTTTTCTATTTTTATTGAGAGATGAGTTTCCTGGAGGCAACAGATGGTAGGATCCTGCTTTTTAATCCAGTCTGCAAGTCTGTGTCTTTTGATAGGGGCATTGAGACCATTAATATTAAGAGTTATTATTGACATATATGTGTTTATTCTCACCATTCTTCTTATTTTTAGTTTTTCCTGTTTCCCTTTACTCACTTGTTTTAACTGTTATTTGAGTATGGTTTATTTTTTCCTATTTCCTGATGTGTGTGCTTTACTTTCTCCTCAGCATGAATGATTCCTGCAAGTATTTTCTGTAGAGCTGGTTTAGTTGCCAAAAATTCCTTAGCCTGTCTTTGTTATGGAATGTCCTTATTTCTCCATCTATTTGGATAGATAGTTTTGCAGGATAAAGTAATCTCGGTTGACAGTTTTATCTTTCAGAACTTGAATACCTCACTCCAGGCCCTTCTGGCCTTTAAAGTTTGTGTTGAGTAATCTGCTGTGAGTCTGATGGGCTTCCCTTTGTAAGTCACTTGCTTTTTCTCTCTAGCTGCTTTCAATATGTTTTCTTTGGTTTGTATGTTTGGTAGTTTAATTATAATATGGCGGGGAGAGGTTCTTTCCAGGTTTTGTCTGTTTGGTGTTCTAAAGGCTTCCTGTATCTGCATTGGCATCTCTTTCCCAATTTGGGGGAAGTTTTCCTCTATGATTTTGTTGAAAACACCTACTATGCCTTTGGAGTGAAATTCTTCTCCTTCTACTATCCCTTGAATTCTTATGTTTGATCTTTTCATAGTGTCCTGAATATCCTGTAATTCCCATTCATACCTTCCTATTATTTTGTCTTTCTGTCTGTTGGACTGTATTAGATCAGCTACTTGATCTTCTAGCTTCGATATCCTGTTCTCTCCTTCATCCATTTTACTAGAGAGATTTTCTACAGAGGTTTTAATTTCACTGACTGTGTTCTTTATTGCTAGCATTTCTGAGTGGGTTTTCTTTATTCTTTCTATTTCCGTATTTATGTCTAGTATTGACCTCCTTATTTCATTAAATTGGTTTTCTGTGTTTTCTTTGAATCCTTTGATTTCTTCTTTGAGGTCTTTGAACCCTTTCATTTCCTCTTTGAGTTCTTTGAACATAATTATAATCATTCTTTTGAAATCTTTCTCGGGGATGTCCTCTAAGTCAGCCTCACTGAAGGTCATTTCTGATATGTTAATACTTTTTGGTGGATTTATATTGTCTGGATGTTTTTTGTTTCTTGTATTGTAATGTAGAGATCTTTGCATCTTGAATTAATTTAATGCTTGGGTTTTCTAAATATCTGCAGTAATTTTAGATGTATCAATCAATCTGATATTATATATCTTCAGTGTAGGATTTTAAGGTGTTAAGTGTGGTTCTTAAGGCTCTCAAAGTAATCATAGAAGTGACCCTTGCCTGCTATGAGATTATCAAGTGGGGTGAATGGAACAGAATACAGTCAAGATCCAAAAATTTAACTCAACAATGTACCCCTTCAATGAAATACAGCACAGAGTATTTGTGCAAAAGCAGGTATTATGACAAAGTCACAGTTCCTAAGGATATGTGTTAGCCCACGCCCTTAATCCTGTCAGCTGGGAGGCTAAGATTTCTGATCTGTAGAGAGTTCCAAGGTCAGCTTGTGATCAAGAGAGACCCTTCCCCAATGAATGACAGAGGAGGAAACAAATCAGGAAGCAACAAATGAGCAGCCTAGAAAATAGCTTATTTAGGAATGTCAGATCTGACCATCCAACAGGATTATATACCAGGCTTATTTGTTGGGTACTAACCTAGTGAAAACCAAATTACCTTTTGGAACGGGTTTGATCACAGCTATGCTGCACGGCTGCTTGGTTCCTTTGCTGTGTTGTGGATTCAGCAAGTCAGCTGCGTCTGTTGAACTCTGCTTTCCCTGCGGCCGATTCTGCCAGCGAGCGCTTTCCCAAGTCTCTGTTGCTCGCCGTACTTCACTCGTGGTGGGGGAGGGGAGGCTGTGAGTGGCGGCTGAAGTCCGTCTGTTCCTCTACGCGATCCTCTTCCTCACAAGCCTCTCTGTTCGTCTCTACTGTCCTCCTTCCACGCTTCTTGAGATTGTGAGGAGGCGGTGTGAGTGGAAAATTCTCCTCACCTGCCTTTGAAAGTTCTGCGGATCAGCTGTCTCAGGCAGCGCCTAGCCGCGCCGCCGCCGCAGCAGCCTCGGCGGCTGTGGAGCCGCTTTTGCCCGCTTCTGTGGGCTCCAGACGCTCTGGATCTCTCCTACTTCTCTGCTGGGCTTGAAAGTTTACTATGTACCTCACTTTTTAGTAGAAAAGTGTATTTTGCTGGGGTTTGTTTTGTTTTTATTCGCTACCCTCTTTTGGCGAGGTTCCTATGTCGCCATCTTAACCGGAAGTCTCCAAAGGAGGGAAATTTTAACTTGCTGTACTCTACGGTCTTCGTATGAAAGCAACTCATTTCAAGAGCTGAACCAGCTTATTTCACACATTACAGTGTGCAGAAATGAAGATGTTTCTTTTCTAAGGAAACTACTTTAGAAATGAAATGAAACCACTAAATTGTACATCCTCTTAGATTGTACAAAGGAGGAAAGTTTGAACTTGCTGTACTCTACCATCTTCATATGAAAGCAACTTATTTCAAGACATGAACAAGATTATTTCACACAGCACAGTGTGCGACAGTGAAGATGTTTCTTTTCTAATGAAACTACTTTGGAAATGAAATGAAACCACTAAGTTGTACACCTTGTTAGATTGTACAAAGGAGGAAAGTTTGAAGTTGCTATACTCTACCGTCTCCATATGAAAGCAACTCATTTCAATAGGAGAACAAGCTCATTTCACACAGTACAGCGTTCGGCAATGAAGATGTTTCTTTTCTAATGAAACTACGTTAGAAATGCAATGAATCCACTAAATTCTACAACTTGTTAGATTTCACAAAGCATTAAAGTTTGAACTTGCTGTACTCTACTGTCTTCATAGGAAAGCAACTCATTTGAAGAGCTGAACAAGCTTATTTCACACAGTAGAGAGTTTGGCAATGAAGATGTTTGTTTTCTGAGGAAACTCAATTAGAAATGAAACAAAACCACTAAGTTGTACATCTTGTTAGATTGTAGGAAGGAGGAAAGTTTGAACTTGCTGTACTCTACTGTCTTCCTATTAAAGCAACTCATTTCAAGAGCTGAACAAACTTATTTCACACAGTACAGAGTTTGGCAATGACGATGTTTGTTTTCTAAGGAAACTACATTAGGAATGAAACTAAACCACTAAGTTGTACATCTTCTTAGATTTTCCAAAGGAAGAAAGTTTGAACTTGCTGTACTCTACTGTCTTTGTATGAAAGTGACTCATTTCAAGAGCTGAACAAGCTCATTTCACACAGTACAGTGTTCAGCAATGAAGATATTTGTTTTCTAAGGAAACTACATTAGAAATGAAATGAAACCACTAAGTTGTACCTCTTGTTAGATTTTATAAAGGAGGTAAGTTTGAACTTGCTGTACTGTACTGTCTCTGTATGAAAGCAACTAATTCCAAGAGCTGAACAAACTCATTTCACACAGTAGAGTGTGCGGCAATGAAGATGTTTCTTTTCTAATCAAAGTATGATAGAAAATCAACGAAACCACTAAGTTTTGCATCAAGTTACACTGTAGAAAGGAAGAAAGTTTAAACTTGCTGTTCTCTACCGTCTTCATATGAAACCAACTCATTTCAAGAGCGTAACAAGCTTATTTCACACAGAACAGAGTTCCGCCATGAAGGTGTTTGTTTTCTAAGCAAACTACATTAGAAATGAAACTAAACCACTAAGTTGGACATCTTATTAGATTGTACAAAGGAGGAAAGTTTGAACTTGCTGTACTCTACCATCTTCATATGAAAGCCACTCATTTCAAGAGCTGAACAAACTTATTTCACAAGGTACAGAGTTCGGCATTGAACATGTTTGTTTTCTAAGGAAACTATATTACAAATGAAATGAAACCACTAAGTTGTACATTTTCTTAGATTGTACAAAGGAGGAAAGTTTGAATTTGCTGTACTCTACTGTCTTTGTATGAAAGCAACTCATTTCAAGAGCTGAACAAGAATCTCTCACACAGTAAAGTGTGTGGCAATGAAGATGTTTTTCCTAATGAAACTACTTTAGAAAGGAAACGAAATGACTAAGTTGTACATCTTGTTAGATTGTACAAAGGAGGAATGTTTGAACTTGTTGTACTCTACTGTCTTCGTATGAAAGCAACTTATTTCAAGAGCTGAACAAGCTCATTTCAAACAGTGCAGCGTTTGGCAATGAAGATGTTTGTTTTCTAAGGAAACTACATTAGAAATGAAACGAAACCACTAAGTTGTGCATCTTGTTACATTGTACGGAAGAGGAAAGTTTGAAATTGTCATACTCTACCATCTTCGTAAGAAAGCAACTCATTTAAAGAGCTGAACAAGTTCATTTCACACAGTACAGCGTTCGGCAATGAAGATGTTTGTTTTCTAAGGAAACTACATTAGAAATGAAATGAAATCAC
>JAEOAD010001444.1:0-13104 GCA_036365145.1 Orientallactaga sibirica
AGAGTGTATTGTTGGGGGCGGGCTTATGGGTATTATAGCCTTGGTCAGGTGATTTCTGCCACAAAAGCAAACCTGACTGCAACAGGCACAGTATTCCAAACAACCACACCTTATGAATCATCAATGAAACTGTAGAATATACTCTTCCTGTTGTCATAAGTGATATATTGGATGTATTCTTGCCTATATTTGCAAAGATTTTGTTTAAAACTTTTGCTTCTAAGTTTAAGAGAATGGCCATAAAATGTTACTGCTTGTTATAGAAATGTTTACATTAACAAAATCCCAGTTTTAGACAGTTTTGGGAGGTTAGATATAACTATACCAAGTCCTTCCTTGAACTCAGAGCTCATCAATTCAGTGAAACAAGCTAAATAGTGAGAACTGGGAATTCTTAGTATTCTTACTTTTTTCTGGAATCACACACACAAAAACCACACCCAGTATTCTAAAAATATTTTATACATTTAATTTTTTTGTAAGGGCAGAGAGATATAGAGAAAGAAAGAAAAGGTTTATGCCATGGCCTCTACCTGCTGCAAACAAACTCCAGATGCATGTGACACTCTCCATCTGTCTTTATGTAGGTACTGCAGAATTAATCATCAGTCACTGGGCTGTGCAGGCAGTACCTTAATCACTGACCAATTTTACCAACCCCACAACTAGCATTTTTATATGGATACTGGTGATCCAAAGTCACCCCCTCATGCTTGCATGGTATGCACTGTACAGAATTAACCTACTCCTAAATCCTTTAAAACATTTTAGTAATCATTTTTCAGATATTATTCTTACATTTATTACTTTGCATATTAATTACATATATTAAAAATTCAATAACAACTGGGCATACAGGCACATGCTTTTAATTCCCACATTCGGAAAGCAAAGATAGATGGGTTACTGTGAGTTAGGATCCAGCCTGAGAGTACATAATGAATTCCAGATAAACATAAATTGATCAAAAACATGAGGCTAGAGGAGAAACTTTGCATTCAAACATCCAAATTTTGCCCCTGCCCCACATAAACCCATGACCATTTTATTATTACATATGCATTTATTCTGAAGTAAAAGTCTTCATGGTCTCTAGCAAATAAGATTCTGTTCAAAACTCAAAAATACAACATCTCAAATGAGAAGCCAGAAAGTATGCTAACTTTGAACTTGTTAGCTCAAAATACAGTTATTCATTTTTAACACATAATGAAACATTTACATTGGAAAAAGAAGGCATAGCAAGGAAATACTGAAGCAATATAATTGGGAAAACAAACAGGACAAACTTCAAACCTTGCAGCTTTACCTAAGGAACCTGAGCAACTAAATCACCTGGTCTCCAAATATACCTCTCTAGGCCTGAAAACAAGTTTTATCAGGAAATTAACGATGCTAGCATGAGCAGCCTACTTCAACAGAAATTCTCAGAAAGTTTAAGTAGCGACACTGAAATATTTTTCATCTTCACAGCTCCATTTTTGACATCATAGGGTTTCCACACAAGAATTTAAAGACTTCCCTTAGTTGCAAAGTGGCAATCCAAAGGTTCTTTCTTTACCAACTTTCCTGCCTTTGTTCTACTTCCAAAAGCAATATAAGTTGAGGTACAAAAACAGAACAATAATATCCTTTAGTACTGTTGCCACATACCTCTCCTATTTTCAGACTGCTGAGCAATATTCATACTGTTTAATACATATCAGGATTCCCATCCTCAAAGATGGAAATCTCTTTTACCATTGCATTTGCAGCAAATGATGCTTCTATATCTTGAAATTCAAATTTTCAAATTTCCTCTGTAAGATAACAGATAATTCAACATTCTTCAAATTCACAGGAACTGGTCAGAACACAGCAAGTACTCATCACACAAAACACTACTATCAAAATTTCTTATTCCCACACTTCATTATGCTTTTAGCTTTTTCAAACATCACAATTGCCCATTAAGCTTTGGTTGCATCATTGCATGGCTCCTCAAGTGCAAGTTCCTAAATCAATCCATATACTTCCCACAAATCAAAGAAGAAATTTGCCAGGTTTTCAGAAATTCACAAAGGTATGACTTAAATAATAAAGTGCATTGTTTTCAGATTCATGAATATTATATTCAGGTTTTCAACATTCATTGCATTCACATAATTTCTAAGTTATATGCATTCCCTCATACTTAGTAGGTTGTGATTGATGGACAAAAGCTTTTACACATGAATTACATTTATATGGCTTCTCACCTGTGTGTTTTCTGATGCACAGTGAAATGTGATTTGAAGATGAATGTATTTCAACATTTACATTCATATGGCTTCTGATTTCTCTCCTATATGAATTCTCTAGTGCAAAATTCTTTACTTTAATAATCACTGAAATATGAATGTGCTTCCACATTCATTATATTCACAAATTTTCTTTCTCAGTGAGTTCTCTGATGCATAATGGGCAGGGATTTGAAGATGAAAGCTTTCTTACACTCAATATATTCACATGGAATCTCACCTGCATGTTTTGTAATGTTGAACAACATTTGACTTATAAATAAGTTTTCCCATATTTTCTGATGATTATAAAGATCTGACTTGGCAATAAAAGCTCTCCCACATTAAGCACATTCTTATGGCTTTTCACCTGTGGGAGTTTTATAAGGCAGAGTGAGATGTATCTTGGACATGATGCTTTTATTACATTTAGCACATTCATAAGGCTTCTCGCCTGTGTGAGTTATCTGATTCTTAATAAGACCTGACTTGGAGATAAAGGCTTTCCCACATTCAGTACGCTCATATGGCTTCTCACTTGTATAAATTCTCTGATGAATCTTTACTTGACTTGGTGATGAAGGCTTTTCCACATTGGGTACATTCATATGACTTCTCACCTGTGTGAACTCTCTGATGAATTGTCAGCCATGACTTAGTGATGAAAGATTTTTCACACTGAATACATTCATATCACTTCTTACCTGTATGAATCCTGTGATGAATTATGAGACATGACTTGATGCTGATTTTTCATATTCAGTACATTTTTATGGCTTCTCACCTGTGTGAATTTGCTGATGCCTTTTAAGATGTGACTTGGAGATGAAGGCTTTCCCACACTCAGTACATTCATATGGCTTTTCACCTGTGTGAGTTTTCTGATGCTTAATAAGATCTAACTTGCTGATGAAGGCTTTTCCACATTGAGTACATTCATATGGTTTTTCAGCTGTGTGAATTCTGTGATGGATAATAAAACCTGACTTGGAGATGAAGGCTTTCCCACATTCAGTACATTCCTATGGCTTTTCACTGTGTGAGCTCTATGATGGGTAATAAGACCTGACTTGGAGATGAAGACTTTTCCACATTCAAGGCACTCATATGGCTTCTCACCTGTGTGAGTTTTCTTGTGCATAGTGAGCTTTGATTTCCAGTGGAAGGCTTTCCCACATTCAGTACATTCATATGGCTTCTCACCTGTATGAATTTTCTGATGCTTATTACGATCGGACTTGAAGATGAAGGCTTTCCTACATTCACTACATTCATATGGCTTCTCACCTGTGTGAGTTCTATGATGATTATTAAGAGATGACTTGGTGATGAAGGCTTTCCCACATTCACTACATTCATATGGCTTTTCACCTGTGTGAATTCTCTGGTGAATTGTCAGCCCTGACTTAGTGCTGAAAGATTTTCCACATTGAATACATTCATATGGTTTCTCACCTGTATGAGTTTTCTTGTGTATAGTGAGGTTTGATTTCCAGTGGAAGGCTTTCCCACATTCAGTACATTCATATGGCATTTCACCTGTGTGATTTTTCTCATGCGCATTAAGACCTGACTTGGAGATGAAGGCTTTCCCACACTCAGTACATTCATATGGCTTTTCACCTGTATGAATTTTCTGATGCATATTACGACTGTACTTGGAGATGAAGGCTTTCCCACACTCTGTACATTCATATGGCTTCTCACCTGTATGAATTTTCTGATGCTTATTACGACTGGACTTGGAGATGAAGGCTTTCCCACACTCCATTCACTTCTGTATGTATGTACATTTCATGGCTTTTCACCTGTATGAATTTTCTGATGCTTATTTCAGACTGGACTTGAGATGAAGGCTTTCCCACATTCTGTACATTCATATGGTCACCTGTATGACACATACATTCATATGGCTTCTCACCTGTATGATTTTTTTATTGAGCTTTGATTTCCAGATGAAGGCTTTCCCACATTGATGGCTTCTCACCTGTATGAATTTTCTGATGCTTATTACGACTGGACTTGGAGATGAAGGCTTTCCCACACTCTGTACATTCATATGGCTTCTCACCTGTATGAATTTTCTGATGCTTATTACGACTGACTTGGAGATGAAGGCTTTCCCACACTCTGTACATTCATATGGCTTCTCACCTGTGTGATTTTCTCACCTTTCATTGTACATTCATATGGCTTCTCACCTGTATGAATTTTCTGATGCTTATTACGATCGGACTTGAAGATGAAGGCTTTCCCACATTCACTACATTCATATGGCTTCTCACCTGTGTGAGTTCTATGATGATTATTAAGAGCTGACTTGGTGATGAAGGCTTTCCCACATTCAATACATTCATATGGCTTTTTCTCACCTGACTTAGTGTGAATTTTCTATTGATGATTATTAAGATCTGACTTGATTTCTGATGCATTTCCCACATTCAGTACATTTATGGCTTTTCACCTGTGTGATTTTTCTCATCATTCACCTGACTTGGAGATGCTTTATTCTTGAGATGAAGGCTTTCCCACATTCTGTACATTCATATGGCTTCTCACCTGTATGAATTTTCTGATGTTTCTGACTTGGAGATGAAGGCTTTCCCACATTCTGTACATTCATATGGCTTGACTGACTTGAAGATGAAGGCTTTTTCAGTACATTCATATGGTTTCTCATTCTGATGCTTACATTCAGACTTGAAGATGAAGGCTTTCCCACATTCACTACATTCATATGGCTTCTCACCTGTGTGAGTTCTATGATGATTATTAAGAGCTGACTTGGTGATGAAGGCTTTCCCACATTCAATACATTCATATGGCTTCCTACCGGTGTGAATTCTATGATGATTATTAAGATCTGACTTGGTAATGAAGCATTTCCCACATTCAGTACATTCATATGGCTTCTCACCTGTATGTATTTTCTTGTGTATAGTGAGCTTTGATTTCCAGTGGAAGGCTTTCCCACATTGAGTACATTCATATGGTTTTTCACCTGTGTGAGTTTTCTGATGCATATTAAGACCTTTCTTGGAGATGAAGGCTTTCCCACACTCAGTACAGTCATATGGCTTCTCACCAGTATGTATTCTCTGATGAATGTTTAGCTGTGGCTTGAAGATAAAAGCTTTTCCACATTCAGTACATTCATATGGCTTCTCACCTGTATGAATTTTCTGATGCTTATTACGATCGGAATTGAAGATGAAGGCTTTCCCACATTCACTACATTCATATGGCTTCTCACCTGTGTGAGTTCTATGATGATTATTAAGAGCTGACTTAGTGATGAAGGCTTTCCCACATTCAATACATTCATATGGTTTCTCACCTGTGTGAGTTCTCTGATGCACAGTGAGATGTGACTGGAAGATGAAAACTTTCCCACATTCAGTACATTCATATAGCTTATTATGAGTGTGAGTTCCCTGATGCATAGTGAGGTGTGACTTGGAGATCATGGTTGTCCCACATTCATACAGCTCCTCACATGTGTTTGTTCCTTGATGACAAGTATGATGTAACTTCTGGTAAACAGCATTCTGGCATTGTTTGAAATCCTCGGTCTTTGTCCAGTGCATTTTCTGTTGAATTTTTAATTCTGAGAAATACAAAGAAAATTATTACATTCCACATACTAAAGAAAACTTTGATTCACAAGGGCTTCCTATTATTTGATAGGGTATTATATTTTATGAAAAAATAACCCAAAATAATTATTTTAATACTGCTTTTCAACTGACTTCTTTATTATTCTCTATGGTAAGGTTCTTGATTTCAGGCATGTCTTTCACAACAAAGTGCAAACTCAGCAAATGCTTTCCAATTTAGCAGAATTTATTCAAGACCTCTAAGTGAGATTACTTTTTGTCATTTGTTTGTTTGTTTGTTTGTTTGTTTTGCCTCCTCAATAACTTCTCATCTAATGTCTTTTGAAAACAGCAATTTTTTCTTACATTAGGTTTATTCAACAATTTCATTTTCAGTGAAATAACCTATTGGATAGGAAGAAGAGTTTTTATTAATTTTCCACTTATTGTTACTTGCCTGAGTGCCAACACAACATTTTAGCACATTATGACTGGATGTTTTTCTCTAAAGATGTTTGGTATATTTAAAAAGAGTAGTGCATATTTCTGCTATAATAACATAGGATGTGTTTTTTGTTTGGTTTCTAGTATCTCCACTACCACCTTTCTCCAGGAGGATGTGACAGAGGTGTTTCAGTGCTAGGCACTCCTCCATCCCTTCTTCTCAGCACTATGTTGCCTTTTGTGTCATCCCAGTGGTCATCACCATCTGAAAAGAGAAGCTTCTCTAGCCAGAAGTGAGAATAGCGTTAATATGTGGACATGAACATTTAGTGTAGTGTCCCCAGGGCAGCTTGGTGGGAATAATATATACATTTAGTCAGACATGAGCAGGCTTATACCCCCAAGGCTCATGACCTCACCTACCATAGACTTTTACTTAGGTTTTTCAGTACTGGTATGTATTCCCTCCCGTAGAGAGGGCCTTCAGTCCAATTATGGAGCAGTTGGTTACCCCAAGAGTAGACACGCCACTATTGCACCATTCAGTCATTGGGCCTGTCTGGCCAAGCTTGAATATTCAGCATCCACTATTTTCACTGTTGATGGCTTCTGTCTCCCATACGCTGCGTGCAGTGCAGCTTTTTCCAGCTTTCAGTTGGCTGGTCTACAGGGAGAAGGTTTTCTGCTCAGCACCAGCTTGCTTTCTCAGTGTCCTTGCCTCTCAGGCATGAGATGTCTTCAGCAATAGGGTCTTACTATCTATTTCTCTAGGGAAACCAAGGGCTTTGGCAAAAGCCTTAATGTTTTGGAGGCTACCGGGACCTCCTTGGCCAACATCTCACTGGAAGGAGTTCCATCCCAGGTACTGAAAATTTTCTAGTAACAGTCTACATCTTCTAGACGTGACCTTATTCAAAAAGTAGTTTTACATATGTCTTATTGATAATATCTTGAGTTTAGATTGTCCCTCCCCTGCCCTTTTGTATGCATTCTCTTCCCATGGCCTCGCTTAGGCCATTCCCCTCCTGTACTCAGTTCTTCTATTTATATATGTGTATTACCATACACTTAAGTCCTTCCCTTTCTTCCCTCCCTTATAGCCTTTTACCCGCTTACTGGTTTCTGGTACCTATTTTTGGTTCCAGTTCATACACAAGTCTATACATTGGTAGCTAGGATCCACATATGAGAGAGAACATGTGACGATTGGCTTTCTGAGCCTGGGTTACCTCACTAAGTATAATCCTTTCCAGATCCATCCATTTCCCTGCAAATTTCATAATTTCATTTTTCTTTACTGCTGAATAGAACTCCATTGTGTAAATGTACCACAACTTTATTATCCACTCATCTGTGGAGGGACATCTAGGCTGCTTCCATTTCCTAGCTATTGTGAATAGAGCAGCAATAAACATGGTTTTGCAAGTATCTCTAAGGAAGTGAGAAGAGTCCTCTGATATATGCCTAGGAGTGCTATAGCTGGATCATATGGTAAATCTATTTCTAGCTGTCTCAAGAACCTCCACACTGATTTCCACAGTGGCTGGACCAGCTTACATTCCCACCAACAGTGTAGAAGTGTTCCTGTTTTTCCGCATCCACGCCAACACTTATTGTCATTTGTTTTCTTGATGGCAGCCATTCTGACAGGAGTGATATGGAATCTCAAAGTGGTTTTAATTTGCATTTCCCTGATGGCTAAGGATGTAGAACATTTTTTTAGATGTTTATATGCCATCTGTATTTCATCTTCCGTGAATTTCTATTTAGTTCCATAGCCCATTTTTTAACTGGGTTGTTTGAATTCTTGTTATTCTGTTTTTTGAGTTCTTTGTATATTCTGATATTAATCCTCTGTCAGATGAATAACTGGCAAAGATTTTCTCCCATTCTGTAGGTTGTCTTTTTGCTCTATTCACAGTGTCCTTTGCTGTACAAAAGCTTTGTAATTTTATAAGGTCCCAGTGGTTGATTAGTGCTTTTATTCTCTGAGCAATTGGAGTTATATTCAGAAAGTCCTTGCCTATTCCAATATGTTGAAGAGTTTCCCTACTTTTTCCTCTAGCATTTTCAGAGTTTCAGGTCTGATATTAAGGTCCCTGATCCATTTGGACTTGATTCTTGTGCAAGGAGAGAGACAAGGATCTATGTTTATCCTTTTACAAACAGATGTCCAATTTTCCCAGCACCACTTGTTAAAGAGGCTATCTTTTCTCCAATGAGTATTTTTATGTTTTTGTCAAAAATCAGGTAGCTGTAGCTGTCTGGATTAATATTTGGGTCTTCTATTCTGTTCCATTGATCTACCTGTCTGTCCTTGTGCCAGTACCATGCTGTTTTTGTGACTATGGCTTTGTAGTATAACTTAAAATCGGGTATGGTTATACCACCTGCCTGATTTTTGTTATGCAAAATTGTTTTGGCTATTCGAGGTTTTTTGTGTTTCCAGATGAATTTTAGTATTGTTTTTTCTATTTCTGTGAAGAATGCTATTGGGATTTTAATGGGGATCGCATTAAATGTGTAGATTGCTTTTGGTAAGATTGACATTTTCACTATATTGATTCTTCCAATCCAGGAGCATGGAATGTCTTTCCATTTCCTTGTGTCTTCTGCAATTTGTCGCTCGAGTTTTTTATAGTTCTCATTGTAGAGATCCTTCACTTCCTTGGTTAAGTTTATTCCAAGGTATTTTATTTTTTTTGAGGCAATTGTGAATGGTAGAGATTCCCTGATTTCATCCTCTGCATGTTTGTTGTTAGTGTATAGAAAAGCTACTGATTTCTGTGTGTTTATTTTGTATCCTGCTACATTGCTAAAAGTGTTTATCAGCTCTAATAATTTGCTGGTAGAGTCCTTAGGATCTGTTATGTATAGAATCATATCATCTGCAAATAATGATAATTTGACCTCTTCCTTTCCGATTTGTATCCCCTTTATGAGTGCCTCTTGCCTTATTGCTATGGCTAAGACTTCCAATACTATATTAAATAATAGTGGAGAAAGTGGACACCCTTGTCTTGTTCCTGAATTTAGAGGAAAAGCTTCAAGTTTTTCCCCATTAAGTATTATGTTGGCTGTAGGTTTGTCATAAATAGCTTTTATTATGTTGAGATATGTACCTTCTATTCCAAGTTTCTGTAGTACTTTCACCATGAAGGGGTGTTGGATTTTGTCAAATGCCTTTTCTGCATCTATTGAGATGACCATGTGATTTTTGTCCTTCAGACCATTTATATGGTGTATTACATTTATGGATTTATGTATGTTGAACCATCCCTGCATCTCTGGGATAAAGCCTACTTGGTCAGGGGTGAATAATCTTTCTGATATATTCTTGTATTCTGTTTGCCAGTATTTTGTTGAGAATTTTTGCATCTATGTTCATGAGGGAGATTGGTCTATAGTTTTCTTTTTTTTGATCTGTCTTTGTCTGGTTTGGGTATCAGGGTGATGCTGGCTTCATAGAAGGATTTTGGTAGAATTCCTTCCTCTTCTATTTTATGGAAAAGTTTGAGAAGCATTGGTGTTAGATCTTCCAGGAATGTCTGGTAAAATTCAGTAGTGAATCCATCTGGGCCTGGGCTTTTTTTAATTGGGAGACTTTTTATGACTTCTTGGATCTCTGTGGTTGTTATAGGTCTATTTAGATGGTATATCTCATCTTGATTTAATTTTGGTAGGTCATATGAATCAAGGAAATCATCCCTTTCTTTCAGGTTTTCAAACTTAGAGGCATATATATTCTTAAAGTATGTCCGTATGATTTTCTGAATTTCTTTGGTATCTGTTGTGATGTTGCCTTTTTCATCTCTAATTTTATCAATTTTTGTCTCTTCTCTCTTTTGGTCAGATTTGCGAAGGGTTTGTCAATCTTGTTAATCCTTTCAAAGAACCAACTCTTTGTTTCATTGATTTTTTTGATTGTTTTTTTGGTTTCCATTTCATTAATTTCTGCCCTAACCTTTATTATTTCTTCCCGTCTACTGATTTTTGGTTTGCCTTGTTCTTCTCTTTCCAAGGCCTTAAGGTGAAGCATTAAATTGTTTAGTTGTGAACTCTCTAGTTTCTTAATATAGGCACTTAGAGCTATAAATTTCCCTCGTAGGACTGCCTTCATTGTGTCCCACAGGTTTTGGTATGTTGTATTCTCATCATCATTTGATTCTATGAATTTCTTGATTTCCTTCTTAATTTCTTCAATGACCCATGCGTCATTCAATAATGTACTGTTTAGTCTCCATGAATTTCTGTATGCTCTGTAGTTTTTCTTGTTGTTGATTTGCAGTTTAATCCCATTGTGGTCAGATAATCCCTTGTATGCTATTTCAATTTTCCTGTATTTGTTGAGATTTGATTTGTGTCCTATCATATGGTCTATTTTAGAGAATGACCCATGTGCCACTGAGAAGAATGTATATTCTGCAGTATTTGGATGGAATATTCTGTATATATCTGTTAGGTCCATTTGCTCCATGATATCATTTAATGCAGTTGTTTCTCTGTTTATTTTTTGTTGGGTAGACCTGTCAAGTGATGAGAGAGGGGTATTGAAGTCACCCACTACTATTGTGTTAGGTGTTATCTCTGACCTTAAGTCCGATAGTGTTTGTTTGATGTAATTGGGGCCCCGTGTTGGGAGCATAAATGTTTAGGATTGTGATATCCTCCTGTTGGAGTGTTCCTTTAATCAGTATAAAGTGACCTGCTTTATCTCTCCTCACTAATGTTGGTTTGAAGTCTATCCTGTCAGAAATTAGAATGGCAACCCCTGCTTGTTTTCTAGGTCCATTTGCTTGATATATCTTTTCCAGCCTTTCACCCTAAGAATGTTTCTATCTTTTATTCGGATGTGAGTTTCCTGAAGGCAACAGATGGTAGGATCCTGCTTTTTAATCCAGTCTGCAAGTCTATGTCTTTTGATTGGGGCATTGAGGCCATTGATATTAAGAGTTATTATTGAAAGATATGTATTTGATCTGTCCATTTTTCTTGTTTTGTAGTTCTTCCTGGTTTTCTTTTACTCACTTGTTCTAACTGTTGAATATGATTTCTTTTTCCTATTTCCTGCTGTGTGTGTTTTGATTTTTTCTTCAGCATGAATGATTCCTCCAAGTATTTTCTGAAGAGCTGGCTTAGTTGTCATAAATTCCTTTAGCCTGTCTTTGTTGTGGAATGTCCTTATTTCTCCATCAATTTGGATAGAAAGCTTTGCAGGATAAAGTAATCTTGGTTGACAGTTTTTATCTTTCAGAACTTGGAATACATCACCCAGGCCCTCCTGGCTTTTAGGGTTTGTGTTGAGTAATCTGCTGTGACCCTGATGGGTTTCCCCTTAAATGTCATTTGCTTTTTCTCTCTAACTGCTTTCAATATACTTTCTTTGGTTTGTGTATTTAGTAGTTTAATTATAACATGGCGAGAAGAGGTTCTTTCTAGGTTTTGTCTGTTTGGTGTTCTAAATGCTTCTTGTATCTGCATTGGCATTTCTTTCCCAATTTGGGGAAAATTTTCTTCTATGATTTTATGGAAAACACCTACTAAGCCTCTGTATTGAAATTCTTCCCCTTCTGCTATACCTTGAATTCTTATGTTTGATCTTTTCATAGTGTCCTCATGTCTTGGAGTTCCCATTCATACCTTTCTATTAGCTTGTCTTTCTTTTTGTTGGACTGTGATAGATCTGCCACCTCGTCTTCTAGCTTGGATATTCTGTCCTCTCCTTCATCCATTCTACTAGTGAGACTTTCCACAGAGTTTTTTATTTCACTGACTGTGTTCTTCAATGTTAAGATTTCAGCCTGGTTTTTCTTCAGTAGTTCTATTTCCTTGTTCATGTCCTCTAATGACCTTTTTATTTCATTAAACTGTTTCTCTGTAATCTCCTTCAACAGTTTGTTTTCTTCTAATTCCTTTGTTTTCTTCTCGGATTGCTTTCATTTCTTCTTTCATTTCTTTGAGCATAGATATCATCATTCCCTTGAAATCTTTGTCAGGAATTTCATCTAAAACAGTCTCATTGTTGGACCTATCTGATGGATTTGCAATTTTTGGTGGGATTGCATTGTCTTGATTCTTTGTGTTTCTTGTATTATAATGTAGTGACTTTTGCATCCTGGATTGCTTTGATGCTTAGGTTTCCTATTTATCTTCAGTGTTCTTAGGTGTTGTGATCCACCTTTATATTATTTTAGGATATGAGTTTAAGGTGTCAAGTGTAGCACTTGTACTTAAGTAGAAGTACTCCTAGCTGTTGAGCTTGCTTATTAAGCAATTATTGTAGTGGACTGGTGGAACAATTTTGATGCAAGTTCTAAACTTCAACAGAGCAAAATACACATTCAATTGACATGAACACAGAGTATACAAGTGTGAGAATTGAGACAACCAGTCCTATAGGATTAAAATCCCTAAGGGCATGTGATGGTCCACTCCCTTAGTCCTGTCAGCTTGGGAATCAGACCCTGTCCTCAATAATAACTGAAGCAAAAGATAAAGGCCCTTTAAATCTATAAGTAGTACAGATAGCAATATTCAACCCTCACATTCAGCTTATTTGAAAATGGTAAAACCACCCACAAATATGTAATACATATCCTGCCTTGACCTGGAAAGAGTGGTTAGCACTTCCAATGCAGGCCTTTGTTATCTTTTGGTGTGGCTTTTAAACTCACCAATGCTGGGTGCCCACCTCGTTACCTGGGCTGTGGAGCTTGGGTCAGGTCAGCTGGGGCTGGTGTTGACGATGTGGTTCAAATTTGCCACTGGTTGTTGTCGATTCTACCAATTCCTGGGGAGCTGATGAT
>JAEOAD010001637.1:0-12333 GCA_036365145.1 Orientallactaga sibirica
ATTAATGCAATCCTCATTAAAATTACAATGGCATCCTTCACTTAAATGGGAAAAAAAATCCAAAAATTCATTTGGAAGCACCAAAAAAATCTTGAATAGCTAAAACAATTTTGGGCAACAAAAATCAGGCTGGTGGTATCACCAGACTTGATTTTAAGTTATATGACAATGCCATAGTAAGAAAAACTGCATGTTACAGGCACAAAGACAGACATATAGGTCAATGAAACAGATTAGAAGACCCAGTTATTAATCCAGGCAGCTCCAGCCATCTGATTTTTGACAAAAATGCCAACAATATTCATTGGAGAAAAGATTCTCTTCAACAAGTGGTGCTGGAAAAACGGGATATCTGCATGAAAAAGGATAAATATCGATCCTTATCTCTCTCCATGCATAAGAATCAAGTCCAAGTGGATCAGATACCTTAATATCAGACCTGAGACTCTGAAACTACTAGGGGAAACCCTTCAACATATTGGCATAGGCAAGGACTTTCTGAATATAACCCCAATAGCTCAGGGAATAAAACCACTAATCAACCTGTGGGATCTCATAAAATTACAAAGCTTTTGTACAGCAAAGGACATTGTGAATATAGCAAGGAGAAAACCCACAGAATGGGAGAAAATCTTTGCCAGCTATACATCTTACAGAGGATTAATATCCAGAATATACAAAGAACTCAAAAAACAGAACAAGACGAAATCAAACAAGCCAGTTAAAAAATGGGCTATGGAACTAAATAGAGAGTTCTCAGAAGCAGTAATACAGATGTCATATAAACAGATGTCTAAAAATGTGTTCTACATCCTTAGCCATCACAGAAATGCAAATTAAAACTACTTTGAGATTCCATCTCACTCCTGTCAGAATGGCTACCATCAAGAAAACAAATGACAATAAGTGTTGGCGTGGATGGGGAGAAAGAGGAACACTTCTACATTGTTGGGGGGAATGTAATCTAGTACAGCCATTGTGGAAATCAGTGGGGAGGTGCTTGAGACAGCTAAAAATAGATTTACCATATGATTCAGCTATAGCGCTCCTGGGCATATATCCGAAGGACTCTTCTCACTACCTTAGAGATACTTGCACAACCATGTTCATTGCTGCTCTATTCAGAATAGCTAGGATATGGAACCAGCCTAGATGTCCCTCCACAGATGAATGGATAATAAAGATGTGGTACATTTACACAATGGAGTTCTATTCAGTGGTAAAGAAAATTGAAATTATGAAATTTGCAGGGAAATGGATATAACTGGAAAAGGATTATACTAAGTGAGGTAACCCAGGCTCAGAAAGCCAAATGTCACATGTCCTCTCTCATGTGTGGATCCTAGCTACAAATGTATAGACTTGTGTGTGGACTGGAACCAAAAATCGGTAGCAGAAGCCAGTAAGCTGGCAAAAGTCTGTAAGGAAGGGAGGAGAGGGAAGGACTTAAGTGGATGGTATTGTATATATGTAAGTAGAAGAACAGATTACAGGGAGGGGAAAGGCCTAAGAGAGGCCATGGGAAGAGAATGCGTAAAAGAAGGGCAGGAGGAGAGTCAATCAAAATTCAAGATATGAAACTCCCAGTGCCAACACGAGGTTAAACTCCACAATGAGCTCTTGATCTGAGACACATACAAGGTTACCCTCCCCCCCCCAAAAAAAAGACAGACTTCTGTAAGAGTTCTCGGTGACCCACCAAAGGTTAATGGTAAGACCCTACTGTCGAAGATAGCACACGTGTGTGAGACCAAACACAGAGAGACCTGGCCAGAATCTGGATGAAGGTCAGTCCCCAGACAGTTAGCTAGTCTAGTACCAAAGGATGCTACATGAGCAACTGGGGGAAAATGTCTGACATTGTTCCAAACAACTTGCAGTCTAAAATACCCAGCAGGAAACAACTTGACGTAATGCTCATACAAGTGCAGTAGTGGCAAACAGCCATGGTGGGTAACCAACTGCTCTTGATTTGACTAACAGATCCACTCAGTGGAATGCAACTCATTGCTGGAACTGGGAAATAAGTCAAAACCAGGTACAAAAAGTAAGCTCAGTGTCCAAAAACAAGATACCACCAAATGTGGGCTAGAAGAGAGCCAATGCATATAAAATTCCCTCCAAAACATAGATGGTCATCCCTTCTACCTAGTACTAACTTTTCTCTCCGTTGGAGAATTTGCTTATCTTTTTTCAGGTGGACAATAAACCTGAAGGGAGGATCAGCTAACCACACCTCACCAGGGCCCCAGTTGAAACCATAGAACAACGCAGTGGAAGGGCAAGAGTCCAGCGTTCATGGTGATCACGACACCAGAAAAAGGCTGAATGAGATAAACACAGAGAACATCCAACTCCAACTAAGCCAAATATCCAGAGACACAGAGGCTCCCAAAACCTCATCACTGAAACAGAACTAAAATGACCCAATGTGGCCCAGGGAAACTCGCAGAATAGGGGGCAGAAAGATTGTTAGAGTCACAAGTTGGGGCATTATGCACAGAGACTGGGGCATACACCCCAGAACTCTTGACTGACCACACAATGCACGACCCACATTCCCCATTGATGAGGGTCCCTTTGAAAGTGGGAGGACACAGAGGAGGACAATGGAACCAATACTATGAATGTAAAATCAGAATAATATAAATTAAAAAAAAAAGAAAAAGAAAACAAAATTCAAGATAGTCTGAATAAGACTTATGTAAACCTACCTTTTTAAATAATGGCATATCCAGAAAATTTTCAGTACTTGTGATGGGTTACCTTCCAGTGAGTTGTAGGCCAGGGAGGTCCCTACTGCCTCCAAAACATTACAGGCTATCGCCAAGGCCCTTGGTTTCCCTTGAGAAACAGATGATAAGACCCTATTGCTGAAGACCTCACTTGGCTGAGTGACAAGGTCACTGAGAAATCAATCTAGTGCTGAACAGAAAACATTTACGCTGTAGACCAGCCAATGAAAAACTGGAAAAGCTGCACTGCATGTAGCCCTATGGGAGACAGAAATCACCAGCAGTGAAAACAGTGGACACTAGAAACTTCAAGTTTTGTCACAGAGGTCAAATGAACGATGGGGTGCAATAGTGTCATGTCTGCTCTGGAGGAAAACAACTGCTCTCTAATTGGACTGAAGGCCCGCTCTATGGGAAGGAATACATGCCTGGTACTGAAAAACGTAATCAAAAGACTATGGCAGGAGAGGTCATGAGCCTTAGGGGTATAAGCCTGCTCTTGCCTGGCTAATGTATATATTATTCCCACCAAACTGCCCTGATAGCACTACACTTAATGTTCATGTTCATGTTCATATATTATTGCTACCCACACTTCTGGTTAGAGAAGCTTCTCTTTTCAGATGGTGATGACTACTGGGGTAACACAAAAGGCAACATAGTGCTGAGAAGAAGGGATGAGGGAGTGTCCAGCAGTGAAACATCTCCATCCCACCCTCCAAGGCTCAGGGTCCATTGTGGAAGAGGGGGTGGAAAGAATGTAAGAGCCAAAGGAAGGGTATGACTCCTTACAATGCAATTGTTCAGAAAGAAATTGGACTCAATATCCATGACCATGCAGTGCTTAGCAATACCTTCACAAGACCCTCATAATAGGAGAAAAAGATGATGACATCAAATTAAAAGAGAGAGGGAGGGCATATGATGGAGAGTGGAGTTCTGAAGGGGAATGGGGGTGGAAGGAGTTTTCATGGTTTATTGTCTTTAAGTATAGAAGTTGTCAATAAAAGAAAAAAAACATAAGAAATCAAACAACCCAATTTAAAAAAATGGGCTATGGAAGTAAATATAGACTTCTTAAAAGAAGAAATACAGATGGCATATAAACATCTGAAAAAAATGTTCTACATCCTTACCCATCAGGGAAATGCAAATTAAAACTACTTTGAGATTCCACTTCTCTGCTGTCTGGCTACTATCAATAAAACAAATGAAAATAAATGTTGGTGAGAATGCAGAATGTTTGTAGGAATGTGGTCTACCCCAACCATTGGACTAGACTAGTGGGGGAAAGAAGGGAATTATCATGGTTTTGTTATCATTTTTTCTAAGTATGGAAGCTGTCAAAGAATGCCAAAAAGGGGCTTGAGAGATGGTTTAGCAGTTAAGGCACTTTCTTGCTAAGCCTAAGGACTCATCGTTGACTCTCCAGATCACATGTAGGCCAGACAAACAGGAGTGAGGCAAGCACAGGCTGCCATTTGCCCACTGGGTGGCTCAAGCATCAATGGGAAGTAGGTAAGATCCTTGTGTGCCAATTCTTTCTCTCTCTCTCTCTCTAAAAATAAAAAAATAAAAAAAATAAAGAAGCTTGTAAATCCTTGGCTAAGTTGATCAAAAGGAAAACAAAGAAGAATCTAATAAAAAAGTTTAGCAATTAAAAAGGAGACATTAAAACAGATAGCAACAGAAATTGGTAGAATTATTAGGATAAATTTCCCATGGTTATATTACACAAAATTAGAAAATTTTCAAGAAATGAAAGAATTACTTGGCATATATGACTTCTCAAGACTAAGCCCAGAAGATATGAATTATCTAAGGAGAGCAATAACATCCTATGAAATTCAAATAATAATCAAAGCCTCCAAACCTACAACAGTCCAAGGCCACATGTTTTTACTACCAAACTCTAGTAAACATTTATAGATGATTCTAGAATTATTTCATAAAATTTTACAGACAGAAATACTTATTTATTCTTTTTATGAAATCCCATTACACCAATACAAAAATAAGACAGAAACACAGTAAATTATAGACAAATATCCCTGATGAATATAGAAACAAAAATCCTCAATTAAATTTCTGCAAATCAAAACCAAAATCATGTAAAAGCTATCATCCATCTTGAACAGTAGGTTTCAGCTCAGGGATGTAGGGATGTTCAATGCAAAGAAATTGATAAACATAATACATTACACTTAAGGACTGAAATCACATGCTCTTTGCAATAGATGCAGAAAAGGCTGTGAAAAAAAATACATTACACCTTCATTGGTTAATAACATGGCAGATTGGGGATTGAGGAGTTATGTCTCAACATAACAATGGCTACATGGACCACATCTAAATCCTATACCATACTAAATAAGGAAAAACTTGAAGAATTCCCACTAAGCTCTGGAACAAGACAAAGATGTCACCTCTCCTAATTGTAATTGAACATCCTACTTGAAAGCTTATCTTGAGAAATAAAAAAAGAGAAAGAAATCAAAAGAATACAAATTGGAAAGGAAAAGGTGAAAGAAGCCTTATTTGTGATTGACATGTTTCTACACTCATTAAGCCAAAATAATGCACCCAAATTTTCCTAGAGCTGATAAAGTGTTTCAGCAACATGGCAGGACACAAAATCAGCACGCAAAAATCAGTAGTGTTTGTACATACGAATAACAAACATATGAAGAAAGAAATCAGTAAAGCAGTTCCATTTACAAAAGGCACAAAATTAAATATGTTGGAAGATTGGAAAGCAGGGAAGTGAAAGACCTTTAAAAAGCAAACATGAAACCATGCAAAAAACAAGCTGAAGAAAACACAAAAAGATGGCTCATGTTTATGGATGGGATGTTAGTATCCTGAAGGTGTTCATCACACCAAAGGAAATGTGCACATGAAATGCAATTCCAATCGAACTTCTGGCACCATCTTCACAGAAGCAGAAAAGATGGAATCATAATTTTTACGGAAGCACAAAAAGCCTTGGATAGACAAAATATCTTCACCTCAGAATATACTACTGGTACCCAAACAAAATGGATTAGGAAAGTCACTATAAAAGCATAGTAAAGTAAAATACCACTGAGTACTGGTTAAAAAAAGAAAGAAACATGGGATGGAGGGATGGCTTTGCGGTTAAGGCATTTGCCTGCAAAGGACACAGGTGCTATTTCCCTGGACCCAAGTTAGCCACATGCATAAGGTGGCACATGCATCTGGAGTTCTTTTGCTGTGGCTAGAGGACCTCGCATGCCCATTCTCTCTCTCCCTCTTTCTCTCTGTTAAATAAATAAATAAATAAATAAATAAATAAATAAAAATAAATTATAAAAAGAATTAATATAAAATAAATAAGAAACATAGGTCAATGGAACAGGGAACAGAAATTTCATGGATAAGTTCTAGAAAGTACTGCTACCTAATATTTTAGAAAGGGGTCAGAAACACACATGGAGAAATGACAGCATTTTCAACAAATGATGCTGGATAAACTGTATAACTACATGGAGGGGAATGAATTTGTTCCCTCTTCTTTCACCCTACTTGAAAATCAACTGCAGGTGGTTCAAGAACCTTAATAGAAGTCTTGAAATGGGCTGCTGATAGGTACCCATGTTGGTGCCCCCTCTCACTTCCTAGCATGACCTGAGTCATTACCAGGATAGAGAGGACAGCTGGAATAGATGTATGTGGGCAAACCCATTCAACAGCCAGGTCTGGGCAGGTTGCCAACCAGATATGTGTGGGCAGGCTAGTCTTGAGTGGTTCAATAGGATTCCCAGCAAGGTTGGGGTGAGAGGACCCCTGAAACAAGGGTGTGAGGAGTTGAGTCAGGCCACTGCACAGGAAGACTTTCCCCACCTGACACAAGGCTTTCTTCAGCTCTCCATGTGACCCAAGGCCTTTCATGAGGAGAGATTTTGGAGTACTTCCTTCTCTATCTAATTGATAAACTGGGTAGTGAGTAGGCAGCTGACAGTGTCCAAATCTTTCTCCAGGACCTTTTAGGGTAATCAAAGACTTTCTTATGTCAACGTTGCACCATCTCAAAGCCAGATGCTAGAATCCAGTAAAACAGAGAAGTTCAGCACTGCAGAAGAGCGGGGTCCTGATGCAGAAGCCAGCCCAGAGCATAGAGGGAAAACAGGAGAGTGAGCCATGCATTGCTAGTGGAATTTTCCAGTGTGGTGCTTGGAATGGCGGTGTATTCTAGTTCAGCCTCCTCTTGTTTTACTGTTTATTCCTGTGCCTCCATTTGTAACACCCAAGATCACTGGAGACCCATAGCTCCATAGAGATGTCTGGCCATGGCTGGAATTCTCCCTCTTTCCATTTTTAAGACTCTTCAGGTGTTCTCCTGTTTTTCTTAGCAAAGCTTTGAATGCCGTTTGGTTCCACAATGTAGCAGACCTGACATCTGTGGTATGAGGGGGAAGTCTCATCCATTCCCTAGAGTGAGCAACATAATTGCTGACATGTTCTTCAACCTATTCCTATAGGCTCGTTTCCTCTTTTCCCTTGTTTGTGACTCTCTTGCCCATCTGTTTCATTGGTCAGGTGGTTATTTGGCCGTATATGTCCCTGTTTTTACACACTGAACTGCTTTGAGTATCACTGATTCAATAAAGGAATTGAAATGCATAGACCATTATCAGACACAGAAAGACAATGACCTTCCTGCTGTGGATTGGCTTGCCCTTGGCTTACTTCACAGCAGTGCAGTCCTCCACCATTGCCAGTGGCTGCCTCTTCTCTGTCCTAGTTCATGTATTCATTACCAGTGTCAGTGAAGCAAAGACTCCTGGGAAAGGATGACTTTTCCAGTTGTGCCTCTTCTCCTTGGTGGTCTTCCTGCACAACAGATTATTTCACAAGACAGTGTATGTGCACTCAGCCCTGCGCAGCTCAAACTGGAGACAGGCTCCCTTCACCACATCCATCTCCTGCCAAACTAAAGGTTGCTTTTTTTCTTTTTCTTTTCCATATGAGAGAAGAAAGGACCCACTGCCCAAGGCCCTAATCACATCCCCTGCTGTTTGAGGCATTGGAATCTTTCTCTCTTGGGCACACAAAGCAGAATATTCCCCACACCAGGGTGTGGAGTTTTACCACCACTGTGAGTCTGAAAGGACCACAGGTTTTCCAGCTATTTCTAGCAGTGGCCAGGCTATGGCCTGGACTTATTAGAAACTGGGTAGTCTTCCTGAAATATTACCCTCCCAGCTCTACTTTCTGCCTCGAAGCACCCTTGTGTGATGGGTTTTGTAATTCTCACAGCTTTATTTTGTGAATTTCTTGTTTTTGTTCCTGTGAAGCACATGCATGGGATTTGTTAGGGGAAAGATTATCTCAGTTTCTCATACTCAATCTCTTTCTAGAAACATTGTCTTGTTTCTTTTAGTTTGGCTAGGTTTTTGAAATTTCTTGCTCTACTGCAAAAAAAAAAAAAAGAAAAAGATAAAAGAAAATGTAAATAAAAGACCTGTGTAGATAGCATAGGACAGACTTCACAGTCAGTTTTTCTTTATTCTGAAGTATCATTTCCTACTTACCCCTTTAATGGGAAAAAGTTATTTTCACTGAAGGGGATATACCAATTCTGAAGAAAGAATTCTTAGAGAATCTGCACTTTTCAATGCAGGAAATTGAAAATTAACTGTTGGAAGACAGCTCTGCTCACCACTATACCACCAATGCCCTGCAATGAGCTCCTCGCATACAACTTCTTCTGTCAAAGCACCTGATTACCCGCCTGAAGTAAAAGGTAAGACCCTATTGCTGAAGACGCCACATGCTGCTTGCACAGACTATGGAATGATCTGGCAGGAATCCAGAAGGGAGCAAGTCCACAACAGCTCCTTTAGTGCTGTAATGTGCTACATGACCTGCTTAAAGAAAGTGGCCAACACCAGCACCAGCAACCAGGGGTCTAAGCTACTCAGAAGAAATTACCCTGGAAAGATGTACCTACAAGCACAATAGTGGTATGAAGCCTTGGTGGGTAACCAATAGCTTTCTGATTGGCTAAGGAATCTGCTCAGTGGAATGGAACCCATATCTGGAAATGAAACTAGGTCAGAATTTTATGGAGACAAAAATTATGCCCTCCAAGGTCAAGCTCCCTTTTGCCTTTGGTTAAAAAGAGGCTAAATCCATCAGTTTCTCCCTAAATTAACAAGGCTTATCCCATTTCACCTCTGCCAACTCCACTCTCCTTTGGAGAATCTGTTTTTCTTTTTCAGAAGGTAGAGAGATCTGAGAAGATAAACTACCCCTCACACTTAAACCAAGCCCCAGCTGAAGCCACAGAAAATGGGGGAGATGAGCAAGATTGCAGCTTCCATGATGAGCCTGACAGTCAGTGCCAGGGTGAAGGAGACAGACAGACATTGAGGATCTGCAACACTTCCCAAAGAAGAGATCCAGAGGCTCCTAAGAGCTCATCACTGAAGTCAACTAACATATAACATGGCCAACGGAGTTCTGAGGAAGAGGGGGCAGAAAGATTGTAAGAGCCATGCCTTGGGTCTACCCACCCCCAAACTGACTGCTGCTCCCAGAACACATAATCCGCAACACCAAGGTTAATACCTACAACCCCACTGAGGAGAGCCCCCAGTGGAAGGAGGGCAGGGATGAAGGAAAGGGTGGTACCAATTCATCAAGTATCCATAGTAAGAATCTCCATCTCCGTAATTAATTAAATAAACAAACAAACATTTATTGTTCTCCGCTGTCAGGTCTGATTGGTACTTGAAAGGAATTTTAAGTGATGCAAATAAGCATTGAAGTGAAAAACTTATTATAGCCAGTAACATCTGAGAGGTGATGTTTCCCTTTCATTTTCAAAAGCCTAAATCAAGGAGAGAAGGGCTGATAATCAGAAACAGGCACAATTTTAAAATAACACAGTTAAATGTGAGTTGGTTTCCCATTATGAAAAACAAAAAAGACTTGACTGGAGAGAAGGCTATGTGGTTAAGGCATTTGCCTGAAAAGCCTAAAGACTGGGCTTCCATTTCCCATTAACCATAGAAAATCTGATGCACAAAGTGACACATGGGTCTGGATTTCATTTGCAGTGGCTACAGGCCCTGGCGCACCCATTCCATCTCTATCTTCTCTCTCTGCTGTGCATGGTGGAACCCACCTTGAATTCCAGCACTCGGAGGCTGAAGTAGAAGAATTACTGGGTATTAGAGGCTAACTTGAGACTACATGGTGAATTTCATGTCAGCCTGGGCTAGACTGAGACCCTTCCCCAAAATAAAGAAACAAATGTAAAAGTATATCTACCATTCGACCCAGCTATTCTACTTGTGGGCATATACCAGACAGACTCGACTCTTTACTGTAGAGACATTGCTCAGCCATGTTTGTTGCTGCTCTGTTCCCAATAGGTAGGATATGAAATTATGACAGATACCCAAAACTAAACTGCTAAATGGATGATGAAGATGCCTCATACAATCAATGGAATGCTATTCAGCTGAAAGGAGAAATGAAATCATTAAATTTCCAGGAAAATGGGTAGATGTGAAAAAAAAGCATACTAAGTGAGGTACACAAGCTCAGATAGAAAAATGACCCATGTTCTCTCCAGCCTGAGATCCTCCATAGACTACTTATATTTGTTTATAAATTGTAGTAATCATCAGCAGTGTTGTAAAAATGTAAGATGAGGCTTGGAGAGAGGGGGGTTTGGATGGATCACAGGAGGGATGCTCACCAGGTAAGTGGAGAGGATGAATAAACAGGGTGGAAAGGCTGGCTGAGGTCTGTGGTAGGGAAGGGAGAGAAGAGCAGAGATACACACAACTAATGGTGTCATGAATCAGTACCTTAGAGACATTTCTTTTGGTTAGGTACTGAAAAGATATAACTCTCTTAATTAGAGAGAAGGGGGATAGTTTGTGAAGCAGCGTCCTATAGGGGTGGAAGAAATTTTAACTTAAAACAATGCACTGTTTCTGCTTAAAAAAACAGACAAACAGGGCTGGAGAGATGGCTTAGCGGTTAAGGCGCGGCCTCCTAAGCCTAAGAACACTGGTTCTAATCTCCAGCGGTTCCAATCTCTAGGTCCCATGTTTAGCCAGATGCAAAGTGATGCAAGGGTGCAATGCTGTACTTGACCACCAGGGGGCGCACACATCTGGATTTCATTCGCAGCAGCTGAGAGACTGCTGGCGCGCCCATCTCTATCTGTTTTCCTCTCCCTCTCTCTCTGTCTCTCTGTGTCACTCTCTAAAACACAAACATAAAACAGTGACAGAATTGTGTTAACACCACAAATAGAAGCCTATGAAGTCCTCCAAACAATACAGACCATTGTCAAAGCACTGGGGTACACACCTGATCTAAATTGCAACATCCTGCTCCTGATGAGAACAGAGGCTGTGGTCACAGGACATGGAGATGTCATGCTGGAAGTGAGAAGGAAGCCATATCTCTCCTGGGTCACCCTTATAACTGCGAAAAATTGTTATATGAGCTGCTGCTGAGGGATAATGGCCACTAACAGTATGATCAAGCAGTGGGTCCTACAAACTACAAAATCAACCTCCAAGGCAAGATGTACACACTGGTACGTTAGTGGTACAGAGGATGTGGGCAGAATTCATTTCTCTCTGGTTGTATGTGAGGCCTGCTCTAGGGGGAGTGAGAGGAATTCACACCTGGTACTTAGTACCTACTAGGAAGCCTATATTTTGGAAACTCATAGACCCTAGAGGGAAGTTTCCACAGATTTTCTTTATATAAACATATGCCTGTCCATAGTCATCTCAATGTCTCCCTACTCAGTTTGATATATTCCACTCTCACTGTTGGTTAAAGAATCTGCTTTTCACAGAGGGCCGCAAGTAAGTCAACTGACTAGCACTAGACAAGTCATCTCTACCACATCTGCCAGAGCCCAGGAAATATTATGGAGGAAGCTTGGGATTAAATATGAGTGCCTCCTCCACTGCTAGACTAAGAGATGCCCCAGGAAGATGTTGGAGGAGACTCAGCATTCACCAAAGGAAATATCAGAGGCTGGTGAGAGCTAAACATTAAAGGAGATATAACATACTTTCCAGGACCAGGGCTCATTACAGAAGAGGGGATGGAAAGGAAATTAGAGTAATAGGATGGAAAGGTATATTGTGCCCACTCACAGGCACTGACTGGTACAGTCATCACCCTACATTAAATGCCAATATCTGCAATGTGGATGGTGCTCAGAAGAATAATGCTGGGGGAGAAGGAAGCATTAAGCATAACTCAGGCTGGAGAAAACTTCGCAGCTAAGGCACTTGCCTGCAAAGCCAAAGGATCATGGTTCAATTGTCCAGGACGCACATAAGCTAAATGCACAAGGGGGTGCATGTATCTGGAGTTCATTTGCAGTGAATGGAAGCCCTGGCATGCCCATTCTCTCTGTGTGTGTCTCTCTCTCTTTTTCTCTGCCTCTTTCTCTCTAATAAATAATAAAATAAATAAAATATATTTTTAAAAAGACCATACCTAAATAGGAGTATGACCAATATGCAATATGTTCATAAAATAAATTACTTGATTATTTACAAAATCCCCTTCCAAAGTAATCCTCAAA
>JAEOAD010002742.1:0-11518 GCA_036365145.1 Orientallactaga sibirica
TCAGCCTGGACTGAAGTGAAACCCTATAGAAAAACCAAAAAAATTAATAAATAAAAATAAAAATATATAGAACAAATTAATGCTATAGGAAAAAACAATATTTTAATGTTAAAATGAATATTTATCACATTTGAATATTTAAATGCTAAAGCTTCCTTTGTTGTCTCAACCTTTCCTCATCATCAATCTAGGTGTTATACTCATGCATCTGTATATTCCCAGACACCCAAGTGATGGACTGGAGGACATTCCAAAACAATAAAATTCCATTCCCTACCCCTCAGTCCAAGGCAACCTGGTCAGAGCCTTCCCTGTGTCAAGGGAGCTTTCTGTCAATAAACTTTCACTTCCACCTTGCTCCACCTGTCTTCCCTAATTCTTTATGGACCCTCCTGCACAGCTGCTGGCACCCAGACAGCCCTGTCACCAGGGTCTGGAAGGAAGGGTATGGGTAGCCACCGGTTGCTAGGAGGAGGATCTCCTCAGGCAGATAATGCGAATAGGTCCAGCCGCATTGATGGGTAGTTAACGGTCCTCGGATGTTTCTGCTTCCTCCACTACCTACGCAGCATAGCGAGGACATTCCCAGGCACTGATTGGACTTCAGTGAATTTCAGTGGACACAACTGAGCCTTGTGCAGGACCGTGGTGGGGGGACAGAGCACAGACAAGCAACATGAGGAACTTTAATGGGACAGCAGTTGCTGGACGTCTGTACCTGCCTGGTGGTGGCGGCAGCAGGGGACCCAGTCAGAAGGCTGGGGGACAGACCAGACCTCTGGCACCACTGCATCCTTTGGTCTCTCTTACATGTCAGCCACTTTCACTGGGTTCACCCTGTCTAGACATGTGAGGCCTAGGAGGGTGGACCGATCCCAGTGTGTCCACAGGGCCTCTCTACTGTCCCTCACTGCCAGCTGCTCACTGTGGCCAAGGAGTTTGGTGGGGACCAGTTTGGACCTGGCCCTCCAGAGCCTGTGCACATAAGCGAGAGGACATTGGAACTACTTCCAGTAGGCTATGGTGAGGGCCATGAATGCCTTCAAGTGGCAGACCTAGACAGGTTCCAAGTAAATGGGAGGATACTGACAAACAGCAGCTCACCAAGCTAGAGGGCTTTGAGTAAATGAAGAGAGAGGCAATATGTTTACATGTGAGTATATTGGGCATCCCTTATCAGAAATGCTTGGATGCAGAAGTGTTTAGTTGCTTTTAAAAATATTTCTCCCTCTCTCTCTCTCTTTCTCTCCTTCTGCCTCTTTCTCTATCTATTTGTTCTCAAATAAATAAATAAACAAAAAACATTTTTAAATATTTATTTATGGCCAGGTGTGTGGCGCCTTTAATCCACAACCTCAGAGGCTTAAGTGGGAGGACCACTGAGAGTTTAAGGCCACCTAGACTACATAGTTAATTCCAGGTCAGCCTGAACCAGAGTGACCCTACCTCGAAAAACCAAAAAAAAAAAAAAAAAATGGAGAGAGAGAGCTCATGGCTCAGCAGCTAAAGCACTTACTTGCAAAGCTTGATGGTCTGAGTTTGATTCCCTGATACCACATCCAATGCATCAAATGGTGCATGCTTTGGAGTTCATTCACAGGAGACCCTGGTGTGCCTTCCTCTCTCTCTCAAATAAATATTTAAAAATATTTATTAATTTTATTTCACGATGCCTGTGTGTGTGTGTGTGTGTGTGTGTGTGTTTGTGTGTACACCAGAGTCTCTTGCTGCTGCATATGAATAACCATCTGGCTTGTGAGTGTGGCTGGGGTTGAAGCTGGACTCATAGGCTTTGTAAACAAGCACTTTTAACCAGTGAGTATCTCTCTAAGCTTATATTTCAGATGTTTCCCTCATGTTTCTGAGGCTTTGGATTGGGATTATATTTTCATAGACTTTCCTATTGGAGCTTTGTAACTGACCTCCAAAATCCATAATCAGAAATGCTCTGAAATCTAAAATGTATGTGATTCTCATAATTTTGAACTTGAGAAGTATTTCAGATTTTAAATTGGAGATGTATAACAATGTGTAACAGAAACAGCACTAAAACATGATTTTATTTACTTGTAGCAGAGAGTGATAGGGGAGAGAAGGGAGGAGAGAGATGGGCATGCCAGGGCCTTTTGCCCGCTAAAACCGTTCAAATGCATATGCCACTGTGTCTTGCTTTGCCTGGTTACAGTGGAAACTTTGTAAATACTCTGGCCTTGTACTTCTTAAGGCAATAGAACTCCTGCATGTACATTAGAAACAGTTCTTCCAGACCAGCTGTTTGAACTTTCTATATGTCTTGAACATATTCCCTACTATAACATATATTTAACAAATGTTTTGATGGCCTTTTATCAAGATAATTTTGTAATTATTTATTCATTTATTTATTTATTTATTTGGAGTTGGAGCAGAGAGAGAGAAAGAAAGAGAGGGGACACGCCAGGGCCTCCAGCCACTACAAATGAGCATCTTGCTGTTGTTTGGCTTATGGGTACTGGAAGTTGAACAGGTCCTTGACTACAGGCAAGCACCTTAACTGCTAAGACATCTCTTAGACCCCAAATTAGGTACTAAAGCATTCTGGGCCAGGCATGATGGTGCACACCTTTAACCCCAGCACTTGGGAGGCAGGGTGGGAGGATGCGCTGGCAGATTCATGGCCCGACCTGAGACTAACCTAGGGGTGCAGGTTAGCCTGGGCTGGTGAGACCACTACCTCGAGGGGGAAAAAAAGTATTCTGTAGAAGGTGTATTGGATTTCACCAGATTGCCCAAAAGTGTCTATGGCTCATAAAGAGGCATGAGCAGCTCTGTTTATCAAGACTATACGATGAGATGAAGTGGGGCCTTGGGTCAGGAAATGAAATATCCCCTTGCCTTCTAGAACATTTAGGGGCCTGGATTGGAAAAATGCGCTACTCCTGAGCAACTAGAAAGGTCAGTGCTTTGGAAACACAATACAGATTTCACAAAAAGAAGCTCATCAATAATATTATCTTGACAACTACTTTTTATTTCTATTTCATTTTTGTTATCTTTCTTGAATGGCAGCATGACTTTGAGAACTTGTAGTGCTGGTCATCTCAGAGACCCTCTGCCTTCCATCCTGCATGAGTTTCTCTGAAACCAAACAATGTTACAACCAGAGGAAGGTGAGGAGAAAGAGCTCTGGCTAAAAGTCACACAAACCTGTCAGTTTGCTCAAGCAGACAAGATGCTATTGTATGTTGCAGAGACACCACAGGGTGTAGGTGGCCCTAAAGAGAGAAGGTGAGACAAAGAAGGTGATAAAACTGTAGTTACCAGACCACCTCCTCTCTCCTCTAAAATGTTTGTGTAACACACCCAAATGCTGGCTAAGGCTGGGGAAGGCACCATCAACACAAGCATGAGCTGGATCCTCTGACTGTCCCGCGCTGCAGGACCCAGGCTGCACTTGCCAACGCATGCCCGTTCTTTCCCAAAGCAACCTGATAAATGTCATCCTGGAACAGGGCTTGCCATTTCGGCAGCTCTTTCATAATTTGCTTTTGCACTCTTTGAGAAATTGTCTTGGCTCATTCCCTCAGACACATTGCGTGGCTCCTTTACCAGGGTGTCTATAAGAACTGCCTAAAATATGCTTCTCCAGTGCATAATGTCTTTCCAATTAGATCCAGATGTGAGAAAAGCCGAAGGAACAGTTCTCAGGACTGGACAAGGACTGGCCTCAATCTTGCAGCTGGCAAATCCTGGCTCGGTTGGGGGAAACTCACAGAGAACTTGTTTGGGGCCAGAAAAGCGGCTGGAGTATAAAGACAGATGTGTACCTCAGATTAAAAAAATATATTTAGGGATGAGGATGCGCCATTGAGCATAGTGCCTAAATGGGCTGCAGGCGCGAGGCAGGCCATGAGCTCCCCCCCCTGCTCCCAGCGGATAAAGAGCGGTGACTGAACTGGCTGCTGGAGCACAGACCACGACCGGTTCTGGGCCTTCTTCTCCAGGAGAAGAAGGTGGTACTCCTGACAGCCTTGCTGAAGAGAACAAGGGCTGTTTGTGCAGCTGAGGCTTGCTTTATTTTTTTAATTACTCAGGTCTTGTACACTTTCAGAAAGTTCCTTTTAAAAATAGTATATTCTTCCTTCTCTTCTCCAGATGCTCAGAGCAGTTTCAACTGAGCAGTGTGTATTTCAAAGGGACACAAAAACCCCTGGGCAGGAATTGAAGGAGTTTGGTGGCATGATGCCCTGGGCTGGCTTCAGTTTCTTACCCTCCCAGTAATTTTGTTTTAGAGCTTGGAAAGTAATTCCACTGAAGGATCAACCACGGGATCACGAGTGGAGAAAGGCTGAGCAACAGAAACAAGTATATATGGACATGGGGTTCAGGGGACTGGCCCCAGCAGGAACCTATGGGCTGATAGATAGGTGGACTGGAGGCACCCTCTGTAGAGTTGGGTCCCACGACAAAGAGCAGGTCCTTGAGAGTGTTGCAATGACACACTGACTTCTCAGCCCCAACATACACACACTGCTTACTCCCAGCAGCGGCTATGTGATGACAATGTCCATAGAACACTTGCCCCAGGCATCCGCAGGTCATGCAGCGCTGGTTAGGCTGGCACGTGGAGTTGGCGCACCACATGGATATGTCTGCCCAGCCATTTCCCCATGTCTTTGCTGGCAGTTCACTGCGCCGGTGTTGAGGTCGTGACAGCCCCTTTTGCTTGTCCTCTACTTTGCTCTAATGCGGAAACAACAGCACACTGAAGTGGTAGCCTGAGTTGGATCACAGACTGGACATACCTCTAACTAGTTTTATTTTCCATCTCAAGATAAAAGCCAAATCACATTTTAAAATTTGTATTTACAGCTCTCAGTTGGGCATGAATTTTCAATTGAATTCGTACTATAAAGATGTCTTCATAGATGGAGCAACTTCAGCTCTAAAGAAATTAGTAAATTATAGTGCACTTCAGTGAAATGTTAATTTATAGCTCAGCAAAGGTACAGTTCAAAGCTGGAAGGAGCCAGAGAGATAGTGGTTGATGGTTTGCAGTTAGAAAGGTTTAGAAACAATAAAAAGTGTAACTAGGACTTTAGTTTGGAAATGGACTGAGGGTTCATTTGTTCCAACTACTAATTTTGGAATTTAATTTGCTGTTCAAACCTAATTGCATTTTGTGTTTGTGGTAGAGTGACTCTAACTCTGTTTTTGAGGAAAATTGAAAAGACAGGAATCGTTCTTAAGATAAGACTCACAGCTGCAGGTTTCTTTGCTTAAAAGTGTAATCTCTGTATCTTTAAAATGTGATTAGCAAGCAGAAAAGTTAAGGTTACTTTAACAGCTGACAGTTATTATGGAAAAGCACATTCCATCAAGCAAAAGTCACCTGTATGTGTGTATATATATATATATTCATAAGCTGTTGTTGGCAGTTTTTAAGCTAAACATATATCTCTGAGTCAGAATGCAAACCTCACTCTATATTTTCTTATGATTACATCCAGTATATGCCCATTTATTCTCACATCTTATTTTCCATGTTCTATGCTCTGCTGCATGACTGCAAATACATCCAGAAAGAAGATGCTCATTAGATTGAGAAGCTGTCTGGGCCAAAAACCAGGTTCTTTGCTGCTGATAGTTGGTGAAAACTGGCACAGATGCCTGAGTATTTGAGGACAGAGTAGCTAAACCAGTTTGAAAATGGATGGCTATCTTTCAAGAAACCAGGAGGACATTTGAGGCATTTCTTAGGGTAGATAGATTCCCCCTGCCAACACACTTTTATACCAGAAAGTTAATCAGTTTAGTAACACATCTTTTCTAAATGATACAAACTACTGATCAGGCATGTGTCGTTGTGTTAAGGCAAATGTCATGGGACAACAGTGCAGGCAGGCCTCTGTGAGGACACCCAGATTTTGAGACCACCTCCAGAAGGCCAGCTGTTGAACTTCGCTCCACGTGCATGTGTGCCTAGCCACATCCATTGTAATGCTGACCTTTACTCAAGACCATTTCAATACATCTCTAGATTAAGACCCCAAATCTGGATATGTAAAACAAGTTCTCCTCGGGCTGGGGATGTACTCGATGGGTGAAACACTTGCCTAGCATGCAGAAAGCCTTGGGTTCAAGTTCTGGGGACAACATAAACCAGGCACCTAAAATCGTAGTACAGGAGGGTACTGGCAGGAGGATCCAATAGTTCAAGGCATCTCAACTAGGCACAGGGCAAGCCTGGGCTACATGAGACCTTGTCTCAAAAGCAAAGCAGGAGCTGGGTAGAGATGCTCAGTGGCTATGACATTTCTGCCAGCCTGGGTTTCAATTCCCCAGCCATCAATGTGAAGTGGATGGGCATTTTGTTTGCAGGTAATAGAGATCCTGACAAGATGGTAAGCAAGGCATGCCTCCCTATACATACATGAGATGAACTTTTATAAAAAGCAAAGCAAGACAAAAAAATGGGAAAAATTCATCCTAAATAAATAGAAATTTATGAAAGAATGGTTATTAAAATTGTTTCTCAGGTTGGAGAAATGGCTTTACTGAGCAAGGTTTTAGGCTTGGATGGCATTTAATGTTTTATTTACAAAGAGGGACATACAGACAGAGGCTAGCAAGAACATTCAGGTGATTCAATATGATGTCAGCTTACTGTAGTATGGATTTCACATGTGCAGCCTGTGTATGTATTGATGATTTAATTTTAAGTCATGAAGCAAGTGGTCCTGCTTTACAAGAGTGTGACATACTGTGCTTAGCTGCTGACCACAGTCTGCTCGACCCAGCAGTGGAAGTGGGTGGCAGTGAAGCACGCACAGTGGTATAGGTTAGAAGAGAGGTGGGGGCATAGGATCCCCAGGCCTGCGCTATGCCCTTGCAGGATTCAGCTATAGTTGGAGATGGAAATGATGGAAATGACCACTGTTGAATTCACCGCTGTGAGCATGCCATCTCCTGAGTGCAAATCACGAAGCCTACTGCCTGGTCCTCTTGGACTGACATTATGGCACATGGCACCTGGTGTAGGGACATTTACTTTTCACAACCAGAGTGGTGGCAGCAAACTGAGAACTGGTAACTTTGGCCTATGACTCTGTCAGGGTCCATGTGGCTAGGAGCTGAGTGCAGGAGCCCAAAGCACCAGGCAGAGCCAAAGGACACTCTGTCCAGGAAGCTTACTAGCCATGGCCGACTGATATTTGTAACCACCTTCCCGGCCTGGGATATGTCCCCAGTGGATTTGAGATCAATCTGAGTTCAAGACTCTATAGCAGGCCAAACCAGGAATGGGAGCCATGTTCTGATCAGAGATAGGCCCAGGGTGCTCTGGCCTTTTTATTCTGTGCCTTCTGTTTTGCCTGAAAAGCCACTACATATTTAAGGTTTCAGCTAAGCTGGCATTTTCTCCCTAACAGGCTCCTCCACGCTCCAGGCTGAGTTCTTTGCACTTCAGTAAATGTTGCTTCTGTATCCAGTTATTGTCCTTTTGTGACTGATGATGTGTGAGATGTCATGTCTGCGCATGTCACCTGAGCTTAATTTATAAGGTCAAGGAGGTATTAGACCTCTAAAGCTCCAACATGAATTAAAATACTGGGTGTTCAATGATATAATGGATGGATGGATGGTGGTGAGGTGGTGGTGGATGGATGGATGAGAAACTAAGTTGATATCTGAATTGTTCTTCTAAGTCAAAGTTACCTCTTTTTTGAAGACACAGAGACATAGAGAGAGAGACAGATGAGAATGAAACCAGCAGCTTCTCAGCTGCTGTGAGCAGACTCCAGATGTATGCCTCTTGTGGGAAAGTGTGGCACTGTGCCTTTGCATGTTTTTGAGTCCTGGCTAGGCGTGGGACCTGGAGGGCGAGGCGTTCTTAGGCTTGCAGGCAGGCACCTTAACTGCTTCATCTAACAAAGTTACCTATTTAAATATATTATTCTTATTTATTTTCAAGCAGAGAGAGAGAGAGACAGAGAGAAGAGAAACAGAGAGAATGGGTGTTCCAGGGCCCACAGCCACTGCAAACAAGCCCCAGCTGCATGAGCCCCCTCAATGTTTCTGGCTCTATGAGGGCACTGAAATTGAACCTGGATCATTAGGCCCTGCAGGCAAATTATTCTAACAGAATGTCTCCATTTTAAATATATTTAAGCAGATGAGTTCAATATTGGTCCAATCACAAAGGAATCTATGTACTGGCACCAATGATTCTAATAGGAAGACTGATTCAACAGCAAAAGAATTATGTTATGCTATATTATTGTGTGTGCAGTCTGATGCATCATGACTGACTTAAAACCCCCAGAGTTAAAGGGGCATAAATCAATGCACTACATGAGATTAGGCAGAAAGAAACCTAAAATACAGTGTGATATATATCTTCAGGCTCAGGGATATAAGGACTTTAAATAGGGCCCATTTAAAGAGGTGAACCTCAACCCAGAGTAAGAAATGGAAGCTCTGTCTTGCATTACATGGAAGGAAAAAAATCTGCCAGAGGGTTGGACAGATGGCTCAGGGTTAGTTCCCTTTGCAAAGGCTGATGGTTTGGATTACAATTGCCATATAAATCCAGTTGCACAAAAATGGCACATGTGTCTGCAGTTCGTTTAGTGTCGGGAGGCCCTGTCTTTATATTTGTCCCCACTTTGTTTCTATATCAAATAAATAAATAATTAAATATGAAAGTCCAAATATTCAATTTTGAAAACAATCTGCCCAGAGTTATCAATCATCCAATCAGATTTGGGGATCTTTTGAACACTGAAGTGCATGATATAACCAGTCCTGCAAGGAGGATGAGCAGGGGAAAGGTTCCACGGGGAGGGAGGAGAATAGCACTCTTCGCAGCCCGAGGAGAGAAATTGCCCAACAGTCGAGTTGTGGAGGAGGAGAGAATGGGCACACCAAGACCCTCCTGACCACTGCAAATGAACTCCTAGACACATGCACCACCTTGTGTATCTGGCTTTATATGGGTACTAGAGAATCAAGCCCCAAGTCATTAGGCACGAGGCAAACATCTGTTACTTCTTCAGCCATCTCTTAGCCCAAAATTCTGTATTTTCATTTTTGATTTTTTGGGTGAGGTAGGGTTGAGGGCAGGATCTTTATATATAGCCCAGGCTGGCTATATATATGAGTGCTGGATGACATGTGACCTGTGGAGACTGAATATATATATATATATATATATATATATATATATATATATATATATATATTCTGTGGCCCAGACTAAGCAGAGCTCACCTGTAGCTGAGGCTGGGCTTGGACTTGTGGCAATCCTCGCTCTCTCAGCCTTCAAGTGCTGGGATTATGGCTGTGAGCTACCATGCCTGACACACTTGTAGTTTTAACTACTCCAAACACAACCATTGGACATCCATTCTTAGATGGAAACAGTACCAGATCTACTGAATTCAAATTCTGGGGATTTAAATGGAAATGGTATTTGAATAGTGAATCACACACATGGTGGACTGTAACATTTCTGCCAAATGAAACGCTATAATAGTACTATCTTTACAAGATCTCTGTTATACAAAATGTACTGAGCTTTGCTGATGTCCACTCTTTTAGCCCTGACATCTTTCTTTAAGTTGTAACAAGGATTCTTCAAAGTGCCATGAGTCGTTCTTCATTATATTTGTGAGTTGAGATTTTCTTACAACTCTGTCCTTTCCTTGCTCTTCAGGTCTCATTAAAGGCATACAAATGATCACTGTGAGCTTAGAATAGCCGATTAGTAAAGTGCTTGCCTTGGAAGAATGAGGACCTGAGTTGACAGAATCCATGCACAAAAAGCTGGGCATAGGGTCCACTTACAATCTCAGCAGTCCTGGGGGAGAGGAGATGGGTAGATCCTGGGGCTCACTTCGGCTACTCAGTGGAAGTTCCAGGAAGCAATGTTTCCAAATAGGTGGGTCTGGAGAGAGATTGCTCAGTCGGTTAAAGGCAATTGCTTGCAAAACCTGACAGCGAGTTTGATTCCCTGTCCGCGTAAAGCCCAGTGCAAAAAGTGAGCTCATGCATCTGATTTACAACACCAGTAATGAATACAGTGTATATATTCTCTCTATCATAGTAAATAAATAATATATATATTAATATAATAAATTTTGTAATTTTAAATAGTAAATATCCATACCATATATTATATTAAAAGGTGGACTGATACAGATGATATTTTAACATGCACACACAAGTAATAATACGCACAATGATGCTGTGCAGTCCAGTATCTCTGTTCCAACAGAAAGGTGTGAATATTGTGAGACCTAAGCAAAACCTATAAATACACAGAAAGAAATCTCAAATCTGAGCAGAAGGACCTCCTTCAGATAGCACCATAGAAACATAAATCAAACTACAACAAGCTAGGTTAGTGGCCCCAGTGCAGTAAGCCTGGCCACAATGCTCCAGTGCCAAATGTAAGACTCCAGGCAGCACCCAGTCATTGTAGCTCTCATAAGTGAATCATTCATGTCTGGGCATCCTCTCACTATTTCCATTTGTAATACTGTCCTAAAATAATTTCATTTTATACTCTACAGATAAAAAGAGTTTGGTAATGGTGGATGAGGAAGGGGCTCCCCATGTGCCCATGACTCAGTGTTGAGGTTTACTTTCAAATTTATTCAATCTTGTTTTTAAATCTCTCTCTTAAGTTTGCATGTGTGTGTGTGTGTGTGTGTAGTAAGCATTCATGTGCACATGTATGTGTGTCACATGCACACATAGGAGGTGATGTGATTTGAAGCATCGAGTTGTCTTGCTCCAGAATTCTCCACTTTTTTATATTTATCAGAAAATTGAGGTCCTCATGAACCCAGACTTCCACTGATTCAACACAGTCTAGCTAGTCCAGTTTGCCCAGGATCATGCACTTCGAGAGCTGGGTCATAAGGTGGGCCATCTGGCATTTACCTGGGTGTGGAGACCAACTTCCACTTGTGCAACAAATCCTTTATCAACTGAACTATAGGTTTGATGTCCATGACGCCGTTTTCTCTTTGAAATATCTGGCACCTGGCTTTCCTCTCGGTGGAAGGAGCCTCGCATTTTGTTAGTTTCTGTTGATCACGATTTCCACACTGGGATTGATAAAGTTATACAAAGGATGCAGCAGGTAGGTCTCAGTCCTGACAGGCAACACTAGCCACAGCCCTGGGCCAGGAGGATCTTGGTCTCCTGCTCTTTGCGAGTGGATCATTGGCCCAGGAGTGGGACAAGGGCCCAGGGGATTGTTGGAGGGTCATTCAGGACTTGGTCGCAGTTACTTACTAATGTTGCCATGATTTTCTCATTTCAACAGCCAGCATATGAATATCAAGATATACTAATGCCAGTCTGCTAAGCATCACCCTATTCAGCTCCACCCCTTAGTTTTCAGCTCCACCCATGATTCTTTCTAGAATTTGGTTTATAAATTTCTTTTCACAGAACCTCTATATGAAGAACTGCTGTTCAATTAAAAATATCAGCTTGGGGTGCAGGAAGTGGCGGCTTAGTCAGTAAA
>JAEOAD010000683.1:0-12089 GCA_036365145.1 Orientallactaga sibirica
CCTGTGTGTCCAGCACCTACCAGGTTGTGGAAAGACATTCCAGCTTCATGGGAGTCAGAATTGTGCAGTATCAGGATGGACACTTCCAGATGACAGCCGTCACTCCATGGGACAATGAAGAGGTTTAACTCTTTCAGGGATCGAGAAAACTATCTGAAGTACATTTAAAACAGGGTCCAAAGCACAGGAGTCATTATCCTGGTGAACGTGCCAATGAGGAAGTGGTAGGGGAGGTTTTGACACAGGATATAGTTTGTTCAAAGGCAAGAAGAACAGTGGTCTATTCCAGGAATCAACATTTTAGTATAGCTGAATAGAAGCCAGAGTTAAAGATCAACAGTAGCAGGAGACCAAATGGAAAAGAAGGCAGGGACTTCTTTTGCCACAGATTTCAGTGATCATAGACCTTGAGCACCATAGCAGTTTGGCTCATGTCAGACAGATCTTTGAATTTATTCTCCATGGCCATAGGCATATAATTGAATGTCTTTACACCTGTTTTCTAGTCAGAAGAGGAAGAATGGGTACCTTGGACTTAATTTTTACTTGCGGTCTTTATCTGCTGTTTTGGACATTGGTATATTGGGCACTTCTCTGTGTTTGAGGCACTGGGACAGAACCCAGAGCCTCCTGTGTGCTTGACAAGTGCTCTACGTTGAGCTATCCCCCCAGTTCTCTCCATCAGACTCTCTGCTTTTTACCATTTAATATTCACATCATGGAATAGCTTTTCTGTTTCAGACCTCCTTATTATAGCCTGACTTTCTTTGCCACATGCCTATAAGACAACAAGTGTGCTGACCGTCTTGGGTCAGGTGCGTGTGGAGGTGCACATGGTGGTTCTGGCAGCTGTACTTTCCTCTGTAGTTCCTCATTGGCACTGTGGGTCTGTATCCATCTTGCAAGCATAGTTAATGGGAAGTGTTCTGGGAGCTCGATCATTGGTTATGTGCTGTTTCATTGGAGTTATGATCTTTCAAGGCTGAAGGCCTGGAGGAAGGATGGTCTTAGGTGAAGCTTACAGATTCAGGGAAGTTCCATAATGGCAGAAGAAGTGGCCTGCTCTCCACAGGGCCAAGCAGAGAGAAAAGCCAACCAGCCACCACAGCACACAGAGCAAAACTACAGCCAAAAGGTTTTTGCAGCACTTCAGGAACTCCTGCTAGGCACATTTGCATATCTTTACAATGGAATCTCAAACCATCACCACACCTTAAGACCCCCCCAGTGACCTTGCCTCTAGCAAGGTGATTGCAGATACAAACTATAAACTAATAAAACACTGAATATATTGGGGACATATATTCAAACTACCACATTCGCCCCTGGCCCCCAATATATTTAGCTCCTATTTTAATAGATTTATAACTATCACACATTGTAAATTGTACTCAGTCCAATTTCAAAGGTTCTCACAGTCTTGATCAACTTAAGATAGTGAGTCCTGTAAAATCAAACAAGTTAAATACTTTCAACATGTAAAGGCACAGAGTAAACATTTTTAACTGTATAAGGCATAGCAAGGAGAGACTAGAACAATGCAAACTCAGCCACCATCAGCAGTCATCAAACTTCTGCAGTTCAAGTTCAATATAACCAGAGACTGACAGTCTCCAGGTTTTCCAATTCCGCCCCTCCAGCTGGGCAGAGTTGCCAGGAAAACTTTCATCCCATGCCAACACTGCACTCCATGGTAGCCCTTTTGCACAGTCCTGGTATATCAAAACATCTTCAGGTCTCCATGCAAACCACGGTCCATCTTTCAAAGGCTCTTCCAGCCTATTCCTGAGGGTCTTCATGCCCCTGCCTCATGCTGCATCTCAGCAGTGGCTCCTGGAACCGTGTGCAACTCATGACCACTCCATGCATTTTCATATTTCCAAAACTAATACCAGGTGTGCAGGACACAGCCATATTCTTAATCCAGGGACAAAATAAACCATAGCCTTGACCTGCAGGTTCCTTCTCCAGTCAGCTCTTTCCAAAGTTTGCATTTTTAACAGTCTTTCCTCAGGCATCCTCTCCATTGTTTTAATGTAAATCAAGTCAGGCCACCTTCCTTCCACCTTCCTTAAGATTGCTAATGCATTGACAATAGCAGCCCAGTAACTAAACCAGTCTCAGTGCCTCTGCTTTTAACTTGCTTGAGGTTTTCAACTTAAAATCTTAAAATCTCAGTCCGATATCTTCAGCCAAGCACATCAGTCCATTACAAATTTAACCTTGATCAAACTTTCTGGGCCTGCCCAGCAGAACGTAGCCATCCCTTATGCCAGTAGCCCAGTTCAACAAAGTCCTCTGCAGTCTTTCCTTCCCCTTAGAAACCTTTCATAAGCCAAGCCTCGAAGTTCAGTACTATCTGTCTTAGCATTCTCAAACTCTCATCAGAATAGTCCATAAAACTTGCCTTACCACTCCAGAAGGCATCTTCAGTTGCAAGCACCAAGTCCATGCCCATTCCTCCAAAACAAAGGTTCCAAAGATGAATATCCACTGGGTCAGGTTCATCTCACCCACACTCCTAGGTACCACTTTACTGTTGCAGACAGCTTCAGGTTCGCTGAGATGAACTTCCAGACCAGGCACAGTTATGGAGGAAGGATATTATTTATTGAAGCTTACAGATCAGGGAAGTTCCATAATGGCAGAGACCTTGCCTGCTCTGTCACAGGGCCTGGTCAGAGAGAAAAACCAACCAGCCACCACAGCACACAGAGCAAAACTACAGCCAAAAGGTCACACAGCACACTTCAGGAACTCCTGCTAGGCACATTTGCATATCTTTACAATGGAATCTCAAACCATCACTGCACACCTTAAGACCAGGCCCCAGTGACCTTGCCTCTAGCAAGGTGATTGGAGATACAAACTATAAAATAATAAAACACTTCCTCCATAGACATTATAACTACAGAGGCTTGGAGAACCTGGTCATGCCTTAAGAAACCTGAAATAGCTGTGCCAGTACCACCATCTAGTGAGTGAAGTAGGTCACTGCAGAGTCTACTTTTGTCAGAAAAAAAGAGAAAATGCGCTTTCAAACTTCTTGTAAAAAAGTGGATTTCTGAAGCATAGACTTTTGGAAAAGGGATTAAATGGAAGGCAATTTAATCCTTCTTGTCCATTCACATACTGTGACTATAGAGTCTAAAGAGGTGTAGTGATTGATCTCATATTGTGGCTAGTTAGTAGCAAAACATCTGGCTCTTGTTTTCCAGGTTAGCATTTTGCATCTTCATTAGAGCCAACTATGCTTGTATTTTACAGGGATTACTGTCTTAGTTTTGTGGCTTAGTCATTTAAGGCAAACACAGTAGGTAAGGAGAATGTAAAGAAACTTTCATAATGCACATGTTATGGGTAACATGCTCTTTTGAACCTGATTTCATCACCCAGAGAAATGTGTATTTATTTTATGAAAAGAAAGGGAGGAAGGAGGAGGAACAAAAGAATTGGCATGCCAAGGACTCTAACCACTGTAATCAAACTCCAGATGCATGTGCCACATTGTGCACATGTGTGACCTAAGGCGCATGCATCTCCTTGTGTCTTGCTTATGTGGGTTCTGGGAGTTGAATCTGGGTCCTTAGGCTTCACAGGTAACTATATTAAATGCTAAGCCATCTCTCAGCCCTGAGCATTAGTTTGTAGTTGCCATGATTGAGTTAAGACTGTTGAGGCTCATGTTTAAACTTTTAAGAGAGAGAAAAAGAACTGTATGTGAAAAATTTATTTAAAATGTACTTTATTATATTGAATGAAGAATTGACATCTGGCAATCAAAATGCAGAAAACATGAATAATAATGGGCTTGGAAAACATTTTCATTTCATAAGTCTTGTAATTTCAAAATACTCCCCATGATTTCTGCAAATTTCACGAGAGCTTGTGCTTTTGTTTTTTTTAAATTATTTATTTCAGAGAGTGAGAGAGAAAAAGGCAGAGAGAGAGAGAGAGAGAGAGAAAGGGAGAGAAAGAGGAAGAGAATGGTCATGCAAGGACCTCCAGCTACTGAAACAAACTCCAGAAGCATGTGCTACCTTGTGCATCTGGCTTACTTGGGTCCTGGGAATGGAACCAAGATCCTTTTGTTTTGCAGTCAACGCCTTAACTACTAAGCCATCTTTCCAGACCTGGCTTGTGCTTTTATATTTATTCTGCTTGTATTCTCAAGGTAGAAAAAAAGACAGCCAAGCATGGTGGTGTGCGCCTTTAATCCCAGCACTTTCGGGAGGCAATGGCATGAAGGCCGATAGGAGTTTGAGGCCATCCTGAGACTACATAGTGAATTCAGGTCATCCTGGAGTAGAGTGAGACCCTATCTCCAAAAAAAAAAAAAAAATTAATTCACTCCCATCACATCCTCACAATTCCCCATTCCAGAGAGAATCTTTAAACAAAGAAAGCCATGGTCCATCATATGCATGACAAACCACTTGTCCCATTTTATTATTTTATATATTTTACTTACTTGTGAGTGACAGGCAGAGAGACAGAGAGAGAAAGAGAGGGAGGGAGAGAGAGAGAGAGAGAGAACGTGTTTGCTAGGGCCTCTAGCCACTGCAAAGGATGGCATCTGGCTTTATGTGGGTAGAAGGGTATCACACCTGGGTCCTTTGGCTTTGCAGGCAAGTGTCTTAACTGCTAAGCCATCCCTCTAGCCCCAACTCATCCCATTTTAGACATTCCTGTGGGGTCCACCCCTTTGCCAACCTGCCAGGGGAGCATTTCATGGGACACTTTGACTCATGTGGCCTCTACTGGGACATGGACTGACTTTCCTACTCTTTTTTTGTTTTTTTGTTTGTTTGTTTTGAGGTAGGGTCTCACTCTACCCCAGGCTGACTTGGAATTCACTATGTAGTCTCAGGGGGGCCTCCAACTCATGGTGATCCTCCTACCTCTGCCTCCTGGGTGCTGTGAATAAGGCACATGCCACCATGCCCAGCTGTTTTAATTTAAAACATTCTCATTAAATTGGCATTAAATTCACTCTGTACTCCAAGCAGGCCTGAAGCTTGCAATCCTTCTGCCAAGATGACAGGCTTTTAACACCAGATCTATCTGGAAGATTTTTCTTTCTCTTCTTCTTCTTTTTTAAAGGTTTTATATTTTAAATTTTATTTATTTATTTATTTATTTATTTATTTGAAAGAAAGAGGGGGAGAGAGAGAGAATGGTGTGCCAGGGCCTCCAGCCACTGCAAGTGAACTCCAGATTCATGCGCCCCCTTGTGCATCTGGCTTATATGGGTCCTGCAGAATTGAACTGGGATCCTTTGGCTTTGCAGGCAAATGTTTTAACTGCTAAGCCACCTCTCACAGCCCAAGATTTTTTAGTTTAATTTTATTATTATTTTAAATTTATTTTTATTGACAACTTCTTTAATAGTAGACAGTATTCCCATGGTACTTCCCTCCCTTCCACCACTTTCCCCTTTGAAACTGTACTCTCCATCATATCCCCTCCCCCTCTCAGTCAGTCTCTCTTTTCAGTTTGATGTCATGATCTTTTCCTCCTATTATGATGGTCTTGTGTAGGTAATGTCAGGAACTGAGAGGTCATGGATATGCAGGCCATTTTGTGTCTGGAGGAGCACGTTGTAAAGACTCCTACTCTTCCTTTGGCTCTTACAATCTTTCCAACCCCTCTTGCACAATGAGTCCTGAGCCTAAAAGGTGGGTTTGAGATGTTTTAGGGCTGAGCACTCCCCTATCACTTCTTCTCAGCACCATGGTGCCTTCTGAGTCATCCCAAGGTTGTCACCATCTGAAAAGAGATGCTTCTGTAACCACAAGTGAGGGTGGCATTAATATATTGGTGTGGACATCAAGAGAAGAGCTTACTGCGCATTTGGTGAGCCTAGTATATACATTTAGCATAACACCAGCAGACATTACACCTAGGGCTCATGACTATCTGTGTCATAGGTTTTCAGTATCAGGGATGTATTCCTTCCCATTGAATGGGCCTCCAGTCCAATTATAAAGTGGTTCCCCCGCCCCATAAGAGACATGCCTCTATTGCACCCATTGGCTCATTTGGCCTGGCTGGCCAAATTTAAAGCTTACAGTGTTCACTGTTGAGTACCTTCACTGGTGTTTTCTCTCTCCCATTGAACTGCATGCAACGTAACTTTTTCCAACTTTCTGTCAGCTGGTCCACCTGGAGGCTTTCAGCTCAATTCCAGCAGGATTTCTCAATGACTTTGCCACCAGGTATGGAGTCTTCAGCAGCAGGGTCTCACCATCTATTCCTGCTGGGAAGCCAAGGGCCTTGGCAATGGCCTATAATGTTTTGGGGTATCTGTCACCTCCTGGCCAACAACCCACTGGAAGTTATCTTCTCCCTGGCACTGAAAATTTTCTAGTAACAATTTATGGCTTCTGAGTATTCCATTGTCAGAAAAGTAGGTTTCCTATGACTTATTTATATGGTCTTAGATTAAGATTAGGCCTCCCTCCACCTTTCCTTTACTCAATCTATTCCCCTGACCTCACTTAGGCCTTTTCACCCCCATCAATCTTTTCTTCTATTTACATATATACAATCCCATTCTATTAAGTCCACCCTCCCTCCCTTTCTATTCCTTTTAGATGAATTTTATTTTTACTCACATAGAAGTCCAAAGATTTGTAGCTAGGATCCATGTATGAGAGAGAACATGTGACATTTGGCTTTCTGGGCCTGGGTTATCTCACTAAGTATACTCCTTTCCAGATCCATCCATTTTCCAGCAAGTTTCATAACTTCATTTTTCTTTACCACTGAGTAGAACTCCATTGTGTAAATGTGCCACATCTTCATTATCCACTCCTCAGTTGAGGGACATCTGGGCTGGTTCCATTTCCTAGCTCTTGTGAATAGAGTGGCAATAAACATGGATGAACAAGTACCTCTAAGGTAGTGAGACAAGTCCTTAGGATATATGCCTAAAATGGTATAGCTGGGTCGTATGGTAGATCTTTATTTAGCTGTCTCAGGAACCTCCACACTGATTTCTCCAAAGGCTGGACCAGATCGCATTCCCACCAGCATTGTAGAAGTGTTCCTCTTTTTCTGCATCCTCGCCAGCATTTATAGTCATTTGTTTTCACGATGGTAGCCAATCTGACAGGAGCGAGATGGAATCTCAATATAGTTTTTTTTTTTGTTTTGTTTTGGTTTTGCAAGGTAGGGTCTCACTCTGGTCCAGGCTGACCTGGAATTAACTATGTAGTCTCAGGGTGGCCTCAAACTCTCAGCGATCCTCCTACCTCTGCCTCCTGAGTGCTGGGATTAAAGGTGTGCGCCACCACGCCCAGCTCTCAATATAGTTTTAATTTGCCTTTCTGATAACTAGGGATGTAGAACTTTTTTTTTTTTTTTTTTTTTTTGGTTTTGCATGGTAGGGTCCACTCTGTTCCAGGCTGACCTGGAATTAACTATGTAGTCTCAGGGTGGCCTCGAACTCTCAGCGATCCTCCTACCTCTGCCTCTCGAGTGCTGGGATTAAAGGCGTGCACCACCACGCCAGCTAGAACTTTTTTTTTAAAGATGTTTATATGCAATCTATATTTCTTCTTCTGAGAATTCTCTATTTAGTACCATAGCCCATTTTTCCACTGGGTTGTTTGATTTCCTATTATTTAATTTTTGAGTTCTTTGTATATCCTAGATATTAACCTTCTGTCAGATGGATAGCTGGCAAAGATTTTCTCCCATGCTGTAGGTTGCCCCAAGATTTATTTTTATTTTATTTATTTATTTATTAGAGAGGGAAAGAGAGAATGAGAATGAGGGTGCCAGGGCCTTCTGCCACTGCAAACAAACTCCAGATGCATGCGCCACCTTGTGCATCTGGCTCACATGGGACTTGGAGAGCCTATCAAGGGTCCTTAGGCTTCACAGGCATGCACCTTAAGTGCTAAGCCATCTCTCCAGCCCTGGAAGATTCTTCTTAAATTAAAATTTTCATCTGCCAGAGCTAAAATGTGAAGAGAATGCCTAGGTGTGTGGTCATATGGATGGTCTTAAAATTATGATGCTCAACAACAGTAGAGGCTTTGTTTACTGAAAATGAGTCCTTACCAAGGGATGAGAGTTCAGAAGATCTGCAATCTGTGTTGTGGCTCACTCCAAATAAGAGCTCTGGCAGATAAGGGCTGGCCTTGAACTCTCAGTGATCCTCCTACCTCTGCCTCCCGAGTGCTGGGATTAAAGCATGCGCCCCCGCCCAGCTCCTGGTAGCATAAGGGTCAGCTAGCCTGACATCTGCAGGCTGAACAACGTGAGACCTGCCTCAAGCAAAGGTGGAATACATGAGGACCGACACCTGCGGCTGGCGTCTGACCTCCATGATTGTGCCACAGTGTGTGGACATCTCTCCCCACCCCCAAAATTGTATCCCAGAGAACTTGTAACCCCTAAGCCCCACCTGGTCCTAAGCCTCTCTTTTCCCCCTCTGTTGCCATGGGCAGCCACGGTCTGAGCGTTTCTGGCAAGGACTCGGCATGTCACTTCATCCCCTCTCAAGGATATGGTCCCAGGAATTCTCTCTTCTTTATGTGTCCTGTGTCTTTGTTTCCATTTTGGTTTTCTGTTTGTTGATCCCTATAGGATTGTTCCAATAGTACAAGCAAACAAGCTGTTACATTTCCCATGTTAAAAATGAAAGACAGAAAAAAAAACCCTAACTCAATTCCCTTTCACCTTCAACTACCACCTTAATTGCTTTTCTTTTTTTCTAAAAAAAGAATTTTTTTTTTTTTTTTTTTTTTTTGGTTTTGCGAGGTAGGGTGTCACTCTGGCTAAGGCTGACCTGGAAGTAACTGTAGTCTCAGGGTGGCCTTGAACTCAAGGTGATCCTCCTACCTCTGACTCATGAGTGCTGGCATGAAAGGTGTGCGCCACCATGCCCGGCTAGAGAAATTATATTTTTATTTATTTATTTGAAGAGAAAAAGGAACAAAGAGAGAGAGAGACTGGTGTGCCAGGGCCTAGAGCCACTGCAAACGAACTCCAGACACATGCGACCCCTTTTGCATCTGGCTTATGAGGGTCCTGGAGAGTCGAAGAAAGATCATTTGGCTTTGCAGGCAAATGCCTTATCTGCTAAGCCATCCCTCCAGCCCTTCCCCCTTTTTGTAAATAGGGTCTCACTCTAGCTCAGGCTGACCTGGAGTTCACTATGTAGTCTCAGGGTGACCTCGAACTCAGTGATCCTCCTACCTCAGCCTCCCAGGTGGTGGGATTAAAGGTGTGCGCCACCATGCCGGGCTGCCACCTTTTATTTAGGTCAAAAATCCTTGAGAAACTGTGTGTGGTGGTGCATGCCTTTCATTCCTGCACCCAGGAGGCAGAAGTAGGAGGATTGCTGAGAGTTCAAGGCCAGCCTGAGACTACACAGTGAATTCCAGGTCAGCTTGGGTTACAGTAAGACCCTACCTTGAAAAACAAAAACAAACAAAAAACTTCTTGAGAAACTCGGCATGGTAGGAGTATCACCATGAGTTTGAGGCCACCCTGAGACTACATAGTGAATTTCAGGTCAGCCTGAGCTAGAGTGGGACCCTACCTGGAAACAACAACAAACAAACAAACAAACAAAAAAAAAAAAACCTTATGCGGCCATGAATTCTTCTCCCTGCCTCTCATCTCAGCGCAGACCTCAGTACAGGGGGAATGGGACTACAGGCCCTCGTGCTGCTAGTCTGACTTTATGTGGGTTCTGGGGATCTGGCTCACACTTGCACTCTAACAGTCCCCCCCCCAATCTCTGCTGCTTTCTCTCTCTCTTAAATAAATAAATAAATAAATAAATAAATAAATAAATAAATAAATTTAAAAAAAAATGTCAGCCTGGAGATAGGGCTTAGTGTTAAAGCACTTACCTGTGAAACCTAAGTATTCAGATTCAGTTCCCCAGTACCCATGTAAGCCAGATGCACAAGGTGGTGCATGTGTCTCCCTTGTGTGCTCATTCTCCCTTTATATTTGCCTCTTTCTCCCTCAAATAAATATTTTTTTTAAAAAAGACTCTTTTCTATCTCTCACTTTCTGCTTGCAAATAAATAAATTAAAATAACAAATAAGGGGGGTAGATAAGGCCCTTGCTACAAAGCCAAAGGACTCAGATTTGATTCCCTAGGGCCCTCATAAGCTAGATGCACAAAGTGGCACATGCATCTAGAGTTCATTTATAGTGGCTAGAGGCCCTAGCATGCCCATTTTCTGTCTTTTTTCTATCTCTGTCACTGCTTTCAAATAAATAAAATTAAAATTTAAAAAATATATACCTACATATATATATATACATATATGAAGTGTCCCAACATGGTGTCTATAACATGCTCCACCACTGAGCAGTTGCACAGTGAGAGGCAGTCAAGTTTGGCTTATGACTGTTCTATTGTCACTGATCTTAGTGGGCTGAAATTATATTTTTATTTATTTATTTGAGAAAAAGGAAGAAGAGAGAGAGATTTGGTGTGCGGGGCCTCCAGCCACTGCAAGCGAACTCCAGACATCGACCCCTTGTGCATCTGGCTTATGAGAGTCAAACAAAGATCATTTGGCTTTGCAGGCCAAGCGCCTTATCTGCTAAGCCATCCTCCAGCCCCTCCCCCTTTTTGTAAATAGGGTCTCTCTGGCTCAGGCTGACCTGGAGTTCACTATGTAGTCTCAGGAGTGACCTCGGGCACAGTGATCCTCCTACCTCAGCCTCCCAGGTGGTGGGATTAAGGTGTGCGCCACCATGCCGGGCTGCCACCTTTTATTTACAGGTCAAAAATCCGTGAGAAAGTTTTTGTGGTGGTGCCCTTTAATTCCCGCTCAGGAGGCCCTGTGAGGATCGCTGAGACTTCAAGGCCAGCCAGGTCATACACAGTGAGATTCAGGGTCAAGAGGTTTAGAAGTTAAACCCTACCTTGAAAAACAAAACAAACAAACAAAAACTTCTTGAGAAACTGGATGCACAAAGGAGGATCAAGCACAAGGTTGACATACCCACTAGATTAGCTCAAGACTACATAGTTAATTTCAGGTCAGCCCTGACCACATTAGAGTGGGACCCTACCTCTGTCTCTCTCTAAAATAACAAAAACAAAAGAACTTTTTGGGGAGGAATGAATTCTTCTCTCTGCGTTTCATCTCGGCAAAACCTCAGTACTTTGAATGGGACTACTAAAGGCTCGTGCACAAGTGACTTTATATGAGTTCTGGGAATTCATTTACAGTGGCTTGACGCCTGGCAGCCCATATTCTCTCTCTCTCTGCCTCTTTATTTCAAAATGAATAAAATGAGTAAGTAGTAAAATAAATTAAAAATGTCAGCCTGGAGATAAGGCTTAGTGGTAAGGCACTTACCTGCAAAACCTAAATGATTCAGATTCAGTTACAGTACACATGTAAGCCAGATGCACAAGGTGGTGCATGTGTCTGGAGTTGGCCCTGGTGTGCTCATTCTCCCCTCTTATTTGCCTCTTTCTCTCTCAATTAAATACATTTTTTTTAAAAAAGACTTCTCTATCTCTCCCTTTCTGCTTGTAAATCAATAAATAAATTAAAAATAGGGGGCAGTTAAGGCACTTGCCTGTAAAGCCAAAGGACTCAGATTTGATTCCCCAGGCCCCTGATAAGCTAGATGCACAAAGTGGCACATGCATTCAGAGTTCATTTACAGTGGCTAGAGGCCCTAAGCATGCCCATTTTCTGTCTTTTTCTATCTCTGTCACTGCTTGAAAATAAATAAAAACAAAATTAAAAAAAAAAAATATTTACATATATAAAAGTGTCCCAACATGGTGTCTGTAACATGCTCCACCACTGAGCAGTTGCAGTGTGAGGCAGTCAAGTTTGGCTTATGACTGTTCTGTTGTCATTGATCTTAGTGGTTTTAGGATTGTGGGCCACGGGTTTAACAAGGTTGAGGGACCAGCAGAGAAATTAGATGTGACTCCTTTATCTCCATTTCAATGGGAAATGGAGCTAGCAGAGTGGAGCACTGGCTTGAGTGGTTAAGGCACTTACCTGCAAAGCCAGACCATGGTTCAGTCCCCAGGACCCGCGCCAGATGCTCAGCATTAGCGCATGTGTGTCTGGAATTAGTT
>JAEOAD010000405.1:0-11244 GCA_036365145.1 Orientallactaga sibirica
TTCCTAGAAAGAAGGTTGAGTGCAGCAAGTTCAAACTTTCCTTGTTATTGTAATTCAAAAAGATGGCCAAATTCGTAGATTCGCCTCTCATTTGTAAAGTAGTTTGTTGAGAAAAAACAAACATCTTCATTGCCAACATTGTACTGTGTGAAATAAGCTCATTCGGTTGTAGGAGGAATCAGTTGCTTTCCACAAAGAAGGTTGAGCACCAGCAAGTTCAAACTTTCCTTGTTAACGTAATCTGAAAAGATGCACAACTTAGTATGTTGGCCTCATTTTCTAAAGTAGTTTGTTTAGAAAACAACATCTTCATTACGAACACTGTACTATGTGAAATGAGCTAGTTCGATTCTAGGAATCACTTGCTTTCTCCTACGAAGAAGGTTGAGTGCAGCAAGTTCAAACTTTCCTACTTTGTGTAATCTAACAAGATGTACAATTTAGTGGATTCGCCTCATTTCTAAAGTAGTTTCTTTAGAAAAGAAACATCTTCAGTATCGAACACTGTACTGTGGCTGTGGTAGTTTGAATATATGTCCCCAATATATTCAGTGTTTTACTAGTTTATGGTTTGCATCTGCAATCACCTTGCTAGAGGCAAGGTCACTGGGGCCAGTCTTAAGGTGTGGTGATGGTTTGAGATTCCATTGTAAAGATATGCAAATGTGCCTAGCAGGAGTTCCTGAAGTGTGCTGTGTGACCTTTTGGCTGTAGTTTTTTTGCTCTGTGTGCTGTGGTGGCTGGTTGGCTTTTTTCTCTCTGCTTGGCCTTTGGAGAGCAGGCCACTTCTCTTGCCTTTATGGAACTTCCCTGGATCTGTAAGCTTCAATAAATAATATCCCTTCCTCCATAACTGTGCCTGGTCTGGAAGTTCATCTCAGCGAACCTGAAGCTGTCTGCAACAGTAAAGTGGTACCGAGGGTGTGGGGTGAGATGAACCTGACCGTGTGGATATTCGTCTCTTTGGAACCTTTGTTTTTGGAGGAATGGGCATGGACTTGGTTCTTGCAACTGAAGGTACCTTCTGGAGTTGTAAGCCAAGTTTTATGGACTATTCTGATGAGAGTTTGAGAATGCTAAGTGCAGACTGTATTGAACTTCGAGGCTTGGCTTATGAGCTTTCTAAGGGGATGGAAAGACTGCAGAGGACTTTGTTGGATCTGGGTTACTGGCATAAGGGATGGCTACGTTCTGCTATCCAGGGACAGAAAGTTTGATGACGGTTAAATTTGTAATGGACTCATGTGCTTGGCTAAAGATATCGGACTGAGATTTTAAATTTTAAGTTGGAAAACCTCAAGCAAGTTAAAATTAGAGGCAATGAGACTGGTTTTAGGTTACTGGAGCTGCTATTGTCAACGCATTAGCAATCTTAAGGAAGGTGGAAGGAAGGTGGCCTGACTTGATTTACATTAAAACAATGGAGAGGATGCCTGAGGAAAGACTGTTAGAAATGCAAACTCTTTGGAAAGTGTTGACTGGAGAAGGAACCTGCTTTTCAAGGCTATGGTTTATTTTGTCCCTGGATTTAGAATATGGCTGTGTCCTGCACACCTGGTATTAGTTTTGGAAATATGAAAAATGCATGGAGTGGTCATGAGTTGCACACGGTTCCAGGAGCCGCTGCTGAGATGCGGCATGAGGCAGGGCATGAAGACCCTCAGGAATAGGCTGGAAGAGCCTTTGGAAGATGGACCGTGGTTTGCATGGAGACCTGTAGATGTTTTGGATATACCAGTACTGTGCAAAAGGGCTACCATGGAGTGCAGTGTTGGAATGGGATGAAAGTTTTCCCTGGCGTCTCTGCCCAGCTGGAGGGGCAGAATTGGAAAACCTGGAGACTGTCAGTCTATGGTTATATTGAACTTGAACTGCAGAAGTTTGATGACGGCTGATGATGATTGAGTTTGCATTGTCTTAGTCTCTCCTTGCTATTCCTTATACCAGTTAAAAATGTTTACTCTGTGCCTTTACATGTTGAAAGTTTTTAACTTGTTTGATTTTACAGGACTCACTATCTTAAGTTGATCAAGACTGTGAGAACCTTTGAAATTGGACTGAGTACAATTTACAATGTGTGATAGTTACAAATCTATTGGGGGCCTGGAGCTAAATATATTGGGGGCCAGGGGCGGAATGTGGTAGTTTGAATATATGTCCCCCAATATATTCAGTGTTTTACTAGTTATAGTTTGCATCTGCAATTACCTTGCTAGAGGCAAGGTCACTGGAGGCCGGTCTTAAGGTGTGGTGATGGTTTGAGATTCCATTGTAAAGATATGCAAATATGCCTAGCAGGAGTTCCTGAAGTGTGCTGTGTGACCTTTTGGCTGTTTTTTTTTTGCTCTGTGGGCTGTGGTGGCTGGTTGGCTTTCTCTGTCTCTGCTTGGCCCTGTGGAGAGCAGGCCGCTTCTCTTGCCTTTATGGAACTTCCCCTGGATCTGTAAGCTTCAATAAATAATATCCCTTCCTCCATAACTGTGCCTGGTCTGGAAGTTAATCTCAGCGACCCTAAATGTGTCTGCAACACTTCCTTTCCTACGAAGAAGGCTGAGTGCAGCAAGTTCAAACTTTCCTTGTTAATGTAATCTAAAAAGATGTCCAAGTTAGAAGATTCGCCTCATTTGTAAAGTACTTTGTTGAGAAAACAAACATCTTCATTGCCGAAAATTGTACTGTGTGAAATAAGCTCATTCGGTTCTAGGAATCAGTTTCATGAGAAAACAAACATTTTCATTGCGAACATTGTACTGTGTGAAATGAGCTAGTTCGATTCTAGGAATCACTTGCTTTCCCTACGAAGAAGGTTGAGTGCAGCAAGTTCAAACTTTCCTAGTTTGTGTAATCTAACAAGATGTACAAGTTGGTGGATTCGCATCATTCCTAAATTAGTTTCTTTAGAAAACAAACATCTTCAGTACCCTAACACTGTACTGTGTGAAATAAGTTAATTCGGATCTAGGAATCAGGTGCTTTCTTACAAAGAAGGTTGAGTGCAGCAAGTTCAAACTTTCCTTGTTAATGTAATCTAAAAAGATGGCCAAGTTAGTAGATTGGACTCATTTGTAAAGTAGTTTGTTGAGAAAACAAACATCTTCATTATTTAACATTGTACTGTGTGAAATAAGCTCATTCGGTTCTAGCAATCAGTTGCTTTCCTACAAAGAAGGTTGAGTGCAGCAAGTTCAAACTTTCCTTGTTAATGTAATCTGAAAAGATGCACCATGTAGTAGATTGGCCTCATTTCTAAAGTAGTTTCTTTAGAAAAGAAACATCTTCAGTACCGAAAACTGTACTGTGTGAAATAATTTAATTCGCTTCTAGGAATCAGTTTAATTTCTACAAAGAGGTTTGAGTGCAGCAAGTTCAAACTTTCCATGTTAATGTAATCTAAAAAAGATGGCCAAGTTAGTAGATTCGACTCATTTGTAAAGTAGCTTGTTGAGAAAACAAACATCTTCATTGCCGAACATTGTACTGGGTGAAATAAGCTCATTCAGTTCTAGGAATCAGTTGCTTTCCAACAAAGAAGGTTGAGAGCAGCAAGTTCAAACTTTCCTTGTTAATGTAATCGAAAAAGATGGCCAAGTTAGTAGATTCGACTCATTTGTAAAGTAGTTTGTTGAGAAAAGAAACATCTTCATTGCCGAACATTGGACTGTGTGAAATAAGCTCATTCGGTTCTAGGAATCAGTTGCTTTCCTACAAAGAAGGTTGAGTGGAGCAAGTTCAAACTTTCCTTGTTAATGTAATCTAAAAAGATGGCGAAGTTAGTAGATTCGCCTCATTTCTAAAGTCCTTTGTTGAGAAAAACAAACCTCTTCATTGTTTCGAACATTGTACTGTGTGAAATAAGGTCATTCGGTTCCAGGAATCAGTTGCTTTCCAACAAAGAAGGTTGAGTGAAGCAAGTTCAAACTTTCCTTGTTAATGTAATCTGAAAAGATGCACAACTTAGTAGATTGGCCTCATTTCTAAAGTTGTTTGTTTAGAAAACAAACATCTTCATTAATAACACTGTTCTATGTGTGAAATGAGCTAGTACGATTCTAGGAATCACTTGCTTTCCTACGAAGAAGGTTGAATGCAGCAAGTTCAAACTTTTCGTACTTTGTGTAATCTAACAAGATGTACAAGTTAGTGGATTAAGCCTCATTTCTAAAGTAGTTTATTTAGAAAAGAAACATCTTCAGTGTTGAAAACTGTACTGTGTGAAATAAGTAAATTCAGCTTCTAGGAATCAGTTTAATTTCTACGAAGAAGGTTGAGTGCAGCAAGTTCAAACTTTCCTTGTTAATGTAATCTAAAAAGATGGCCAAGTTAGAAGATTCGCCTCATTTGTAAAGTACTTTGTTGAGAAAACAAACATCTTCATTGCCGAACGAATGTGTGAAATAAGCTCATTCTGGTTCTAGGAATCAGTTGCTTTCCTACAAAGAAGGTTGAGTGCAGCAAGTTCAAACTTTCCTTGTTAATGTAATCTGAAAAGATGCACAAGTTAGTAGATTGGCCTCATTTCTAAAGTAGTTTCTTTAGAAAAGAAACATCTTCACTTCCGAACACTGTACTATGTGAAATAAGTTAATTCGCTTCTGGGAATCAGTTTAATTTCTACGAAGAAGGTTGAGTGCAGCAAGTTCAAACTTTCCTTGTTAATGTAATCTAAAAAGATGGCCTAGTTAGTAGATTCAACTCATTTGTAAAGTAGTTTGTTGAGAAAACAAACATCTTCATTGCCGAACATTGTACTGTGTGAAATAAGCTCATTCGGTTCTAGGAATCAGTTGCTTTCCTACAAAGAAGGTTGAGTGCAGCAAGTTCCAACTCTCCGTGTTAATGTAATCTGAAAAGATGCACATCTTAGTAGATTGGCCTCATTTTCTAAAGTAGTTTGTTTAGAAAACAAACATCTTTATTACCGAACACTGTACTATGTGAAATGAGCTAGTTCGATTCTAGAATCACTTGCTTTCCCTCTGAAAAAGGTTGAGTGCAGCAAGTTCAAACTTTCTTACTTTGTGTAATCTAACAAGATGGCTAAGTTACTGGATTCGCCTCATTTCTAAAGTAGTTTCTTTAGAAAGATACATCTTCAGTATTTAACACTGTACTGTGTGAAATAAGTTAATTCGCTTCTAGGAATCAGTTTAATTTCTCTGAAGAAGGTTGAGTGCAGCAAGTTCAAACGTTCCTTGTTAATGTAATCTAAAAAGATGGCCAAGTTAGAAGATTCGCCTCATTTGTAAAGTACTTTGTTGCAAAGACAAACATCTTCATTTCCGAACATTGTACTGTGTGAAATAAGCCCATTCGGTTCAAGGAATCAGTTGCTTTCCTACAAAGAAGGTTGAGTGCAGCAAGTTCAAACTTTCCTTGTTAATGTAATCTGAAAAGATGCACAACTTAGTATGTTGGCCTCATTTCTAAAGTAGTTTGTTTAGAAAACAAACATCTTCATTACCGAACACTGTACTATGTGAAATGAGCTAGTTCGATTCTACGAATCACTTGCTTTCCTACGAAGAAGGTTGAGTGCAGCAAGTTCAAACTTTCCTACCTTGTGTAATCTAACAAGATGTACAATTTAGTGGATTCGCCTCATTACTAAAGTAGTTTCTTTAGAAAAGAAACATCTTCAGTATCGAACACTGTACTGTGTGAGATAAGTTAATAGGTTCTAGGAATCAGTTTAATTTCTACGAAGAAGGTTGAGTGCAGCAAGTTCAAACATTCCTTGTTAATGTAATCTGAAAAGATGCACAACTTAGTAGATTGGCCTCATTTCTAAAGTAGTTTGTTTAGAAAACAAACATCTTCATTACCGAACACTGTAGTGTGTGAAATGAGCTAGTTCGATTCTAGGAATCACTTGCTTTCCTACGAACAAGGTTGAGTGCAGCAAGTTCGAACTTTCCTAGTTTCTGTAATCTAACAAGATGTACAAGGTAGTGGATTCGCCTCATTTCTAAAGTAGTTTTTTAGAAAAGAATCATCTTCAGTACCGAACACTGTACTGTGTGAAATAAGTTAATTCGCTTCTAGGAATCAGTTGCTTTCCTACAAAGAAGGTTGAGTGCAGCAAGTTCAAACTTTCCTTGTTCATATAATCTAAAAACATGGCCAAGTTAGTAGATTCGCCTCTTTTGTAAAGTAGTTTCTTTAGAAAAGAAACCTAAATTGCCAAACTTTGTACTTTGTGAAATGAGCTAATTCAGTTTTAGGAATCAGTTTACTTTCTACGAAGATGGTTGAGTTTAGCAAGTTCAAACTTTCCTTGTTAATGTGGTCTGAAAAGATGTCCAAGTTAGTAGGTTTGCATCATTGGTAAAGAAGTTTGTTGAGACAACAAACACCTTCATTGCCGAACATTGTACTGTGTGAACAAAGCTAATTTAGTTCTAGAATTCAGTTGCTTTAATACAAAGAAGGTTGATTGCAGCCAGTTCAAACTTTCCTTGTTAATGTAACCTAAAAAGATGCACGACTTAGTAGATTGGCCTCATTTCTAAAGTAGTTTCTTTAGAAAAGAAACATCTTCAGTACCGAACACTGTACTGTGTGAAATGGGTTAATTCGCTTCTAGGAGTCAGTTTAATTTCTACGAAGATGGTTGAGTGCAGGAAGTTCAAACTTTCCTAGTTTATGTAATCTAACAAGATGTACAAGTTAGTGGATTCGCATCATTCCTAAATTAGTTTCTTTAGAAAACAAACATCTTCAGTACCGAACACTGTATTGTGTGAAATAAGTTAATTCGGATCTAGGAATCAGGTGCTTTCCTACAAAGAAGGTTGAGTGCAGCAAGTTCAAACTTTCCTTGTTAATGTAATCTAAAAAGATGGCCAAGTTAGAAGGTTCGCCTCATTTGTAAAGTACTTTGTTGAGAAAACAAACATCTTCATTGCCGAACATTGTACTGTGTGAAATAAGCTCATTGGGTTCTAGGAATCAGTTGCTTTCCTACAAAAGAAGGTTGAGTGCAGCAAGTTCAAACTTTCCTTGTTAATGTAATCTGAAAAGATGCACAACTTAGTAGATTGGCCTCATTTCACAAAGTTGTTTGTTTGAAAACAAACATCTTCATTACCGAACACTGTACTGTGTGAAATGGGTTAATTCGAGTTCTAGGAGTCAGTTTAATTTCTCGAAGAAGGTTGAGTGCAGGAAGTTCAAACTTTCCTAGTTTATGTAATCTAACAAGATGTACAAGTTAGTGGATTCGCATCATTAATAAATTAGTTTCTTTAGAAAACAAACATCTTCAGTACTGAACACTGTACTGTGTGAAATAAGTTAATTCGGATCTAGGAATCAGTGTGCTTTCCTACAAAGAAGGTTGAGTGCAGCAAGTTCAAACTTTCCTTGTTAATGTAATCTAAAAAGATGGCCTAGTTAGTAGATTCAACTCATTTGTAAAGTAGTTTGTTGAGAAAACAAACATCTTCATTTCGAACATTGTACTGTGTGAAATAAGCTCATTCGGTTCTAGGAATCAGTTGCTTTCCTACAAAAGAAGGTTGAGTGCAGCAAGTTCCAACTCTCCGTGTTAATGTAATCTGAAAAGATGCACATCTTAGTAGATTGGCCTCATTTCTAAAGTAGTTTGTTTAGAAAACAAACATCTTCATTACCGAACACTGTACTATGTGAAATGAGCTAGTTCGATTCTAGGAATCACTTGCTTTCCTACGAAGAAGGTTGAGTGCAGCAAGTTCAAACTTTCCTACCTTGTGTAATCTAACAAGATGTACAATTTAGTGGATTCGCCTCATTACTAAAGTAGTTTCTTTAGAAAAGAAACATCTTCAGTATCGAACACTGTACTGTGTGAGATAAGTTAATTGGCTTCTAGGAATCAGTTTAATTTCTACAAAAGAAGGTTGTGCAGCAAGTTCAAACATTCCTTGTTAATGTAATCTGAAAAGATGCACAACTTAGTAGATTGGCCTCATTTCTAAAGTAGTTTGTTTAGAAAACAAACATCTTCATTACCGAACACTGTAGTGTGTGAAATGAGCTAGTTCGATTCTAGGAATCACTTGCTTTCCTACGAACAAGGTTGAGTGCAGCAAGTTCAAACTTTCCTAGTTTCTGTAATCTAACAAGATGTACAAGGTAGTGGATTCGCCTCATTTCTAAAGTAGTTTTTTAGAAAAGAATCATCTTCAGTACCCAACACTGTACTGTGTGAAATAAGTTAATTCGCTTCTAGGAATCAGTTGCTTTCCTACAAAGAAGGTTGAGTGCAGCAAGTTCAAACTTTCCTTGTTCATATAATCTAAAAACATGGCCAAGTTAGTAGATTCGCCTCTTTTGTAAAGTAGTTTCTTTAGAAAAGAAACCTAAATTGCCAAACTTTGTACTTTGTGAAATGAGCTAATTCAGTTTTAGGAATCAGTTTACTTTCTACGAAGATGGTTGAGTTTAGCAAGTTCAAACTTTCCTTGTTAATGTGGTCTGAAAAGATGTCCAAGTTAGTAGGTTTGCATCATTGGTAAAGAAGTTTGTTGAGACAACAAACACCTTCATTGCCGAACATTGTACTGTGTGAACAAAGCTAATTTAGTTCTAGAATTCAGTTGCTTTAATACAAAGAAGGTTGAATGTAGCCAGTTCAAACTTTCCTTGTTAATGTAACCTAAAAAGATGCACGACTTAGTAGATTGGCCTCATTTCTAAAGTAGTTTCTTTAGAAAAGAAACATCTTCAGTACCGAACACTGTACTGTGTGAAATGGGTTAATTAGGTTCTAGAGTCAGTTTAATTTCTACGAAGATGGTTGAGTGCAGGAAGTTCAAACTTTCCTAGTTTATGTAATCTAACAAGATGTACAAGTTAGTGGATTCGCATCATTCCTAAATTAGTTTCTTTAGAAAACAAACATCTTCAGTACCGAACACTGTATTGTGTGAAATAAGTTAATTCGGATCTAGGAATCAGGTGCTTTCCTACAAAGAAGGTTGAGTGCAGCAAGTTCAAACTTTCCTTGTTAATGTAATCTAAAAAGATGGCCAAGTTAGAAGGTTCGCCTCATTTGTAAAGTACTTTGTTGAGAAAACAAACATCTTCATTGCCGAACATTGTACTGTGTGAAATAAGCTCATTGGGTTCTAGGAATCAGTTGCTTTCCTACAAAGAAGGTTGAGTGCAGCAAGTTCAAACTTTCCTTGTTAATGTAATCTGAAAAGATGCACAACTTAGTAGATTGGCCTCATTTCTAAAGTTGTTTGTTTAGAAAACAAACATCTTCAGTACCGAACACTGTACTGTGTGAAATGGGTTAATTCGCTTCTAGGAGTCAGTTTAATTTCTACGAAGATGGTTGAGTGCAGGAAGTTCAAACTTTCCTAGTTTATGTAATCTAACAAGATGTACAAGTTAGTGGATTCGCATCATTAATAAATTAGTTTCTTTAGAAAACAAACATCTTCAGTACTGAACACTGTACTGTGTGAAATAAGTTAATTCGGATCTAGGAATCAGGTGCTTTCCTACAAAGAAGGTTGAGTGCAGCAAGTTCAAACTTTCCTTGTTAATGTAATCTAAAAAGATGGCCAAGTTAGTAGATTGGACTCATTTGTAAAGTAGTTTGTTGAGAAAACAAACATCTTCATTGCCTAACATTGTACTGTGTGAAATAAGCTCATTCGGTTCTAGCAATCAGTTGCTTTCCTACAAAGAAGGTTGAGTGCAGCAAGTTCAAACTTTCCTTGTTAATGTAATCTGAAAAGATGCACCAGGTAGTAGATTGGCCTCATTTCTAAAGTAGTTTCTTTAGAAAAGAAACACCTTGAGTACCGAACACTGTACTGTGTGAAATAACTTAATTCGCTTCTAGGAATCAGTTTAATTTCCAGGAAGAAGGTTGAGTGCAGCAAGTTCAAACTTTCCTTGTTAATGTAATCTACAAAGATGGCCAAGTTAGAAGATTCGCCTCATTTGTATAGTACTTTGTTGAGAAAACAAACATCTTCATTGCCGAACATTGTACTGTGTGAAATAAGCTCATTCGGTTCTAGGAATCAGTTGCTTTCCTACAAAGAAGGTTGAGAGCAGCAAGTTCAAACTTTCCTTGTTAATGTTATCTAAAAAGATGGCCAAGTTAGTAGATTCGCCTCATTTGTAAAGTAGTTTGTTGAGAAAAACAAATATCTTCATTGCCAATCATTGTACTGTGTGAAATAAGCTCATTCGGTTCTAGGAATCAGTTGCTTTCCACAAAGAAGGTTGAGTACTGCAAGTTCAAACTTTCCTTGTTAATGTAATCTGAAAAAGATGCAACTCAGTAGATTGTCCTCATTTCTAAAGTAGTTTGTTTAGAAAAGAACATCTTCAGCACCGAACACTGTACTGTGTGAAATAAGCAGTCGCTCTAGGAATCAGTTGCTTTCCTACAAAGAAGGTTGAATGCAGAAGTTCAAACTTTCCTACTTTGTGTAATCTAACAAGATGTACAAGTTAGTGGATTCGCCTCATTTCTAAAGTAGTTTATTGAGAAAAGTAACATCTTCAGTACCGAAAACTGTACTGTGTGAAATAAGTAAATTCAGTTCTAGGAATCAGTTTAATTTCTACGAAGAAGGTTGAGTGCAGCAAGTTCAAACTTTCCTTGTTAATGTAATCTAAAAAGATGGCCAAGTTAGAAGGTTCGCCTCATTTGTAAAGTACTTTGTTGAGAAAACAAACATCTTCATTGCTTAACATTGTACTGTGTGAAATAAGCTCATTGGGTTCTAGGAGGAATCAGTTGCTTTCCTACAAAGAAGGTTGAGTGCAGCAAGTTCAAACTTTCCTTGTTAATGTAATCTGAAAAGATGCACAACTTAGTAGATTGGCCTCATTTCTAAAGTTGTTTGTTTAGAAAACAAACATCTTCAGTACCTAACACACTGTACTGTGTGAAATGGGTTAATTAAGCTCTAGAGTCAGTTTAATTTACTGAAGATGGTTGAGTGCAGGAAGTTCAAACTTTCCTAGTTTATGTAATCTAACAAGATGTACAAGTTAGTGGATTCAGCATCATTCCTAAATTAGTTTCTCTAGAAAACAAACATCTTCAGTACCCAACACTGTACTGTGAAATAAGTTAGTCGGATCTAGGAATCAGGTGCTTTCCTACAAAGAAGGTTGAGTGCAGCAAGTTCAAACTTTCCTTGTTAATGTAATCTAAAAAGATGGCAAGTTAGTAGATTGGACTCATTTGTAAAAACATTGTACTGTGTGAAATAAAGCTCATTCGGTTCT
>JAEOAD010000862.1:0-27541 GCA_036365145.1 Orientallactaga sibirica
CAAGCAAGCAACAGAGAAAGAAAGAAAAACTGAAACATACAATAAATGAAATGAATTACGATCGAAACAGACTGAAGCTTTGACTTTACATAGCCTAAATGCGGGAATAGTAGTAAGCGATGCGAAGACACACAACCCATTTGGCAAACGTCTATTAGGTCCTGCTAAGGAGACGACTCGATCATCTTTGAAAATTACAAAAAAACCTATGTGCTCTATCTTTGCAGGAGACACACAGATGGCTAGAGCAGGCCTTTGTCATGATAGAGAAAATTCGGTGCTGGTTTCAGAAACTTTCCAGCAGATCACCTGGGAAAGAAAATAACACAGACACAAGGCCAGAGTCACCTGGTGTCATCACATGAAAAGTTGATATCACAGAAGCCTCCCTTAAACTGAGATGCAGAGAATGCTCGCTGGCACTTACTATGTATGTTAGGACATTAGAAGGATTTAATTCTGAGATTGACACTTCTTAGAAGTTATTCTAACTTTTCAGGAAACCAATTGTGAATAAGAACATGTTACAAGGGTTTGGCTGGAAGTTCAAGGCCAGACAGAGATGCCACAGTGAATTCTGTGTTAGCCCGAGCTACAGCCACTGCTACCCTGTACCCCCTCCAAAAATTATGTATGTATGTATTTATGTATATATATATATATATATATATATATATATATATATATATATGTGTGTGTGTGTGTGTGTCTGCGTGTGTGTGTATGTTTCTGTGTTGATGGATACACATTTACATACGGACTTAAACCTAATCCTATTGAGATATATATAAAAATTTATATACATTCACATATAATTATATATGTTAGTATATGTATGTATTATGTATTATAAATAACGTATAAAAATCTATAATACATGTAATTATATTTTATACATGTCATATATGTAAATATATAACATATATTTATATATCTAATAGATGTATAAATTTCCATGTATAGTCATATATGAACTCATATATTTACATATAAGTTGATATATGATTTAAATATATATTCATATGTGTATATATTCAGGGTGAGCGGGCAGTAAAGAACACTGTTCCTCGCACCTCACGGAGTTCTCACTCTCCTTCCAGGATCCTGCACCGACACCCGAGCTCACTTCAGAAAACCTGAGTCCCTCTCGTCATCAACGACAATGACAGGCGAGACAGTGGTCCAAGTAATTGGACTCAGAGCCCCGGGGAAGATTTTTAAATCTCTCTACCTTACTATTTCAACCAGGGCCTTGGTCTCTAGCGGCCGGCTTCTAACCCCCTCGAGGCCCTTTTCCGTCAGCCCTCCACGATCTCCTTAGTTAGGCTGGGCCATTCCTAGGTAAACACACCCTCTGTGACCTGTTTGTTCATTTTCAGACATCCCCCTTCCGGTAGGCTCGTAACTAAGAGTGATGGCATGAAATGTAAGATATCACTCCATTTCCAAAAAGACCCTTCCGCTCACCGCCTGTCCCCTGGCTCAGCAGTCCAAACTCACGTGGCCATTTGGAGCGTTTTTGGGAACGAGCAGATTCTCTAACCTCGGGTGACCGCGGCGCGTTCACCGAGGTTAAATCTGGAGCCAGACAGCCAGGAGAAGGCCTGGGTGTTCCAGGGACTCTCTGCGTGGGAGAAACGGGGCTCCAGACAAGCACCTGAGTCATCTGCTCACATCTGTCTGGGACCTCCAGAACTGACAGAGGTTTGAAGATATTCAGTAGGAGTTTTGAGCGCCCTTTCTGCCTGAGGCTCACACTTCTGGTAACCCAGCAGCCCTGGTGGAGTGTCAGAGATGGGCGGGCAGGCAGTGTCTCAGCTGCTGTGCACGAAATCAAGATGTGCGCGCCCCCTTGTGTCCAAGTGCGGCATTGCACCCTTGCGTAACTTTGCATCTGACTAAACGTGGCACCTGGAGACTGAAATCCCACTCAGGATTCGAACCAGTGTTCTTAGGGTTAGAAGCCAGGCGCCTTAACCCCTAAGTATTCTCTCAGCCCAGAAACTCCTTTTAATTCCTTATAAGCCTTATGAGCTGAAGAGTGGGCAGAAGGAATCGAGAACCTCAGACTTGGAAAGTGGACCTTGAGGCACGGAGTCGCCAGAAGGAGGCGCTTGAGAACCTTCCTGAGAACAGGGTGGATGCAGGTGTGGTGATGGACCACAACAAGGGCGAGGTATGGAAAAATCGCCAGTATGTCATTTCTTCATTCAGTCACACTTGCAAAACATCGCAAAGCCAAAATAACAAAAAGAAAAAAGAAGGGAAGGAAGGAAGGAAGGAAGAAAAGAAAAAAAAAGGAAGGAAGAAAGGAAAGGAAGGAAGCAGGACAGACAGCAAAAGTCTGAAGCAAGCAAGCAACAGAGAAGAAAAGAAAAACTGAAACATACAATAAATGAAATGAATTACGATCGAAACAGACTGAAGCTTTGACTTTACATAGCCTAAATGCCGGGAATAGTTGTAAGCGATGCGAAGACACACAACCCATTTGGCAAACGTCTATTAGGTCCTGCTAAGGAGACGACTCGATCATCTTTGAAAATTACAAAAAAACCTATGTGCTCTATCTTTGCAGGAGACACACAGATGGCTAGGCAGGCCTTTGTCATGATAGAAAATTCGGTGCTGGTTTCAGAAACTTTCCAGCAGATCACCTGGGAAAGAAAATAACACAGACACAAGGCCAGAGTCACCTGGTGTCATCACATGAAAAGTTGATATCACAGAAGCCTCCCTTAAACTGAGATGCAGAGAATGCTCGCTGGCACTTACTATGTATGTTAGGACATTAGAAGGATTTAATTCTGAGATTGACACTTCTTAGAAGTTATTCTAACTTTTCAGAAACCAATTGTGAATAAGAACATGTTACAAGGGTTTGGCTGGAAGTTCAAGGCCAGACAGAGATGCCACAGTGAATTCTGTGTTAGCCCGAGCTACAGCCACTGCTACCCTGTACCCCCTCCAAAAATTATGTATGTATGTATTTATGTATGTATATATATATATATATATATATATACATATATATGTGTGTGTGTGTGTGTGTGTGTGTGTATGTTTCTGTGTTGATGGATACACATTTACATACGGACTTAAACCTAATCCTATTGAGATATATATAAAAATTTATATACATTCACATATAATTATATATGTTAGTATATGTATGTATTATGTATTATAAATAACGTATAAAAATCTATAATACATGTAATTATATTTTATACATGTCATATATGTAAATATATAACATATATTTATATATCTAATAGATGTATAAATTTCCATGTATAGTCATATATGAACTCATATATTTACATATAAGTTGATATATGATTTAAATATATATTCATATGTGTATATATTCAGGGTGAGCGGGCAGTAAAGAACACTGTTCCTCGCACCTCACGGAGTTCTCACTCTCCTTCCAGGATCCTGCACCGACACCCGAGCTCACTTCAGAAAACCTGAGTCCCTCTCGTCATCAACGACAATGACAGGCGAGACAGTGGTCCAAGTAATTGGACTCAGAGCCCCAGGAAGATTTTAAATCTCTCTACCTTACTATTTCAACCAGGGCCTTGGTCTCTAGCGGCCGGCTTCTAACCCCTCGAGGCCCTTTCCGTCAGCCCTCCACGATCTCCTTAGTTAGGCTGGGCCATTCCTAGGTAAACACACCCTCTGTGACCTGTTTGTTCATTTTCAGACATCCCCCTTCCGGTAGGCTCGTAACTAAGAGTGATGGCATGAAATGTAGATATCACTCCATTTCCAAAAAGACCCTTCCGCTCACCGCCTGTCCCCTGGCTCAGCAGTCCAAACTCACGTGGCCATTTGGAGCGTTTTTTGGAACGAGCAGATTCTCTAACCTCGGGTGACCGCGACGCGTTCACCCGAGGTTAGAAATCTCTTGGAGGACAGGCCAGGAGAAGGCCTGGGTGTTCCAGGGACTCTCTGCGTGGGAGAAAAACGGGGCTCCAGACAAGCACCTCAGTCATCTGCTCACATCTGTCTGGGACCTCCAGAACTGACAGAGGTTTGAAGATATTCAGTAGGAGTTTTGAGCGCCCTTTCTGCCTGAGGCTCACACTTCTGGTAACCCAGCAGCCCTGGTGGAGTGTCAGAGATGGGCGGGCAGGCAGTGTCTCAGCTGCTGTGCACGAAATCAAGATGTGCGCGCCCCCTTGTGTCCAAGTGCGGCATTGCACCCTTGCGTAACTTTGCATCTGACTAAACGTGGCACCTGGAGACTGAAATCCCACTCAGGATTCGAACCAGTGTTCTTAGGGTTAGAAGCCAGGCGCCTTAACCCCTAAGTATTCTCTCCAGCCCAGAAACTCCTTTTAATTCCTTATAAGCCTTATGAGCTGAAGAGTGGGCAGAAGGAATCGAGAACCTCAGACTTGGAAAGTGGACCTTGAGGCACGGAGTCGCCAGAAGGAGGCGCTTGAGAACCTTCCTGAGAACAGGGTGGATGCAGGTGTGGTGATGGACCACAACAAGGGCGAGGTATGGAAAAATCGCCAGTATGTCATTTCTTCATTCAGTCACACTTGCAAAACATCGCAAAGCCAAAATAACAAAAAGAAAAAAGAAGGGAAGGAAGGAAGGAAGGAAGAAAAGAAAAAAAGGAAGGAAGGAAGAAAGGAAAGGAAGGAAGCAGGACAGACAGCAAAGTCTGAAGCAAGCAAGCAACAGAGAAAGAAAGAAAAACTGAAACATACAATAAATGAAATGAATTACGATCGAAACAGACTGAAGCTTTGACTTTACATAGCCTAAATGCTGGGAATAGTTGTAAGCGATGCGAAGACACACAACCCATTTGGCAAACGTCTGTTAGGTCCTGCTAAGGAGACGACTCGATCATCTTTGAAAATTACAAAAAAAACCTATGTGCTCTATCTTTGCAGGAGACACACAGATGGCTAGGCAGGCCTTTGTCATGATAGAGAAAATTCGGTGCTGGTTTCAGAAACTTTCCAGCAGATCACCTGGGAAAGAAAATAACACAGACACAAGGCCAGAGTCACCTGGTGTCATCACATGAAAAGTTGATATCACAGAAGCCTCCCTTAAACTGAGATGCAGAGAATGCTCGCTGGCACTTACTATGTATGTTAGGACATTAGAAGGATTTAATTCTGAGATTGACACTTCTTAGAAGTTATTCTAACTTTTCCAGGAAACCAATTGTGAATAAGAACATGTTACAAGGGTTTGGCTGGAAGTTCAAGGCCAGACAGAGATGCCACAGTGAATTCTGTGTTAGCCCGAGCTACAGCCACTGCTACCCTGTACCCCCTCCAAAAATTATGTATGTATGTATTTATATATATATATATATATATATATATATATATATATATATATATATATGTGTGTGTGTGTGTGTGTGTCTGCGTGTGTGTGTATGTTTCTGTGTTGATGGATACACATTTACATACGGACTTAAACCTAATCCTATTGAGATATATATAAAAATTTATATACATTCACATATAATTATATATGTTAGTATATGTATGTATTATGTATTATAAATAACGTATAAAATCTATAATACATGTAATTATATTTTATACATGTCATATATGTAAATATATTACATATATTTATATATCTAATAGATGTACAAATTTCCATGTATAGCCATATATGAACTCATATATTTACGTATAAGTTGATATATGATTTAAATATATATTCATATGTGTATATATTCAGGGTGAGCGGGCAGTAAAGAACACTGTTCCTCGCACCTCACGGAGTTCTCACTCTCCTTCCAGGATCCTGCACCGACACCCGAGCTCACTTCAGAAAACCTGAGTCCCTCTCGTCATCAACGACAATGACAGGCGAGACAGTGGTCCAAGTAATTGGACTCAGAGCCCCGGGAAGATTTTTAAATCTCTCTACCTTACTATTTCAACCAGGGCCTTGGTCTCTAGCGGCCGGCTTCTAACCCCTCGAGGCCCTTTCCCGTCAGCCCTCCACGATCTCCTTAGTTAGGCTGGGCCATTCCTAGGAAAACACACCCTCTGTGACCTGTTTGTTCATTTTGCAGACATCCCCCTTCCGGTAGGCTCGTAACTAAGAGTGATGGCATGAAATGTAAGATATCACTCCATTTCCAAAAAGACCCTTCCGCTCACCGCCTGTCCCCTGGCTCAGCAGTCCAAACTCACGTGGCCATTTGGAGCGTTTTTTTGGAACGAGCAGATTCTCTAACCTCGGGTGACCGCGACGCGTTCACCGAGGTTAGAAATCTGGAGCAGACAGGCCAGGAGAAGGCCTGGGTGTTCCAGGGACTCTCTGCGTGGGGAGAAAACGGGGCTCCAGACAAGCACCTCAGTCATCTGCTCACATCTGTCTGGGACCTCCAGAACTGACAGAGGTTTGAAGATATTCAGTAGGAGTTTTGAGCGCCCTTTCTGCCTGAGGCTCACACTTCTGGTAACCCAGCAGCCCTGGTGGAGTGTCAGAGATGGGCGGGCAGGCAGTGTCTCAGCTGCTGTGCACGAAATCAAGATGTGCGCGCCCCCTTGTGTCCAAGTGCGGCATTGCACCCTTGCGTAACTTTGCATCTGACTAAACGTGGCACCTGGAGACTGAAATCCCACTCAGGATTCGAACCAGTGTTCTTAGGGTTAGAAGCCAGGCGCCTTAACCCTAAGTATTCTCTCCAGCCCAGAAACTCCTTTTAATTCCTTATAAGCCTTATGAGCTGAAGAGTGGGCAGAAGGAATCGAGAACCTCAGACTTGGAAAGTGGACCTTGAGGCACGGAGTCGCCAGAAGGAGGCGCTTGAGAACCTTCCTGAGAACAGGGTGGATGCAGGTGTGGTGATGGACCACAACAAGGGCGAGGTATGGAAAAATCGCCAGTATGTCATTTCTTCATTCAGTCACACTTGCAAAACATCGCAAAGCCAAAATAACAAAAAGAAAAAAGGGAAGGAAGGAAGGAAGGAAGGAAGAAAAAAAAAAAAGGAAGGAAGAAAGGAAAAGGAAGGAAGCAGGACAGACAGCAAAGTCTGAAGCAAGCAAGCAACAGAGAAAGAAAGAAAAACTGAAACATACAATAAATGAAATGAATTACGATCGAAACAGACTGAAGCTTTGACTTTACATAGCCTAAATGCCGGGAATAGTTGTAAGCGATGCGAAGACACACAACCCATTTGGCAAACGTCTATTAGGTCCTGCTAAGGAGACGACTCGATCATCTTTGAAAATTACAAAAAAACCTATGTGCTCTATCTTTGCAGGAGACACACAGATGGCTAGGCAGGCCTTTGTCATGATAGAGAAAATTCGGTGCTGGTTTCAGAAACTTTCCAGCAGATCACCTGGGAAAGAAAATAACACAGACACAAGGCCAGAGTCACCTGGTGTCATCACATGAAAAGTTGATATCACAGAAGCCTCCCTTAAACTGAGATGCAGAGAATGCTCGCTGGCACTTACTATGTATGTTAGGACATTAGAAGGATTTAATTCTGAGATTGACACTTCTTAGAAGTTATTCTAACTTTTCCAGGAAACCAATTGTGAATAAGAACATGTTACAAGGGTTTGGCTGGAAGTTCAAGGCCAGACAGAGATGCCACAGTGAATTCTGTGTTAGCCGAGCTACAGCCACTGCTACCCTGTACCCCCTCCAAAAAATGTATGTATGTATGTATGTATGTGTATATATATATATATATATATATATATATATATATATATATATATGTGTGTGTGTGTGTGTGTGTGTGTCTGCGTGTGTGTGTATGTTTCTGTGTTGATGGATACACATTTACATACGGACTTAAACCTAATCCTATTGAGATATATATAAAAATTTATATACATTCACATATAATTATATATGTTAGTATATGTATGTATTATGTATTATAAATAACGTATAAAAATCTATAATACATGTAATTATATTTTATACATGTCATATATGTAAATATATAACATATATTTTTATATATCTAATAGATGTATAAATTTCCATGTATAGTCATATATGAACTCATATATTTACATATAAGTTGATATATGATTTAAATATATATTCATATGTGTATATATTTTCAGGGTGAGCGGGCAGTAAAGAACACTGTTCCTCGCACCTCACGGAGTTCTCACTCTCCTTCCAGGATCCTGCACCGACACCCGAGCTCACTTCAGAAAACCTGAGTCCCTCTCGTCATCAACGACAATGACAGGCGAGACAGTGGTCAAGTAATTGGACTCAGAGCCCCGGGAAGATTTTTAAATCTCTCTACCTTACTATTTCAACCAGGGCCTTGGTCTCTAGCGGCCGGCTTCTAACCCCTCGAGGCCCTTTCCCGTCAGCCCTCCACGATCTCCTTAGTTAGGCTGGGCCATTCCTAGGAAAACACACCCTCTGTGACCTGTTTGTTCATTTTCAGACATCCCCCTTCCGGTAGGCTCGTAACTAAGAGTGATGGCATGAAATGTAAGATATCACTCCATTTCAAAAAGACCCTTCCGCTCACCGCCTGTCCCCTGGCTCAGCAGTCCAAACTCACGTGGCCATTTGGAGCGTTTTTGGAACGAGCAGATTCTCTAACCTGTGGGTGACCGCGACGCGTTCACCCGAGGTTAAGAATCTGAGCGGACAGGCCAGGAGAAGGCCTGGGTGTTCCAGGGACTCTCTGCGTGGGAGAAAAACGGGGCTCCAGACAAGCACCTCAGTCATCTGCTCACATCTGTCTGGGACCTCCAGAACTGACAGAGGTTTGAAGATATTCAGTAGGAGTTTTGAGCGCCCTTTCTGCCTGAGGCTCACACTTCTGGTAACCCAGCAGCCCTGGTGGAGTGTCAGAGATGGGCGGGCAGGCAGTGTCTCAGCTGCTGTGCACGAAATCAAGATGTGCGCGCCCCCTTGTGTCCAAGTGCGGCATTGCACCCTTGCGTAACTTTGCATCTGACTAAACGTGGCACCTGGAGACTGAAATCCCACTCAGGATTCGAACCAGTGTTCTTAGGGTTAGAAGCCAGGCGCCTTAACCCTAAGTATTCTCTCAGCCCAGAAACTCCTTTTAATTCCTTATAAGCCTTATGAGCTGAAGAGTGGGCAGAAGGAATCGAGAACCTCAGACTTGGAAAGTGGACCTTGAGGCACGGAGTCGCCAGAAGAGGCGCTTGAGAACCTTCCTGAGAACAGGGTGGATGCAGGTGTGGTGATGGACCACAACAAGGGCGAGGTATGGAAAAATCGCCAGTATGTCATTTCTTCATTCAGTCACACTTGCAAAACATCGCAAAGCCAAAATAACAAAAGAAAAAAGGGAAGGAAGGAAAGGAAGGAAGAAAAGAAAAAAAAAAGGAAGGAAGAAAGGAAAGGAAGGAAGCAGGACAGACAGCAAAGTCTGAAGCAAGCAAGCAACAGAGAAAAAGAAAAACTGAAACATACAATAAATGAAATGAATTACGATCGAAACAGACTGAAGCTTTGACTTTACATAGCCTAAATGCCGGGAATAGTTGTAAGCGATGCGAAGACACACAACCCATTTGGCAAACGTCTATTAGGTCCTGCTAAGGAGACGACTCGATCATCTTTGAAAATTACAAAAAAAACCTATGTGCTCTATCTTTGCAGGAGACACACAGATGGCTAGGCAGGCCTTTGTCATGATAGAAAATTCGGTGCTGGTTTCAGAAACTTTCCAGCAGATCACCTGGGAAAGAAAATAACACAGACACAAGGCCAGAGTCACCTGGTGTCATCACATGAAAAGTTGATATCACAGAAGCCTCCCTTAAACTGAGATGCAGAGAATGCTCGCTGGCACTTACTATGTATGTTAGGACATTAGAAGGATTTAATTCTGAGATTGACACTTCTTAGAAGTTATTCTAACTTTTCAGGAAACCAATTGTGAATAAGAACATGTTACAAGGGTTTGGCTGGAAGTTCAAGGCCAGACAGAGATGCCACAGTGAATTCTGTGTTAGTGAGCTACAGCCACTGCTACCCTGTACCCCCTCCAAAAATTATGTATGTATGTATTTATGTATATATATATATATATATATATATATATATATATATATATGTGTGTGTGTGTGTGTCTGTCTGTGTGTGTGTATGTTTCTGTGTTGATGGATACACATTTACATACGGACTTAAACCTAATCCTATTGAGATATATATAAAAATTTATATACATTCACATATAATTATATATGTTAGTATATGTATGTATTATGTATTATAAATAACGTATAAAAATCTATAATACATGTAATTATATTTTATACATGTCATATATGTAAATATATAACATATATTTATATATCTAATAGATGTATAAATTTCCATGTATAGTCATATATGAACTCTCATATATTTACATATAAGTTGATATATGATTTAAATATATATTCATATGTGTATATATTCAGGGTGAGCGGGCAGTAAAAGAACACTGTTCCTCGCACCTCACGGAGTTCTCACTCTCCTTCAGGATCCTGCACCGACACCCGAGCTCACTTCAGAAAACCTGAGTCCCTCTCGTCATCAACGACAATGACAGGCGAGACAGTGGTCCAAGTAATTGGACTCAGAGCCCCAGGAAGATTTTTAAATCTCTCTACCTTACTATTTCAACCAGGGCCTTGGTCTCTGGCGGCGGCTTCTAACCCCTCGAGGCCCTTTCCCGTCAGCCCTCCACGATCTCCTTAGTTAGGCTGGGCCATTCCTAGGAAAACACACCCTCTGTGACCTGTTTGTTCATTTTTCAGACATCCCCCTTCCGGTAGGCTCGTAACTAAGAGTGATGGCATGAAATGTAAGATATCACTCCATTTCCAAAAAGACCCTTCCGCTCACCGCCTGTCCCCTGGCTCAGCAGTCCAAACTCACGTGGCCATTTGGAGCGTTTTTTTGGAACGAGCAGATTCTCTAACCTCGGGTGACCGCGACGCGTTCACCCGAGGTTAGAAATCTCTGGGCAGACAGGCCAGGAGAAGGCCTGGGTGTTCCAGGGACTCTCTGCGTGGGAGAAAAACGGGGCTCCAGACAAGCACCTCAGTCATCTGCTCACATCTGTCTGGGACCTCCAGAACTGACAGAGGTTTGAAGATATTCAGTAGGAGTTTTGAGCGCCCTTTCTGCCTGAGGCTCACACTTCTGGTAACCCAGCAGCCCTGGTGGAGTGTCAGAGATGGGCGGGCAGGCAGTGTCTCAGCTGCTGTGCACGAAATCAAGATGTGCGCGCCCCCTTGTGTCCAAGTGCGGCATTGCACCCTTGCGTAACTTTGCATCTGACTAAACGTGGCACCTGGAGACTGAAATCCCACTCAGGATTCGAACCAGTGTTCTTAGGGTTAGAAGCCAGGCGCCTTAACCCCTAAGTATTCTCTCCAGCCCAGAAACTCCTTTTAATTCCTTATAAGCCTTATGAGCTGAAGAGTGGGCAGAAGGAATCGAGAACCTCAGACTTGGAAAGTGGACCTTGAGGCACGGAGTCGCCAGAAGGAGGCGCTTGAGAACCTTCCTGAGAACAGGGTGGATGCAGGTGTGGTGATGGACCACAACAAGGGCGAGGTATGGAAAAATCGCCAGTATGTCTTTTCATCATTCAGTCACACTTGCAAAACATCGCAAAGCCAAAATAACAAAAAGAAAAAAGAAGGGAAGGAAGGAAGGAAGGAAGGAAGAAAAGAAAAAAAAGAAGGAAGGAAGAAAGGAAAGGAAGGAAGCAGGACAGACAGCAAAGTCTGAAGCAAGCAAGCAACAGAGAAAGAAAGAAAAACTGAAACATACAATAAATGAAATGAATTACGATCGAAACAGACTGAAGCTTTGACTTTACATAGCCTAAATGCCGGGAATAGTTGTAAGCGATGCGAAGACACACAAGCCATTTGGCAAACGTCTATTAGGTCCTGCTAAGGAGACGACTCGATCATCTTTGAAAATTACAAAAAAACCTATGTGCTCTATCTTTGCAGGAGACACACAGATGGCTAGGCAGGCCTTTGTCATGATAGAAAATTCGGTGCTGGTTTCAGAAACTTTCCAGCAGATCACCTGGAAAGAAAATAACACAGACACAAGGCCAGAGTCACCTGGTGTCATCACATGAAAAGTTGATATCACAGAAGCCTCCCTTAAACTGAGATGCAGAGAATGCTCGCTGGCACTTACTATGTATGTTAGGACATTAGAAGGATTTAATTCTGAGATTGACACTTCTTAGAAGTTACTCTAACTTTTCCAGGAAACCAATTGTGAATAAGAACATGTTACAAGGGTTTGGCTGGAAGTTCAAGGCCAGACAGAGATGCCACAGTGAATTCTGTGTTAGTGAGCTACAGCCACTGCTACCCTGTACCCCCTCCAAAAATTATGTATGTATGTATTTATGTATGTATATATATATATATATATATATATATATGTGTGTGTGTGTGTGTGTGTGTGTGTGTCTGCGTGTGTGTGTATGTTTCTGTGTTGATGGATACACATTTACATACGGACTTAAACCTAATCCTATTGAGATATATATAAAAATTTATATACATTCACATATAATTATATATGTTAGTATATGTATGTATTATGTATTATAAATAACGTATAAAAATCTATAATACATGTAATTATATTTTATACATGTCATATATGTAAATATATAACATATATTTATATATCTAATAGATGTATAAATTTCCATGTATAGTCATATATGAACTCATATATTTACATATAAGTTGATATATGATTTAAATATATATTCATATGTGTATATATTCAGGGTGAGCGGGCAGTAAAAGAACACTGTTCCTCGCACCTCACGGAGTTCTCACTCTCCTTCCAGGATCCTGCACCGACACCCGAGCTCACTTCAGAAAACCTGAGTCCCTCTCGTCATCAACGACAATGACAGGCGAGACAGTGGTCCAAGTAATTGGACTCAGAGCCCCGGGAAGATTTTTAAATCTCTCTACCTTACTATTTCAACCAGGGCCTTGGTCTCTAGCGGCCGGCTTCTAACCCCTCGAGGCCCTTTCCCGTCAGCCCTCCACGATCTCCTTAGTTAGGCTGGGCCATTCCTAGGAAAACACACCCTCTGTGACCTGTTTGTTCATTTTGCAGACATCCCCCTTCCGGTAGGCTCGTAACTAAGAGTGATGGCATGAAATGTAAGATATCACTCCATTTCCAAAAAGACCCTTCCGCTCACCGCCTGTCCCTGGCTCAGCAGTCCAAACTCACGTGGCCATTTGGAGCGTTTTTTTGGAACGAGCAGATTCTCTAACCTCGGGTGACCGCGACGCGTTCACCCGAGGTTAAATCTGGGCTGAGCAGGCCAGGAGAAGGCCTGGGTGTTCCAGGGACTCTCTGCGTGGGAGAAAAACAGGGCTCCAGAAAACCACCTGAGTCATCTGCTCACATCTGTCTGGGACCTCCAGAACTGACAGAGGTTTGAAGATATTCAGTAGGAGTTTTGAGCGCCCTTTCTGCCTGAGGCTCACACTTCTGGTAACCCAGCAGACCTGGTGGAGTGTCAGAGATGGGCGGGCAGGCAGTGTCTCAGCTGCTGTGCACGAAATCAAGATGTGCGCGCCCCCTTGTGTCCAAGTGCGGCATTGCACCCTTGCGTAACTTTGCATCTGACTAAACGTGGCACCTGGAGACTGAAATCCCACTCAGGATTCGAACCAGTGTTCTTAGGGTTAGAAGCCAGGCGCCTTAACCCTAAGTATTCTCTCAGCCCAGAAACTCCTTTTAATTCCTTATAAGCCTTATGAGCTGAAGAGTGGGCAGAAGGAATCGAGAACCTCAGACTTGGAAAGTGGACCTTGAGGCACGGAGTCGCCAGAAGGAGGCGCTTGAGAACCTTCCTGAGAACAGGGTGGATGCAGGTGTGGTGATGGACCACAACAAGGGCGAGGTATGGAAAAATCGCCAGTATGTCATTTCTTCATTCAGTCACACTTGCAAAACATCGCAAAGCCAAAATAACAAAAAGAAAAAGAAGGGGAAGGAAGGAAGGAAGGAAGGAAGAAAAGAAAAAAAAAGGAAGGAAGAAAGGAAAGGAAGGAAGCAGGACAGACAGCAAAGTCTGAAGCAAGCAAGCAACAGAGAAAGAAAGAAAAATTGAAACATACAATAAATGAAATGAATTACGATCGAAACAGACTGAAGCTTTGACTTTACATAGCCTAAATGCTGGGAATAGTTGTAAGCGATGCGAAGACACACAACCCATTTGGCAAACGTCTATTAGGTCCTGCTAAGGAGACGACTCGATCATCTTTGAAAATTACAAAAAAACCTATGTGCTCTATCTTTGCAGGAGACACACAGATGGCTAGGCAGGCCTTTGTCATGATAGAAAATTCGGTGCTGGTTTCAGAAACTTTCCAGCAGATCACCTGGGAAAGAAAATAACACAGACACAAGGCCAGAGTCACCTGGTGTCATCACATGAAAAGTTGATATCACAGAAGGCTCCCTTAAACTGAGATGCAGAGAATGCTCGCTGGCACTTACTATGTATGTTAGGACATTAGAAGGATTTAATTCTGAGATTGACACTTCTTAGAAGTTATTCTAACTTTTCAGAAACCAATTGTGAATAAGAACATGTTACAAGGGTTTGGCTGGAAGTTCAAGGCCAGACAGAGATGCCACAGTGAATTCTGTGTTAGCCCGAGCTACAGCCACTGCTACCCTGTACCCCCTCCAAAATTATGTATGTATGTATTTATGTATTATATATATATATATATATATATATATATATATATATATATATATATATATATGTGTGTGTGTGTGTGTGTGTGTGTGTCTGCGTGTGTGTGTATGTTTCTGTGTTGATGGATACACATTTACATACGGACTTAAACCTAATCCTATTGAGATATATATAAAAATTTATATACATTCACATATAATTATATATGTTAGTATATGTATGTATTATGTATTATAAATAACGTATAAAAATCTATAATACATGTAATTATATTTTATACATGTCATATATGTAAATATATAACATATATTTATATATCTAATAGATGTATAAATTTCCATGTATAGTCATATATGAACTCATATATTTACATATAAGTTGATATATGATTTAAATATATATTCATATGTGTATATATTCAGGGTGAGCGGGCAGTAAAAGAACACTGTTCCTCGCACCTCACGGAGTTCTCACTCTCCTTCCAGGATCCTGCACCGACACCCGAGCTCACTTCAGAAAACCTGAGTCCCTCTCGTCATCAACGACAATGACAGGCGAGACAGTGGTCCAAGTAATTGGACTCAGAGCCCCAGGAAGATTTTTAAATCTCTCTACCTTACTATTTCAACCAGGGCCTTGGTCTCTAGCGGCCGGCTTCTAACCCCTCGAGGCCCTTTCCCGTCAGCCCTCCACGATCTCCTTAGTTAGGCTGGGCCATTCCTAGGAAAACACACCCTCTGTGACCTGTTTGTTCATTTTGCAGACATCCCCCTTCCGGTAGGCTCGTAACTAAGAGTGATGGCATGAAATGTAAGATATCACTCCATTTCAAAAGACCCTTCCGCTCACCGCCTGTCCCCTGGCTCAGCAGTCCAAACTCACGTGGCCATTTGGAGCGTTTTTTTGGAACGAGCAGATTCTCTAACCTCGGGTGACCGCGACGCGTTCACCCGAGGTTAGAAAATCTGGGCAGACAGGCCAGGAGAAGGCCTGGTTGTTCCAGGGACTCTGCGTGGGAGAAAAACGGGGCTCCAGAAAAGCACCTGAGTCATCTGCTCACATCTGTCTGGGACCTCCAGAACTGACAGAGGTTTGAAGATATTCAGTAGGAGTTTTGAGCGCCCTTTCTGCCTGAGGCTCACACTTCTGGTAACCCAGCAGACCTGGTGGAGTGTCAGAGATGGGCGGGCAGGCAGTGTCTCAGCTGCTGTGCACGAAATCAAGATGTGCGCGCCCCCTTGTGTCCAAGTGCGACATTGCACCCTTGCGTAACTTTGCATCTGACTAAACGTGGACCTGGAGACTGAAATCCCACTCAGGATTCGAACCAGTGTTCTTAGGGTTAGAAGCCAGGTGCCTTAACCCCTAAGTATTCTCTCCAGCCCAGAAACTCCTTTTAATTCCTTATAAGCCTTATGAGCTGAAGAGTGGGCAGAAGGAATCGAGAACCTCAGACTTGGAAAGTGGACCTTGAGGCACGGAGTCGCCAGAAGGAGGCGCTTGAGAACCTTCCTGAGAACAGGGTGGATGCAGGTGTGGTGATGGACCACAACAAGGGCGAGGTATGGAAAAATCGCCAGTATGTCATTTCTTCATTCAGTCACACTTGCAAAACATCATAAAGCAAAGCCAAAATAACAAAAAGAAAAAGGAAGGAAGGAAGGGAAGGAAGGAAGGAAGGAAGAAAAGAAAAAAAAAGGAAGGAAGAAAGGAAAGGAAGGAAGCAGGACAGACAGCAAAGTCTGAAGCAAGCAAGCAACAGAGAAAGAAAGAAAAACTGAAACATACAATAAATGAAATGAATTACGATCGAAACAGACTGAAGCTTTGACTTTACATAGCCTAAATGCGGGAATAGTTGTAAGCGATGCGAAGACACACAACCCATTTGGCAAACGTCTATTAGGTCCTGCTAAGGAGACGACTCGATCATCTTTGAAAATTACAAAAAAACCTATGTGCTCTATCTTTGCAGGAGACACACAGATGGCTAGGCAGGCCTTTGTCATGATAGAGAAAATTCGGTGCTGGTTTCAGAAACTTTCCAGCAGATCACCTGGGAAAGAAAATAACACAGACACAAGGCCAGAGTCACCTGGTGTCATCACATGAAAAGTTGATATCACAGAAGCCTCCCTTAAACTGAGATGCAGAGAATGCTCGCTGGCACTTACTATGTATGTTAGGACATTAGAAGGATTTAATTCTGAGATTGACACTTCTTAGAAGTTATTCTATCTTTTCCAGGAAACCAATTGTGAATAAGAACATGTTACAAGGGTTTGGCTGGAAGTTCAAGGCCAGACAGAGATGCCACAGTGAATTCTGTGTTAGCCCGAGCTACAGCCACTGCTACCCTGTACCCCCTCCAAAAATTATGTATGTATATATTTATGTATGTATATATATATATACATATATATGTGTGTGTGTGTGTGTGTGTGTTTGCGTGTGTGTGTATGTTTCTGTGTTGATGGATACACATTTACATACGGACTTAAATCTAATCCTATTGAGATATATATAAAAATTTATATACATTCACATATAATTATATATGTTAGTATATGTATGTATTATGTATAATAAATAACGTATAAAAATCTATAATACATGTAATTATATTTTATACATGTAATATATGTAAATATATAACATATATTTATATATCTAATAGATGTATAAATTTCCATGTATAGTCATATATGAACTCATATATTTACATATAAGTTGATATATGATTTAAATATATATTCATATGTGTATATATTCAGGGTGAGCGGGCAGTAAAAGAACACTGTTCCTCGCACCTCACGGAGTTCTCACTCTCCTTCCAGGATCCTGCACCGACACCTGAGCTCACTTCAGAAAACCTGAGTCCCTCTCGTCATCAACGACAATGACAGGCGAGACAGTGGTCCAAGTAATTGGACTCAGAGCCCCGGGAAGATTTTTAAATCTCTCTACCTTGCTATTTCAACCAGGGCCTTGGTCTCTAGCGGCGGCTTCTAACCCCTCGAGGCCCTTTCCGTCAGCCCTCCACGATCTCCTTAGTTAGGCTGGGCCATTCCTAGGAAAACACACCCTCTGTGACCTGTTTGTTCATTTTGCAGACATCCCCCTTCCGGTAGGCTCGTAACTAAGAGTGATGGCATGAAAATAAGATATCACTCCATTTCCAAAAAGACCCTTCCGCTCACCGCCTGTCCCTGGCTCAGCAGTCCAAACTCACGTGGCCATTTGGAGCGTTTTTTGGAACGAGCAGATTCTCTAACCTCGGGTGACCGCGCGTTCACCCGAGGTTAGAAAATCTGAGCAGACAGGCCAGGAGAAGGCCTGGGTGTTCCAGGGACTCTCTGCGTGGGAGAAAAACGGGGCTCCAGACAACCACCTGAGTCATCTGCTCACATCTGTCTGGGACCTCCAGAACTGACAGAGGTTTGAAGATATTCAGTAGGAGTTTTGCGCGCCCTTTCTGCCTAAGGCTCACACTTCTGGTAACCCAGCAGACCTGGTGGAGTGTCAGAGATGGGCGGGCAGGCAGTGTCTCAGCTGCTGTGCACGAAATCAAGATGTGCGCGCCCCCTTGTGTCCAAGTGCGGCATTGCACCCTTGCGTAACTTTGCATCTGACTAAACGTGGCACCTGGAGACTGAAATCCCACTCAGGATTCGAACCAGTGTTCTTAGGGTTAGAAGCCAGGCGCCTTAACCCCTAAGTATTCTCTCCAGCCCAGAAACTCCTTTTAATTCCTTATAAGCCTTATGAGCTGAAGAGTGGGCAGAAGGAATCGAGAACCTCAGACTTGGAAAGTGGACCTTGAGGCGGAGTCGCCAGAAGGAGGCGCTTGAGAACCTTCCTGAGAACAGGGTGGATGCAGGTGTGGTGATGGACCACAACAAGGGCGAGGTATGGAAAAATCGCCAGTATGTCATTTCTTCATTCAGACACACTTGCAAAACATCGCAAAGCCAAAATAACAAAAAAAAAAAAAGAAGGGAAGGAAGGAAGGAAGGAAGAAAAAAAAAAAAAGGAAGAAGAAAGGAAAGGAAGGAAGCAGGACAGACAGCAAAGTCTGAACTCAAGCAAGCAACAGAGAAAGAAAGAAAAACTGAAACATACAATAAATGAAATGAATTACGATCGAAACAGACTGAAGCTTTGACTTTACATAGCCTAAATGCGGGAATAGTTGTAAGCGATGCGAAGACACACAACCCGTTTGGCAAACGTCTATTAGGTCCTGCTAAGGAGACGACTCGATCATCTTTGAAAATTACAAAAAAACCTATGTGCTCTATCTTTGCAGGAGACACACAGATGGCTAGGCAGGCCTTTGTCATGATAGAAAATTTCGGTGCTGGTTTCAGAAACTTTCCAGCAGATCACCTGGGAAAAAAATAACACAGACACAAGGCCAGAGTCACCAGGTGTCATCACATGAAAAGTTGATATCACAGAAGCCTCCCTTAAACTGAGATGCAGAGAATGCTCGCTGGCACTTACTATGTATATTAGGACATTAGAAGGATTTAATTCTGAGATTGACACTTCTTAGAAGTTATTCTAACTTTTCCAAAAAACCAATTGTGAATAAGAACATGTTACAAGGGTTTGGCTGGAAGTTCAAGGCCAGACAGAGATGCCACAGTGAATTCTGTGTTAGCCCGAGCTACAGCCACTGCTACCCTGTACCCCCTCCAAAAATTATGTATGTATGCATTTATGTATGTATATATGTATGTGTGTGTGTGTGTGTTTGCGTGTGTGTATATGTTTCTGTGTTGATGGATACACATTTACATACGGACTTAAACCTAATCCTATTGAGATATATATATATAAATTTATATACATTCACTTATAATTATATATGTTAGTATATGTATGTATTATGTATTATAAATAACGTATAAAAATCTATAATACATGTAATTATATTTTATACATGTCATATATGTAAATATATAACATATATTTACATATCTAATAGATGTATAAATTTCCATGTATAGTCATATATGTACTCATATATTTACATATAAGTTTATATATGATTTAAATATATATTCATATGTGTATATATTCAGGGTGAGCGGGCAGTAAAAGAACACTGTTCCTCGCACCTCACGGAGTTCTCACTCTCCTTCCAGGATCCTGCACCGACACCCGAGCTCACCTCAGAAAACCTGAGACCCTCTCGTTATCAACGACAATGACAGGCGAGACAGTGGTCCAAGTAATTGGACTCAGAGCCCCGGGAAGATTTTTAAATCTCTCTACCTTACTATTTCAACCAGGGCCTTGGTCTCTAGCGGCCGGCTTCTAACCCCTCGAGGCCCTTTCCCTTCAGCCCTCCACGATCTCCTTAGTTAGGCTGGGCCATTCCTAGGTAAACACACACTCTGTGACCTGTTTGTTCATTTTTCAGACATCCCCCTTCCGGTAGGCTCGTAACTAAGAGTGATGGCATGAAATGTAAGATATCACTCCATTTCCAAAAAGACCCTTCCGCTCACCGCCTGTCCCCTGGCTCCGCAGTCCAAACTCACGTGGCCATTTGGAGCGTTTTTTTGGAACGAGCAGATTCTCTAACCTCGGGTGACCGCGACCCGTTCACCCGAGGTTAGAGAATCTAGAGCTGGACGGGCCAGGAGAAGGACTGGGTGTTCCAGGGACGCTCTGCGTGGGAGAAAAACGGGGCTCCAGACAAGCACCTGAGTCATCTGCTCACATCTGTCTGGGACCTCCAGAACTGACAGAGGATTGAAGACATTCAGTAGGAGTTTTGAGCGCCCTTTCTGCCTGAGGCTCACACTTCTGGCAACCCAGCAGACCTGGTGGAGTGTCAGAGATGGGTGGGCAGGCAGTGTCTCAGCTGCTGTACACGAAATCAAGATGTGCGCGCCCCCTTGTGTCCAAGTGCGGCATTGCACCCTTGCGTAACTTTGCATCTGACTAAACGTGGCACCTGGAGACTGAAATCCCACTCAGGATTCGAACCAGTGTTCTTAGGGTTAGAAGCCAGGCGCCTTAACCCCTAAGTGTTCTCTCCAGCCCAGAAACTCCTTTTAATTCTTTATAAGCCTTATGAGCTGAAGAGTGGGCAGAAGGAATCGAGAACCTCAGACTTGGAAAGTGGACCTTGAGGCACGGAGTCGCCAGAAGGAGGCGCTTGAGAACCTTCCTGAGAACAGGGTGGATGCAGGTGTGGTGATGGACCACAACAAGGGCGAGGTATGGAAAAATCGCCAGTATGTCATTTCTTCATTCAGTCACACTTGCAAAACATCGCAAAGCCAAAATAACAAAAAGAAAAAAGAAGGGAAGGAAGGAAGGAAGGAAGGAAGGAAGGAAGGAAAAAGAAAAAAAAGGAAGGAAGAAAGGAAAGGAAGGAAGCAGGACAGACAGCAAAGTCTGAAGCAAGCAAGCAACAGAGAAAGAAAGAAAAACTGAAACATACAATAAATGAAATGAATTACGATCGAAACAGACTGAAGCTTTGACTTTACATAGCCTAAATGCCGGGAAGAGTTGTAAGCGATGCGAAGACACACAACCCATTTGGCAAACGTCTATTAGGTCCTGCTAAGGAGAAGACTCGATCATCTTTGAACATTACAAAAAAAAACCTATGTGCTCTATCTTTGCAGGAGACACACAGATGGCTAGGCAGGCCTTTGTCATGATAGAGAAAATTCGGTGCTGGTTTCAGAAACTTTCCAGCAGATCACCTGGGAAAGAAAATAACACAGACACAAGGCCAGAGTCACCTGGTGTCATCACATGAAAAGTTGATATCACAGAAGCCTCCCTTAAACTGAGATGCAGAGAATGCTCGCTGGCACTTACTATGTATGTTAGGACATTAGAAGGATTTAATTCTGAGATTGACACTTCTTAGAAGTTATTCTAACTTTTCCAGGAAACCAATTGTGAATAAGAACATGTTACAAGGGTTTGGTTGGAAGATCAAGGCCAGACAGAGATGCCACAGTGAATTCTGTGTTAGTCCGAGCTACAGCCACTGCTACCCTGTACCCCCTCCAAAAATTATGTATGTATGTATTTATGTATGTATATATATATATATATATATATATATATGTGTGTGTGTGTTTGCGTGTGTGTGTAAGTTTCTGTGTTGATGGATACACATTTACATACGGACTTAAACCTAATCCTATTGAGATATATATAAAAATTTATATACATTCGCATATAATTATATATGTTAGTATATGTATGTATTATGTATTATAAATAACATATAAAAATCTATAATACATGTAATTATATTTTATACATGTCATATATGTAAATATATAACATATATTTATATATCTAATAGATGTATAAATTTCCATGTATAGTCATATATGAACTCATATATTTACATATAAGTTTATATATGATTTAAATATATATTCATATGTGTATATTTTCAGGGTGAGCGGGCAGTAAAAGAACACTGTTCCTCGCACCTCACGGAGTTCTCACTGTCCTTCCAGGATCCTGAACCGACACCCGAGCTCACTTCAGAAAACCTGAGTCCCTCTCGTCATCAACGACAATGACAGGCGAGACAGTGGTCCAAGTAATTGGACTCAGAGCCCCGGGAAGATTTTTAAATCTCTCTACCTTACTATTTCAACCAGGGCCTTGGTCTCTAGCGGCCGGCTTCTAACCCCTCGAGGCCCTTTCCCGTCAGCCCTCCATGATCTCCTTAGTTAGGCTGGGCCATTCCTAGGAAAACACACCCTCTGTGACCTGTTTGTTCATTTTTCAGACATCCCCCTTCCGGTAGGCTCGTAACTAAGAGTGATGGCATGAAATGTAAGATATCACTCCATTTCCAAAACGACCCTTCCGCTCTCCGCCTGTCCCCTGGCTCAGCAGTCCAAACTCACGTGGCAATTTGGAGCGTTTTTTTGGAACGAGCAGATTCTCTAACCTCGGGTGACCGCGACGCGTTCACCCGAGGTTAGAGAATCTGGAGCCGGACGGGCCAGGAGAAGGCCTGGGTGTTCCAGGGACTCTCTGCGTGGGAGAAAAGCGGGGCTCCAGACAAGCACCTGAGTCATCTGCTCACATCTGTCTGGGGCCTCCAGAACTGACAGAGGTTTGAAGATATTCAGTAGGAGTTTTGAGCGCCCTTTCTGCCTGAGGCTCACACTTCTGGTAACCCAGCAGACCTGGTGGAGTGTCAGAGATGGGCGGGCAGGCAGTGTCTCAGCTGCTGTGCACGAAATCAAGATGTGCGCGCCCCCTTGTGTCCAAGTGCGGCATTGCACCCTTGCGTAACTTTGCATCTGACTAAACGTGGCACCTGGAGACTGAAATCCCACTCAGGATTCGAACCAGTGTTCTTAGGGTTAGAAGCCAGGCGCCTTAACCCCTAAGTGTTCTCTCCAGCCCAGAAACTCCTTCTAATTCCTTATAAGTCTTATGAGCTGAAGAGTGGGCAGAAGGAATCGAGAACCTCAGACTTGGAAAGTGGACCTTGAGGCACGGAGTCGCCAGAAGGAGGCGCTTGAGAACCTTCCTGAGAACAGGGTGGATGCAGGTGTGGTGATGGACCACAACAAGGGCGAGGTATGGAAAAATCGCCAGTATGTCATTTCTTCATTCAGTCACACTTGCAAAACATCGCAAAGCCAAAATAACAAACAGAAAAAAGAAGGGAAGGAAGGAAGGAAGGAAGAAAAGAAAAAAAAGGAAGGAAGAAAGGAAAGGAAGGAAGCAGGACAGACAGCAAAGTCTGAAGCAAGCAAGCAACAGAGAAAGAAAGAAAAACTGAAACATACAATAAATGAAATGAATTACGATCGAAACAGACTGAAGCTTTGACTTTACATAGCCTAAATGCCCGGAATAGTTGTAAGCGATGCGAAGACACACAACCCATTTGGCAAACGTCTATTAGGTCCTGTTAAGGAGACGACACGATCATCTTCGAAAATTACAAAAAAACCTATGTGCTCTATCTTTGCAGGAGACACACAGATGGCTAGGCAGGCCTTTGTCATGATAGAGAAAATTCGGTGCTGGTTTCAGAAACTTTCCAGCAGATCACCTGGGAAAGAAAATAACACAGACACAAGGCCAGAGTCACCTGGTGTCATCACATGAAAAGTTGATATCTCAGAAGCCTCCCTTAAACTGAGATGCAGAGAATGCTCGCTGGCACTTACTATGTATGTTAGGACATTAGAAGGATTTAATTCTGAGATTGACACTTCTTAGAAGTTAATCTAACTTTTCCAGGAAACCAATTGTGAATAAGAACATGTTACAAGGGTTTGGCTGGAAGTTCAAGGCCAGACAGAGATGCCACAGTGAATTCTGTGTTAGCCCGAGCTACAGCCACTGCTACCCTGTACCCCCTCCAAAAATTATGTATGTATGTATTTATTTATGTATGTATATATATATATATATATATATATATATATATATATATATATATATATATATGTGTGTGTGTGTGTTTGTGTGTATGTTTCTGTGTTGATGGATACACATTTACATACGGACTTAAACCTAATCCTATTGAGATATATATAAAAATTTATATACATTCACATATAATTATATATGTTAGTATATGTATGTATTATGTATTATAAATAACGTATAAAAATCTATAATACATGTAATTATATTTTATACATGTCATATATGTAAATATATAACATATATTTATATATCTAATAGATGTATAAATTTCCATGTATAGTCATATATGAACTCATATATTTACATATAAGTTGATATATGATTTAAATATATATTCATTTGTGTATATATTCAGGGTGAGCGGGCAGTAAAAGAACACTGTTCCTCGCACCTCACGGAGTTCTCACTCTCCTTCCAGGATCCTGCACCAACACCCGAGCTCACTTCAGAAAACCTGAGTCCCTCTCGTCATCAACGACAATGACAGGCGAGACAGTGGTCCAAGTAATTGGACTCAGAGCCCCGGGAAGATTTTTAAATCTCTCTACCTTACTATTTCAACCAGGGCCTTGGTCTCTAGCGACCGGCTTCTAACCCCTCGAGGCCCTTTCCCGTCAGCCCTCCACGATCTCCTTAGTTAGGCTGGGCCATTCCTAGGAAAACACACCCTCTGTGACCTGTTTGTTCATTTTTCAGACATCCCCCTTCTGGTAGGCTCGTAACTAAGAGTGATGGCATGAAATGTAAGATATCACTCCATTTCCAAAAAGACCCTTCCGCTCACCGCCTGTCCCCTGGCTCAGCAGTCCAAACTCACGTGGCCATTTGGAGCGTTTTTTTGGAACGAGCAGATTCTCTAACCTCGGGTGACCGCGACGCGTTCACCCGAGGTTAGAGAATCTCTGGGCGGACAGGCCAGGAGAAGGCCTGGGTGTTCCAGGGACTCTGCGTGGGGGAAAAGCGGGGCTCCAGACAAGCACCTGAGTCATCTGCTCACATCTGTCTGGGACCTCCAGAACTGACAGAGGTTTGAAGATATTCAGTAGGAGTTTTGAGCGCCCTTTCTGCCTGAGGCTCACACTTCTGGTAACCCAGCAGACCTGGTGGAGTGTCAGAGATGGGCGGGCAGGCAGTGTCTCAGCTGCTGTGCACGAAATCAAGATGTGCGCGCCCCCTTGTGTCCAAGTGCGGCATTGCACCCTTGCGTAACTTTGCATCTGACTAAACGTGGCACCTGGAGACTGAAATCCCACTCAGGATTCGAACCAGTGTTCTTAGGGTTAGAAGCCAGGTGCCTTAACCCTAAGTATTCTCTCCAGCCCAGAAACTCCTTTTAATTCCTTATAAGCCTTATGAGCTGAAGAGTGGGCAGAAGGAATCGAGAACCTCAGACTTTGGAAAGTGGACCTTGAGGCACGGAGTCGCCAGAAGAAGAGGCGCTTGAGAACCTTCCTGAGAACAGGGTGGATGCAGGTGTGGTGATGGACCACAACAAGGGCGAGGTATGGAAAAATCGCCAGTATGTCATTTCTTCATTCAGTCACACTTGCAAAACATCGCAAAGCCAAAATAACAAAAAGAAAAAAGAAGGGAAGGAAGGAAGGAAGGAAGGAAGGAAGGAAGGAAAAGAAAAAAAAAAAAGAAAAGGAAGAAAGGAAAGGAAGGAAGCAGGACAGAAAGCAAAGTCTGAAGCAAGCAAGCAACAGAGAAAGAAAGAAAAACTGAAACATTCAATAAATGAAATGAATTACGATCGAAACAGACTGAAGCTTTGACTTTACATAGCCTAAATGCCGGGAATAGTTGTAAGCGATGCGAAGACACACAACCCGTTTGGCAAACGTCTATTAGGTCCTGCTAAGGAGACGACTCGATCTTTGAAAATTACAAAAAAAACCTATGTGCTCTATGTTTGCAGGAGACACACAGATGGCTAGGCAGGCCTTTGTCATGATAGAGAAAATTCGGTGCTGGTTTCAGAAACTTTCCAGCAGATCACCTGGGAAAGAAAATAACACAGACACAAGGCCAGAGTCACCTGGTGTCATCACATGAAAAGTTGATATCACAGAAGCCTCCCTTAAACTGAGATGCAGAGAATGCTCGCTGGCACTTACTATGTATGTTAGGACATTAGAAGGATTTAATTCTGAGATTGACACTTCTTAGAAGTTATTCTAACTTTTCCAGGAAACCAATTGTGAATAAGAACATGTTACAAGGGTTTGGCTGGAAGTTCAAGGCCAGACAGAGATGCCACAGTGAATTCTGTGTTAGCCCGAGCTACAGCCACTGCTACCCTGTACCCCCTCCAAAAATTATGTATGTATGTATTTATGTATATATATATATATATATATATATATATATATATATATATATATATATATATATACATATGTGTGTGTGTGTGTGTGTGTGTGTGTTTGCGTGTGTGTGTATGTTTCTGTGTTGATGGATACACATTCACATACGGACTTAAACCTAATCCTATTGAGATATATATAAAAATTTATATACATTCACATATAATTATATATGTTAGTATATGTATGTATTATGTAGTATAAATAACGTATAAAAATCTATAATACATGTAATTATATTTTATACATGTCATATATGTAAATATATAACATATATTTATATATCTAATAGATGTATAAATTTCCATGTATAGTCATATATGAACTCATGTATTTACATATAAGTTTATATATGATTTAAATATATATTCATATGTGTATATATTCAGGGTGAGCGGGCAGTAAAAGAACACTGTTCCTTGCCCCTCACGGAGTTCTCACTCTCCTTCCAGGATCCTGCACCGACACCCGAGCTCACTTCAGAAAACCTGAGTCCCTCTCGTCATCAACGACAATGACAGGCGAGACAGTGGTCCAAGTAATTGGACTCAGAGCCCCGGGAAGATTTTTAAATCTCTCTACCTTACTATTTCAACCAGGGCCTTGGTCTCTAGCGACCGGCTTCTAATCCCTCTAGGCCCTTTCCCGTCAGCCCTCCACGATCTCCTTAGTTAGGCTGGGCCATTCCTAGGAAAACACACCCTCTGTGACCTGTTTGTTCATTTTTCAGACATCCCCCTTCTGGTAGGCTTGTACCTAAGACTGATGGCATGAAATGTAAGATATCACTCCATTTCCAAAAAGACCCTTCCGCACACCGCCTGTCCCCTGGCTCAGCAGTCCAAACTCACGTGGCCATTTGGAGCGTTTTTTTGGAACGAGCAGATTCTCTAACCTCGGGTGACCGCGACGCGTTCACCCGAGGTTATAAATCTGGGCGGACAGGCCAGGAGAAGGCCTGGGTGTC
>JAEOAD010002880.1:0-14825 GCA_036365145.1 Orientallactaga sibirica
GACACACAAGGGGCGCGCACATCTTGATTTCGTGCACAACAGCTGAACCTGCCTGCCGCCCATCTCTGACACTCCACCAGGTCTGCTGGGTTACCAAGTGTGAGCCTCACTCAGGCAGAAAAGGCGCTCAAAACTCCTACTGAATATCTTAAAACCTCTGTATCAGTTCTGGAGGTCCCAGACAGATGTGAGCAGATGACTCAGGTGCTTCTCGGGCCCCGTTTTTCTCCCCGCATGAAGAGCCCCTGGAACTGCAGGCCTTCTCCTGGCCCGCGTCCGGCTCAGATTCTTTAACCTCGGGTGGGCATGCGGTGATCACCGAAAGAATCTGCTCATTCAAAAAAACGCTCCAAATGGCCGCCTGAGTTTGGACTGCTGGAGCCAGGGGACAGGCGGTGAGCAGGAAGGGTCTTTTTGGAAATGGAGGCGATATCTTACATTTCATGCCATCACTCTTAGTTTCAGGGCCTACCGGGAAGAGGATGTCTGAAAAATGAACAAACAGGTCACAGAGGGTGTGTTTTCCTAGGAATGACCCAGCCTAACTAAGGAGATCGTGGAGGGCTGACAGGGAAAGGGCCTCGGGGTTAAGCCGGCCGCTAAGACCAAGGCCCTGCTTGAAATACTAAGGTAAGAGATTTAAAATATTCCCGGGGCTCTAGGTCAATTACTTGGACCACTGTCTCGCCTGTCATTGTTTGTTGATGACAGAGAGGACTCAGGTTTTTCTGAAGTGAGCTCGGGTGTCAGTGCAGGATCCTGGAAGGAGAGTAGGGAACTCCGTGAGGTGCGAGGAACAGTGTTCTTTTACTGCAGCTCACCCAGAATATATACACATATGAATAGATATTTAAATTATATAAACTTATAGGTAAATGTCTGGAGTTCATATATGAATATACAATGAAATTTATACATATATTAGATATATGAATATATGTTATGTATTTTTATATATGATATATAAAATATAATTACATGTATTTTAGATTTTTATAAGTTATTCATAATACATAATACGCTACATATACTAATATATATAATTATAGGTGAATGTATATAAATTTTTATATATATCTCAATAGGATTAGGTTTAAGGCCATATGTAAATGTGTATCCATCAACACAGAAACATACACGCACACCACACACACACACACACACACACACACACACATATACATACATACATACATACATACATACATACATACATACATGCAATTTTGGAGGGGTACAAGGTAGCAATGGCTGTAGCCAGGCTAACACAGAATTCACTGTGGAATCTCAGGCTGGCCTTGAACTTCCAACCAAAGCCTTATAACATGCTTATTCTGGTGTGGTTTCCTGGAAAAGTTAGAATAACTTCTACAAGTGTCAATCTCAGAATTCAATCCTTCTAATGTCCTAACATACATAGTAAGTGCCAGCGAGCATTCTCTGGATCTCAGTTGAAGGGAGGCTTCTGTGATGTCGACTTTTCGTGTGATGACCCCATGTGACTCTGTCCTTGTGTCTGTGTTATTTTCTTTCCCAGGTGATCTGCTGGAAAGTTTCTGAAACCAGCACTGAATTTTCTCTATCATGAAAAAGGCCTCCATAGCCATCTGTGTGTCTCCTGCAAAGATAGAACACATAGGGTTTTTCTGTAATTTTCAAAGATTATCGAGTCGTCTCCTTAGCAGGACCTAATAGACGTTTGCCAAATGGGTTGTGTGTCATCGCTTCGCTTACAACTATGCCTGGCATTTAGGCAATGTAAAGTCAAAGCTTCAGTCTTTTTCGATCGTAATTCATTTGATTCATTGTATATTTTAGTTTTTCTTTCTTTCTCTGTTGCTTGCTTGCTTGAGTCTTTGCTGTCTGTCCTTCTTCCTTCCTTTCCTTTCTTCCTTCCTTTCCATTCTTTCTTTCCTTCCTTCCTTCCTTCCTTCCCTTGTTTTTTCTTTTTGTTATTTTTGCTTTGCGATGTTTTGCAAGTGTGACTGAATGAAGAAATGACATACTGGCGATTTTTCCATACCTTGCCCTTGTTGTGGTCCATCACCACACCTGCATCCTCCGTGTTGTCAGAAAGGTTTTCAAGCGCCTCCTTCTGGCGACTCCGTGCCTCAAGGTACACTTTCCAAGTCTGAGCTTCTCGATTCCTTCTGCCCACTCTTCAGCTCATAAGGCTTATAAGGAATTAAAGGGAATTTCTGGGCTGGAGAGAATACTTAGGGGTTAATGCGCCTGGCCTAACCCTAAGAACACTGGTTCGAATCCTGAGTGGGATTTCAGTCTCCAGGTGCCACGTTTAGTCAGATGCAAAGTTACGCCAAGGGTGCAATGCCGCACTTGGACACAAGGGGCGCACATCTTGATTTCGTGCACAGCAGCTGAGACACTGCCTGCCCGCCCATCTCTGACACTCCACCAGGTCTGCTGGGTTACCAGAAGTGTGAGCCTCACTCCAGGCAGAAAAGGCGCTCAAAACTCCTACTGAATATCTTAAAACCTCTGTCAGTTCTGGAGGTCCCAGACAGATGTGAGCAGATGACTCAGGTGCTTGTCGGGCCCCGTTTTCTCCCACGCAGAGAGTCCCTGGAACACCCAGGCCTTCTCCTGGCCCGTCCGGCCCCAGATTCTCTAACCTCGGGTGAGCGCGCGTCGGGTCACCGAGGTTGAATCTGCTCGTTCAAAAAACGCTCAAATGGCCGCCTGAGTTTGGACTGCTGAGCCAGGGGACAGGCGGTGAGCGGAAGGGTCTTTTTGGAAATGGGCGATATCTTACATTTCATGCCATCACTCTTAGTTCTGAGCCTACCGGAAGAGGATGTCTGAAAAATGAACAAACAGGTCACAGGGTGTGTTTTCCTAGGAATGGCCCAGCCTAACTAAGGAGATCGTGGAGGCTGATGGGAAAGGGCCTCGAGGAGTTAGAAGCTTGGCCGCTAGAGACCAAGGCCCTGCTTGAAATACTAAGGTAGAGAGATTTAAAAAATCTTCCCGGGCTCTGGGTCAATTACTTGGACCACTGTCTCGCCTGTCATTGTTGTTGATGATGAGAGGACTCAGGTTTTCTGAAGTGAGCTCGAGGTGTCGGTGCAGGATCCTGGAAGGAGAGTGAGAACTCCGTGAGGTGCGAGGAACAGTGTTCTTTTACTGCCCGCTCACCCAGAATATACACATATGAATAGATATTTAAATTATATATAAACTTATAGGTAAATGTCTGAGTTCATATATGAATATACATGGAAATTTATACATATATTAGATATATAAATATATGTTATGTATTTACATATATGATATGCATAAAATATAATTACATGTATTTTAGATTTTTATACGTTATTCATAATACATAATACATACATATACATATACTATATATAATTATAGGTGAATGTATATAAATTTTATATATATCTCAATAGGATTAGGTTTAAGGCCATATGTAAATGTGTGTCCATCAACACAGAAACATACACATACACCACACACACACACACACACACACACACATATACATACATACATACATACATACATACATACATACATACATAATTTTTGGAGGGGTACAAGGTAGCAATGGCTGTAGCCGGGCTAACACAAAATTCACTGTGGAATCTCAGGCTGGCCTTGAACTTCCAGCCAAAGCCTTATAACATGTACTTATTCACAATTGGTTTCCTGGAAAAGTTAGAATAACTTCTAAAAGAAGTGTCAATCTCAAATTCAATCCTTCTAATGTCTAACATACATAGTAAGTGCCAGCGAGCATTCTCTGGATCTCAGTTGAAGGGAGGCTTCTGTGATGTCGACTTTTATGTGTGATGACCCCATGTGACTCTGTCCTTGTGTCTGTGTTATTTTCTTTCCCAGGTGATCTGCTGGAAAGTTTCTGAAACCAGCACTGAATTTTCTCTATCATGAAAAAGGCCTCCATAGCCATCTGTGTGTCTCCTGCAAAGATAGAACACATAGGGTTTTCTGTAATTTTCAAAGATTATCGAGTCCTCTCCTTAGCAGGACCCTAATAGACGTTTGCCAAATGGGTTGTGTGTCATCGCAGCTTACAACTATGCCTGGCATTTAGGCAATGTAAAGTCAAAGCTTCAGTCTTTTCGATCGTAATTCATTTGATTCATTGTATATTTTAGTTTTTCTTTCTTTCTCTGTTGCTTGCTTGCTTGAGTCTTTGCTGTCTGTCCTTCTTCCTTCCTTTCCTTTCTTCCTTCCTTTTCCTTTCTTTCTTTCCTTCCTTCCTTCCTTCCTTCCCTTGTTTTTCTTTTTGTTATTTTTGCTTTGCGATGTTTTGCAAGTGTGACTGAATGAAGAAATGACATACTGGCGATTTTCCATACCTTGCCTTTGTTGTGGTCCATCACCACACCTGCATCCACGTGTTGTCAGAAAGGTTTTCAAGCGCCTCCTTCTGGCGACTCCGTGCCTCAGGTACACTTTCCAAGTCTGAGCTTCTCGATTCCTTCTGCCCACTCTTCCAGCTCATAAGGCTTATAAGGAATTAAAGGGAATTTCTGGGCTGGAGAATACTTAGGGGTTAATGCGCCTGGCTTCTAACCCTAAGAACACTGGTTCGAATCCTGAGTGGGATTTCAGTCTCCAGGTGCCACGTTTAGTCAGATGCAAAGTTACGCAGGGTGCAATGCCGCACTTGGACACAAGGGGGCGCGCACATCTTGATTTCGTGCACAGCAGCTGAGACACTGCCTGCCCGCCCATCTCTGACACTCCACCAGGTCTGCTGGGTTACCAGAAGTGTGAGCCTCACTCAGGCAGAAAAGGCGCTCAAAACTCCTACTGAATATCTTAAAACCTCTGTCAGTTCTGGAGGTCCCAGACAGATGTGAGCAGATGACTCAGGTGCTTGTCCGGGCCCCGTTTTCTCCCACGCAGAGTCCCTGGAACACCCAGGCCTTCTCCTGGCCCGTCCGGCCCCAGATTCTCTAACCTCGGGTGAGCGTCGCGGTCACCCGAGGTTAAGAATCTGCTCGTTAAAAAACGCTCCAAATGGCCGCCTGAGTTTGGACTGCTGAGCCAGGGGACAGGCGGTGAGCGGAAGGGTCTTTTGGAAATGGGCGATATCTTACATTTCATGCCATCACTCTTAGTTCTGAGCCTACCGGAAGGGGATGTCTGAAAAATGAACAAACAGGTCACAGAGGGTGTGTTTTCCTAGGAATGGCCCAGCCTAACTAAGGAGATCGTGGAGGGCTGTGGGAAAGGGCCTCGAGGAGTTAGAAGCCGGCCGCTAGAGACCAAGGCCCTGCTTGAAATACTAAGGTAGAGATTTAAAAATCTTCCCGGGGCTCTGAGTCCAATTACTTGGACCACTGTCTCGCCTGTCATTGTTGTTGATGACGAGGGAGGGACTCAGGTTTTCTGAAGTGAGCTCGGGTGTCGGTGCAGGATCCTGGAAGGAGAGTGAGGAACTCCGTGAGGTGCGAGGAACAGTGTTCTTTACTGCCCGCTCACCCAGAATATATACACATATGAATAGATATTTAAATTATATATAAACTTATAGGTAAATGTCTGAGTTCATATATGAATATACATGGAAATTTATACATATATTAGATATATAAATATATGTTATGTATTTACATATCTGATATGCATAAAATATAATTACATGTATTTTAGATTTTTTACGTTATTCATTCATAATACATAATACATACATATACTAATATATATAATTATAGGTGAATGTATATAAATTTTTATATATATCTCAATAGGATTAGGTTTAAGGCCATATGTAAATGTGTGTCCATCAATACAGAAACATACACGCACACCACACACACACACACACACACACACACATATACATACATACATACATACATACATACATACATAATTTTTGGAGGGTACAAGGTAGCAATGGCTGTAGCCGGGCTAACACAGAATTCACTGTGGAATCTCAGGCTGGCCTTGAACTTCAGCCAAAGCCTTATAACATGTACTTATTCACAATTGGTTTCCTGGAAAAGTTAGAATAACTTCTAAAGTGTCAATCTCAGAATTCAATCCTTCTAATGTCTAACATACATAGTAAGTGCCATGAGCATTCTCTGGATCTCAGTTGAAGGAGGCTTCTGTGATGTCGACTTTTCGTGTGATGACACACCATGTGACTCTGTCCTTGTGTCTGTGTTATTTTCTTTCCCAGGTGATCTGCTGGAAAGTTTCTGAAACCAGCACTGAATTTTTTCTCTATCATGAAAAAGGCCTCCATAGCCATCTGTGTCTCCTGCAAGATAGAACACATAGAGGGTTTTCTGTAATTTTCAAAGATTATCAAGTCGTCTCCTTAGCAGGACCTAATAGACGTTTGCCAAATGGGTTGTGTGTCATCGCTTAAACACAACTATGCCTGGCATTTAGGCAATGTAAAGTCAAAGCTTCAGTCTTTTTCGATCGTAATTCATTTGATTCATTGTATATTTTAGTTTTTCTTTCTTTCTCTGTTGCTTGCTTTATCTTGAGTCTTTGCTGTCTGTCCCTTCTTCCTTCCTTTCCTTTCTTCCTTCCTTTCCTTTCCTTCCTTTCCTTCCTTCCTTCCTTCCTTCCCTTGTTTTTCTTTTGTTATTTTTGCTTTGCGATGTTTGCAAGTGTGACTGAATGAAGAAATGACATACTGGCGATTTTTCCATACCTTGCCCTTGTTGTGGTCCATCACCACACCTGCATCCACCGTGTTGTCAGAAAGGTTTTCAAGCGCCTCCTTCGGGCGACTCCGTGCCTCAAGATACACTTCCAAGTCTGAGCTTCTCGATTCCTTCTACCCACTCTTCAGCTCATAAGGCTTATAAGGAATTAAAGGGAATTTCTGGGCTGGAGAGAATACTTAGGGGTTAATGCGCCTGGCTTCTAACCCTAAGAACACTGGTTCGAATCCTGAGTGGGATTTCAGTCTCCAGGTGCCACGTTTAGTCAGATGCAAAGTTACGCCCAGGGTGCAATGCCGCACTTGGACACAAGGGGCGCGCATCTTGATTCGTGCACAGCAGCTGAGACACTGCCTGCCCGCCCATCTCTGACACTCCACCAGGTCTGCTGGGTTACCAGAAGTGTGAGCCTCACTCAGGCAGAAAAGGCGCTCAAAACTCCTACTGAATATCTTAAAACCTCTGTCAGTTCTGGAGGTCCCAGACAGATGTGAGCAGATGACTCAGGTGCTTGTCGGGCCCGTTTTCTCCCACGCAGAGAGTCCCTGGAACACCCAGGCCTTCTCCTGGCCCGTCCGGCCCCAGATTCTCTAACCTCGGGTGAACGCGTCGCGGTTCACGAGGTTGAAAATCTGCTCGTTCAAAACGCTCCAAATGGCCCGCCTGAGTTTGGACTGCTGAGCCAGGGACAGGCGGTGAGCGGAAGGGTCTTTTGGAAATGGGCGATATCTTACATTTTCATGCCATCACTCTTAGTTCTGAGCCTACCGGAAGGGGATGTCTGAAAAATGAACAAACAGGTCAGAGGGTGTGTTTTCCTAGGAATGGCCCAGCCTAACTAAGGAGATCGTGGAGGCTGACGGGAAAGGGCCTCGAGGAGTTAGAAGCCGGCCGCTAGAGACCAAGGCCCTGCTTGAAATACTAAGGTAGAGAGATTTAAAAATCTTCCCGGGGCTCTGAGTCAATTACTTGGACCACTGTCTCGCCTGTCATTGTTGTTGATGACGAGAGGGACTCAGGTTTTCTGAAGTGAGCTCGGGTGTCGGTGCAGGATCCTGGAAGGAGAGTGAGAACTCCGTGAGGTGCGAGGAACAGTGTTCTTTTACTGCCCGCTCACCCAGAATATATACACATATGAATAGATATTTAAATTATATATAAACTTATAGGTAAATGTCTGAGTTCATATATGAATATACATGGAAATTTATACATATATTAGATATATAAATATATGTTATGTATTTACGTATATGATATGCATAAAATATAATTACATGTATTTTAGATTTTTATACGTTATTCATAATACATAATACATAATACATACATATACTAATATATATAATTATAGGTGAATGTATATAAATTTTTATATATATCTCAATAGGATTAGGTTTAAGGCCATATGTAAATGTGTGTCCATCAACACAGAAACATACACACACACTTGCACACACACACACACACACACACATACATACATACATACATACATACATACATACATACATAATTTTTGGAGGGTACAAGGTAGCAATGGCTGTAGCCCGGGCTAACACAAATTCACTGTGGAATCTCAGGCTGGCCTTGAACTTCCAGCCAAAGCCTTATAACATGTACTTATTCACAATTGGTTTCCTGGAAAAGTTAGAATAACTTCTAAGAAGTGTCAATCTCAGAATTCAATCCTTCTAATGTCCTAACATACATAGTAAGTGCCAGCGAGCATTCTCTGGATCTCCGTTGAAGGGGAGGCTTCTGTGATGTCGACTTTTTCGTGTGATGACACCATGTGACTCTGTCCTTGTGTCTGTGTTATTTTCTTTCCCAGGTGATCTGCTGGAAAGTTTCTGAAACCAGCACTGAATTTTCTCTATCATGAAAAAGGCCTCCATAGCCATCTGTGTGTCTCCTGCAAAAGATAGAACACATAGGGTTTTTCTGTAATTTTCAAAGATTATCAGGTCGTCTCCTTAGTAGGACCTAATAGACGTTTGCCAAATGGGTTGTGTGTCATCGCTTCGCTTACAACTATGCCTGGCATTTAGGCAATGTAAAGTCAAAGCTTCAGTCTTTTTCGATCGTAATTCATTTGATTCATTGTATATTTTAGTTTTTCTTTCTTTCTCTGTTGCTTGCTTGCTTGAGTCTTTGCTGTCTGTCCTTCTTCCTTCCTTTCCTTTCTTCCTTCCTTTCCTTTCTTTCCTTCCTTCCTTCCTTCCTTCCCTTGTTTTTCTTTTTGTTATTTTTGCTTTGCGATGTTTGCAAGTGTGACTGAATGAAGAAATGACATACTGGCGATTTTTCCATACCTTGCCCTTGTTGTGGTCCATCACCACACCTGCATCCACCGTGTTGTCAGAAAGGTTTTCAAGCGCCTCCTTCTGGCGACTCCGTGCCTCAGGTACACTTTCCAAGTCTGAGCTTCTCGATTCCTTCTGCCCACTCTTCAGCTCATAAGGCATATAAGGAATTAAAGGGAATTTCTGGGCTGGAGAGAATACTTAGGGTTAATGCGCCTGGCTTCTAACCCTAAGAACACTGGTTCGAATCCTGAGTGGGATTTCAGTCTCCAGGTGCCACGTTTAGTCAGATGCAAAGATTACGCAAAGGGTGCAATGCCGCACTTGGACACAGAGGCGCGCACATCTTGATTTCGTGCACAGCAGCTGAGACACTGCCTGCCCGCCCATCTCTGACACTCCACCAGGTCTGCTGGGTTACCAGAAGTGTGAGCCTCACTCAGGCAGAAAGGCGCTCAAAACTCCTACTGAATATCTTAAAACCTCTGTCAGTTCTGGAGGTCCCAGACAGATGTGAGCAGATGACTCAGGTGCTTGTCCGGGCCCCGTTTTCTCCCACGCAGAGAGTCCCTGGAACACCCAGGCCTTCTCCTGGCCCGTCCGGCCCCAGATTCTCTAACCTCGGGTGACGCGTCGCGGTCACCCGAGGTTAGAAAAAATCTGCTCGTTCCATCGCTCCAAATGGCCGCCTGAGTTTGGACTGCTGAGCCAGGGGACAGGCGGTGGCGGAAGGGTTTTTGGAAATGGAGCGATATCTTACATTTCATGCCATCACTCTTAGTTACGAGCCTACCGGAAAGGATGTCTGAAAAATGAACAAACAGGTCACAGAGGGTGTGTTTTCCTAGGAATGGCCCAGCCTAACTAAGGAGATCGTGGAGGGCTGACGGGAAAGGGCCTCGAGGAGTTAGAAGCCGGCCGCTAGAGACCAAGGCCCTGCTTGAAATACTAAGGTAGAGATTTAAAAATCTTCCCGGGCTCTGAGTCCAATTACTTGGACCACTGTCTCGCCTGTCATTGTTGTTGATGACGAGAGGACTCAGGTTTTCTGAAGTGAGCTCAGGTGTCGGTGCAGGATCCTGGAAGGAGGTGAGAACTCCGTGAGGTGCGAGGAACAGTGTTCTTTTACTGCCCGCTCACCCAGAATATATACACATATGAATAGATATTTAAATTATATATAAACTTATAGGTAAATGTCTGAGTTCATATATGAATATACATGAAATTTATACATATATTAGATATATAAATATATGTTATGTATTTACGTATCTGATATGCATAAAATATAATTACATGTATTTTAGATTTTTATACGTTATTCATAATACATAATACATACATATACTAATATATATAATTATAGGTGAATGTATATAAATTTTTATATATATCTCAATAGGATTAGGTTTAAGGCCATATGTAAATGTGTGTCCATCAACACAGAAACATACACACACACACACACACACACACACATATACATACATACATACATACATACATACATACATACATACATACATAATTTTTGGAGGGTACAAGGTAGCAATGGCTGTAGCCGGGCTAACACAAATTCACTGTGGAATCTCAGGCTGGCCTTGAACTTCCAGCCAAAGCCTTATAACATGTACTTATTCTGGTGGTTTCCTGGAAAAGTTAGAATAACTTCTAAGAAGTGTCAATCTCAGAATTCAATCCTTCTAATGTCTAACATACATAGTAAGTGCCAGCGAGCATTCTCTGGATCTCAGTTGAAGGGAGGCTTCTGTGATGTCGACTTTTTCGTGTGATGACCCCATGTGACTCTGTCCTTGTGTCTGTGTTATTTTCTTTCCCAGGTGATCTGCTGGAAAGTTTCTGAAACCAGCACTGAATTTTTCTCTATCATGAAAAAGGCCTCCATAGCCATCTCTGTGTCTCCTGCAAGATAGAACACATAGGGTTTTTCTGTAATTTTCAAAGATTATCGAGTCGTCTCCTTAGCAGGACCTAATAGACGTTTGCCAAATGGGTTGTGTGTCATCTTCAAACACAACTATGCCTGGCATTTAGGCAATGTAAAGTCAAAGCTTCAGTCTTTTTCGATCGTAATTCATTTGATTCATTGTATATTTTAGTTTTTTTTTTCTTTCTCTGTTGCTTGCTTGCTTGAGTCTTTGCTGTCTGTCCTTCTTCCTTCCTTTCCTTTCTTCCTTCCTTTCCTTTCTTTCCTTCCTTCTTCTTCCTTCCTTCCTTCCTTCCTTCCCTTGTTTTTCTTTTTGTTATTTTTGCTTTGCGATGTTTTGCAAGTGTGACTGAATGAAGAAATGACATACTGTGATTTTCCATACCTTGCCCTTGTTGTGGTCCATCACCACACCTGCATCCACCGTGTTGTCAGAAAGGTTTTCAGCGCCTCCTTCTGGCGACTCCGTGCCTCAAGGTACACTTTCCAAGTCTGAGCTTCTCGATTCCTTCTGCCCACTCTTCAGCTCATAAGGCTTATAAGGAATTAAAGGGAATTTCTGGGCTGGAGAGAATACTTAGGGGTTAATGCGCCTGGCTTCTAACCCTAAGAACACTGGTTCGAATCCTGAGTGGGATTTCAGTCTCCAGGTGCCACGTTTAGTCAGATGCAAAGTTACTCAAGGGTGCAATGCCGCACTTGGACACAAGGGGCGCGCACATCTTGATTTCGTGCACAGCAGCTGAGACACTGCCTGCCCGCCCATCTCTGACACTCCACCAGGTCTGCTGGGTTACCAGAAGTGTGAGCCTCACTCAGGCAGAAAAGGCGCTCAAAACTCCTACTGAATATCTTAAAACCTCTGTCAGTTCTGGAGGTCCCAGACAGATGTGAGCAGATGACTCAGGTGCTTGTCCGGAGCCCCGTTTTTCTCCACGCAGAGAGTCCCTGGAACACCCAGGCCTTCTCCTGGCCCGTCCGACCCCCAGATTCTCTAACCTCGGGTGACCGCGTCGCGGTCACCCGAGGTTAATCTGCTCGTTCAAAAAAAACGCTCCAAATGGCCGCCTGAGTTTGGACTGCTGAGCCAGGGGACAGGCGGTGAGCGGAAGGGTCTTTTTGGAAATGGGCGATATCTTACATTTCATGCCATCACTCTTAGTTACGAGCCTACCGGAAGGGGATGTCTGAAAAATGAACAAACAGGTCACAGAGGTGTGTTTTCCTAGGAATGGCCCAGCCTAACTAAGGAGATCGTGGAGGGCTGACGGGAAAGGGCCTCGAGGGAGTTAGAAGCCGGCCGCTAGAGACCAAGGCCCTGCTTGAAATACTAAGGTAGAGATTTAAAAATCTTCCCGGGGCTCTGAGTCCAATTACTTGGACCACTGTCTCGCCTGTCATTGTTGTTGATGACGAGAGGACTCAGGTTTTCTGAAGTGAGCTCGGGTGTCGGTGCAGGATCCTGGAAGGAGAGTGAGAACTCCGTGAGGTGCGAGGAACAGTGTTCTTTTACTGCCCGCTCACCCAGAATATATACACATATGAATAGATATTTAAATTATATATAAACTTATAGGTAAATGTCTGAGTTCATATATGAATATACATGGAAATTTATACATATATTAGATATATAAGTATATGTTATGTATTTACATATATGATATGCATAAAATATGATTACATGTATTTTAGATTTTTATACATTATTCATATTACATAATACATACATATACTAATATATATAATTATAGGTGAATGTATATAAATTTTTATATATATCTCAATAGGATTAGGTTTAAGGCCATATGTAAATGTGTATCCATCAACACAGAAACATACTCACACCACACACACACACACACACACACACACATATACATACATACATACATACATACATACATACATACATACATAATTTTTGGAGGGGGTACAAGGTAGCAATTTCTGTAGCCCGGGCTAACAAAGAATTCACTGTGGCATCTCAGGCTGGCCTTGAACTTCCAGCCAAAGCCTTATAACATGTACTTATTCACAATTGGTTTCCTGGAAAAGTTAGAATAACTTCTAAGAAGTGTCAATCTCAGAATTCAATCCTTCTAATGTCCTAACATACATAGTAAGTGCCAGCGAGGCATTCTCTGGATCTCCAGTTGAAGGGAGGCTTCTGTGATGTCGACTTTTCGTGTGATGACACCATGTGACTCTGTCCTTGTGTCTGTGTTATTTTCTTTCCCAGGTGATCTGCTGGAAAGTTTCTGAAACCAGCACTGAATTTTCTCTATCATGAAAAAGGCCTCCATAGCCATCTGTGTGTGTCTCCTGCAAAGATAGAACACATAGGGTTTTTCTGTAATTTTCAAGATTATCAGTCGTCTCCTTAGCAGGACCTAATAGACGTTTGCCAAATGGGTTGTGTGTCATCGCTTAGCTTACAACTATGCCTGGCATTTAGGCAATGTAAAGTCAAAGCTTCAGTCTTTTCGATCGTAATTCATTTGATTCATTGTATATTTTAGTTTTTCTTTTCTTTCTCTGTTGCTTGCTTGAGTCTTTGCTGTCTGTCCTTCTTCCTTCCTTTCCTTTCTTCCTTCCTTTCCTTTCTTTCCTTCCTTCCTTCCTTCCCTTGTTTTTTCTTTTTGTTATTTTTGCTTTGCGATGTTTTGCAAGTGTGACTGAATGAAGAAATGACATACTGGCGATTTTTCCATACCTTGCCCTTGTTGTGGTCCATCACCACACCTGCATCCACCGTGTTGTCAGAAAGGTTTTCAAGCGCCTCCTTCTGGCGACTCCGTGCCTCAAGGTACACTTTCCAAGTCTGAGCTTCTCGATTCCTTCTGCCCACTCTTCAGCTCATAAGGCTTATAAGGAATTGGGAATTTCTGGGCTGGAGAATACAGGGGGTTAATGCGCCTGGCTTCTAACCCTAAGAACACTGGTTCGAATCCTGAGTGGGATTTCAGTCTCCAGGTGCCACGTTTAGTCAGATGCAAGTTCGCGGGTGCAATGCCTCACTTGGACACAAGGGGCGCGCACATCTTGATTTCGTGCACAGCAGCTGAGACACTGCCTGCCCGCCCATCTCTGACACTCCACCAGGTCTGCTGGGTTGCCAGAGTGTGAGCCTCACTCAGGCAGAAAAAGGCGCTCAAAACTCCTACTGAATATCTTAAAACCTCTGTCAGTTCTGGAGGTCCCAGACAGATGTGAGCAGATGACTCAGGTGCTTGTCCGGAGCCCGTTTTTCTCCCACGCAGAGGTCCCTGGAAACCCAGGCCTTCTCCTGGCCGTCGGCCCCAGATTCTCTAACCTCGGGTGACGCGTCGCGTTCACCCGAGGTTAGAAATGATCGTTCCAAAAAACGCTCCAAATGGCCGCCTGAGTTTGGACTGCTGAGCCAGGGGACAGGCGGTGAGCGGAAGGGTCTTTTGGAAATGGAGCGATATCTTACATTTCATGCCATCACTCTTAGTTACGAGCCTACCGGAAGGGGATGTCTGAAAAATGAACAAACAGGTCACAGAGGGTGTGTTTTCCTAGGAATGGCCCAGCCTAACTAAGGAGATCGTGGAGGCTGACCGGGGAAAGGGCCTCGAGGAGTTAGAAGCCGGCCGCTAGAGCCAAGGCCCTGCTTGAAATACTAAGGTAGAGATTTAAAAATCTTCCCGGGGCTCTGAGTCAATTACTTGGACCACTGTCTCGCCTGTCATTGTTGTTGATGACGAGAGGGACTCAGGTTTTCTGAAGTGAGCTCGGGTGTCAGTGCAGGATCCTGGAAGGAGAGTGAGAACTCCGTGAGGTGCGAGGAACAGTGTTCTTTACTGCCGCTCACCCAGAATATATACACATATGAATAGATATTTAAATTAT
>JAEOAD010001493.1:0-12328 GCA_036365145.1 Orientallactaga sibirica
ATCTTGTTATATTCCACAAACTAAGAAAGTTTGATCTTGCTGCACTGGAAGTCTCTTCGTAAGATAGCAACTGAGTTGGGGATCAGAACAAGCTTATTTCATACAGTACTGCGTTCGGCAATGAACGCGTTTGTTTTCTAAACAAACTACGATACAAATGTGGTTAATCTACTAAATTGTATATCTTGTTAGATAACACAAACTAGGAAAGTTTGATCTTGCTGCACTGAAGACTCTTCGTAAGAAAGCAACTCATTTGGAGAACAGAATCGCCTTATTTCACACAGTACTGTGTTCGGCAATGAAGGCGTTTGTTTTCTAAACAAACTATGTTAGAAATGTGGTTAATCTACTAAGTTGTACAACTTGTTAGATTACACAAACTAGGAAAGTTTGATCTTGCTGCACTGAAGACTCTTCGTAAGAAAGCAACTCATTTGGAGAACAGAATAGCCTTATTTCACACAGTACTGTGTTCGGCAATGAAGGTGTTTCTTTTCTAAACAAACTACGTTATAAATGTGGTTAATCTACTAAGTTGTACATCTTGTTAGATTACACAAACTAGGAAAGTTTGATCTTGCTGCACTGAAGACTCTTCGTAAGAAAGCAACTGATTTGGGGATTAGAACACGCTTATTTCACACAGTACTGGGTTCGGCAATGAAGGTGTTTGTTTTCTAAACAAACTACCTTAGAAATGTGGTTAATCTACTAAGTTGTACATCTTGTTAGATTACACAAACTAGAAAGTTTGATCTTGCTGCACTGAAGACTCAAGTAAAGAAAGCAACTCATTTGGAGAAAAGAATCGCCTTATTTCATAGTACGGTGTTCGGCAAGGAAGGTGTTTCTTTTCTAAACAAACTACGTTATAAATGTGGTTAATCTACTAAGTTGTACATCTTGTTAGATTACACAAACTAGGGAAAGTTTGATCTTGCTGCACTGAAGACTCTTCAGAAGAAAGCAACTCATTTGGAGAACAGAATAGCCTTATTTCACATAGTACTGTGTTCAGCAATGAAGGTGTTTGTTTTCTAAACACACTACGTTAGAAATGTGGTTAATCTACGAAATTCTACATCTTGTTAGATTACACAAACTAGGAAAGTTTGATCTTGCTGCACTGAAGACTCTTCGTAAGAAAGCAACTGATTTGGGGATCAGAACTAGCTTTATTTCACCCAGTAGTGTGTTCGGCAATGAAGGCGTTTTTTAAACAAACTACGTTAGAAATGTGGTTAATCTACTAAATTGTACATCTTGTTAGATTACACAAACTAGGAAAGTTTGATCTTGCTGCACTGAAGACTCTTCGTAAGAAAGCAACTCATTTGTAGAACAGAACTAGCTTACTTCACACAGTACTGCATTCTGAAATGAAGGTGTTTGTTTTCTAAACAAACTACGTTAGAAATGTGGTTAATCTACTAAGTTGTACATCTTGTTAGATTATACACACTAGGAAAGTTTGATCTTGCTGCACTGAAGACTCTTCGTAAGAAAGCAACTTATTTGTGGAAGAGAACAGCCTTATTTCACACAGTACTGCGTTCGGCAATGAAGGTGTTTGTTTTCTAAACAACTACGTTAGAAATGTGGTTTATCTACTAAATTCTACATCTTGTTAGATTACACAAACTAGGAAAGTTTGATCTTGCTGCACTGAAGACTCTTCGTAAGAAAGCAACTCATTTGCGCAACAGAACAGCCTTATTTCACACAGTACTGCGTTCGGCAATGAAGGTGTTTGTTTTCTAAACAAACTACGTTAGAAATGTGATTAATCTACTAAATTCTACATCTTGGTAGATTACACAAACTAGGAAAGTTTGATCTTGCTGTACTGAAGACTCTTCGTAAGAAAGCAACTCATTTGGTGATCAGAACAGGCTTATTTCACACAGTACTGTGTTCGGCAATGAAGGGGTTTGTTTTCTAAACAAACTACGTTAGAAATGTGGTTAATCTACTAAGTTGTACATCATCTTATTAGATTACACAAACTAGGAAGGTTTGATCTTGCTGCACTGAAGACTCTTCAGTAAGAAAGCAACTGATTTGGGGATCAGAACAACGCTTATTTCACCCAGTACTGTGTTCGGCAATGAAGGCGTTTGTTTTCTAAACAAACTACTTTAGAAATGTGGTTAATCTACTAAATTGTACATCTTGTTAGATTACACAAACTAGGAAAGTTTGATCTTGCTGCACTGAAGACTCTTCGTAAGAAAGCAATTCATTTGGAGAACAGAATACCCTTATTTCACACAGTACTGTGTTCGGGAATGAAGGTGTTTGTTTTCTAAACAAACTACGTCAGAAATGTGGTTAATCTACGAAATTCTACATCTTGTTAGATTACACAAACTAGGAAAGTTTGATCTTGCTGCACTGAAGACTCTTCGTAAGAAAGCAACTCATTTGGACAACAGAATAGCCTTATTTCACACAGTAATGTGTTGGCAATGAAGGTGTTTGTTTTCTAAACAATCTACGTTAGAAATGTTGTTAATCTACGAAATTTACATCTTGTTAGATTACACAAACTAGGGAAAGTTTGATCTTGCTGCACTGAAGACTCTTCGTAAGAAAGCAACTGATTTGGGGATCAGAACACGCTTATTTCACACAGTACTGTGTTCGGGATTGAATGGGTTTGTTTTCTAAACAAACTACTTTAGAAATGAAGGTAGTCTAATAAGTTGTACATCTTGTTAGATTACAAAAAAACTAGAAAGTTTGATCTTGCTTCCTGACGACTCTTCTCAAGAAAGCAACTGATTTCCAGGGAACAGAACAGCCTTATTTCACACAGTACTGTGTTCGGCAATGAATGTGTTTGTTTTCTAAACAAACTACGTTAGAAATGTGGTTAATCTACTAAGTTGTACATCTTGTTAGATTACACAAACTAAGAAAGTTTGATCTTGCTGCACTGAAGACTCTTCGTAAGAAAGCAACTCATTTGGGGATCAGAACAGGCTTATTTCACACAGTACTGTGTTCGGCAATGAAGGCGTTTGTTTTCTAAACAAACTACGTTAGCAATGTGGTTAAACTACTAAGTTGTACATCTTGTTAGATTACAAACTAGGAAAGTTTGATCTTGCTGCACTGAAGAAGGGTCTTCATAAGAAAGCAACTCATTTGGAGAACAGAATAGCCTTATTTCACATAGTACTGTGTTCTGCAATAAGGTGTTTGTTTTCTAAACAAACTACCTTATAAATGTGGTTAATCTACTAAGTTGTACATCTTGTTAGATTACACAAACTAGGAAAGTTTGATCTTGCTGCACTGAAGAGTCTTCGTAAGAAACCAACTCATTTCGGGAACAGAACAGCCTTATTTCACACAGTACTGTGTTCGGCAATGAATGGGTTTGTTTTCTAAACAAACTACTTTAGTAATGACGGTAGTCTATTAAGTTGTACATCTTGTTAGATTACAAAAACTAGGAAAGTTTGATTTTGCTCCCCTGAAGAATCTTCTCAAGAAAGCAACTGATTTTGGGAACAGCACAGCCTTATTTCACACAGTACTGTGTTCGGCAATGAAGGCGTTTGTTTTCTAAACAAACTACGTTAGAAATGTGGTTAATCTACTAAGTTGTACACCTTGTTAGATTACACAAACTAGGAAAGTTTGATCTTGCTGAGTTGAAGACTCTTCGTAAGAAAGCAACTCATTTGGAGAACAGAATAGCCTTATTTCACACAGTACTGTGTTCGGCAATGAAGGTGTTTGTTTTCTAAACAAAGTACGTTATAAATGTGGTTAATCTACTAAATTGTACATCTTGTTAGATTACACAAACTAGGAAAGTTTGATCTTGCTGCACTGAAGACTCTTCGTAAGACAGCAACTCATTTGGGGATCAGACCAGGCTTATTTCACACAAACAGTGTGTTCGGCAATGAAGGCGTTTGTTTTCTCAACAAACTACGTTAGAAATGTGGTTAATCTACTAAGTTGTATATCTTGTGAAATTACACAAACTAGGAAAGTTTGATCTTGCTGCACTGAAGACTCTTAAGTAAGAAACCAACTCATTTGCGAACGGAACAGCCTTATTTCACACAGTACTGTGTTCGGCAATGAAGGCGTTTGTTTTTCTAAACAAACTACGTTAGAAATGTGGTTAATCTACTAAGTTGTACATCTTGTAAGATTACAAAAACTAGGAAAGTTTGATCTTGCTGCACTGAAGACTCTTCGTAAGAAAGCAACTCATTTGTAGAACAGAAATGGCTTACTTCACACAGTACTTCGTCGCGTAATGAAGGTGTTTGTTTTCTAAACAAACTACTTTAGAAATGTGGTTAATCTACTAAATTCTACACCTTGTTAGATTACACAAACTAGGAAAGTTTGATCTTGCTGCACGGAAGACTCTTTTAAGAAACCAACTCATTTGCGGTACAGAACTGGCTTACTTCACACAGTACTGTGTTGGGCAATGAAGGCGTTTGTTTTCTAAACAAACTACGTTATAAATCTGGTTAATCTACTAAATTGAACATATTGTTAGATTACACAAACTAGGAAGTTTGATCTTTCTGCACTGACTCTTCGTAAGAAAGCAACTCATTTGCAGAACAGAACTGGCTTATTTCACACAGTACTGTGTTCGGCAATGAAGGTGTTTGTTTTCTAAACAAACTACGTTAGAAATGTGGTTAATCTACTAAATTGTACATCTTGTTAGATTACACAAACTAGGAAAGTTTGATCTTGCTGTACTGAAGACTCTTCGTAAGAAAGCAACTGATTTCGGGAATAGAACACCCTTATTTCATATGGTACACTGTTGCGCAATGAATGGGTTTGTTTTCTAAAGAAACTACTGTAGAAATGAAGGTAGTCTATTAAGTTGTACATCTTGTTACATTACACAAACAAGGAAAGTTTGATCTTGCTGCACTGAAGACTCTTCGTAAGACAGCAACTCAATTGGGGATCAGACCAGGCTTATTTCACACAAACACTGTGTTCGGCAATGAAGGCGTTTGTTTTCTCAACAAACTACGTTAGAAATGTGGTTAATCTACTAAGTTGTACATCTTGTTAGATTACACAAACTAGGAAAGTTTGATCTTGCTGCACGGAAGACTCTTCGTAAGACAGCAACTCATTTGGGGATCAGACAAGGCTTATTTCACACAAACACTGTGTTCGGCAATGAAGGCGTTTGTTTTCTCAACAAACTACGTTAGAAATGTGGTTAATCTACTAAGTTGTATATCTTGTGAAAGTACACAAACTAGGAAAGTTTGATCTTGCTGCACGGAAGACTCTTCGTAAGAAACCAACTCATTTGCCGAACGGAACAGCCTTATTTCACACAGTACTGTGTTCGGCAATGAAGGCGTTTGTTTTCTAAACAAACTACGTTAGAAATGTGGTTAATCTACTAAGTTGTACATCTTGTAAGATTACACAAACTAGGAAAGTTTGATCTTGCTGCACTGAAGACTCTTCGTAAGAAAGCAACTCATTTGTAGAACAGAAATGGCTTACTTCACACAGTACTGCGTTCGCCAATGAAGGTGTTTGTTTTCTAAACAAACTACTTTAGAAATGTGGTTAATCTACTAAATTCTACACCTTGTTAGATTACACAAACTAGGAAAGTTTGATCTTGCTGCACGGAAGACTCTTTTAAGAAACCAACTCATTTGCGGAACAGAACTGGCTTACTTCACACAGTACTGTGTTGGGCAATGAAGGCGTTTGTTTTCTAAACAAACTACGTTATAAATCTGGTTAATCTACTAAATTGAACATATTGTTAGATTACACAAACTAGGGAAGTTTGATCTTTCTGCACTGACGACTCTTCGTAAGAAAGCAACTCATTTGCAGAACAGAACTGGATTATTTCACACAGTACTGTGTTCGGCAATGAAGGTGTTTGTTTTCTAAACAAACTACGTTAGAAATGTGGTTAATCTACTAAATTGTACATCTTGTTAGATTACACAAACTAGGAAAGTTTGATCTTGCTGTACTGAAGACTCTTCGTAAGAAAGCAACTGATTTCGGAATAGAACACCCTTATTTCATATGGTACACTGTTGCGCAATGAATGGGTTTGTTTTCTAAAGAAACTACTGTAGAAATGAAGGTAGTCTATTAAGTTGTACATCTTGTTACATTACACAAACAAGGAAAGTTTGATCTTGCTGCACTGAAGACTCTTCGTAAGACAGCAACTCAATTGGGGATCAGACCAGGCTTATTTCACACAAACACTGTGTTCGGCAATGAAGGCGTTTGTTTTCTCAACAAACTACGTTAGAAATGTGGTTAATCTACTAAGTTGTACATCTTGTTAGATTACACAAACTAGGAAAGTTTGATCTTGCTGCACGGAAGACTCTTTGTAAGAAAGCAACTCATTTGGGGATCAGAACAGGCTTATTTCACACAGTACTGTGTTCGGCAATGAAGGTGTTTGTTTTCTGAACAAACTACGTTATAAATGTGGTTAATCTACTAAGTTGTACATCTTGTTCAATTACACAAAGTAGGAAAGTTTGATCTTGCTGCACTGAAGAGTCTTAGTAAGAAAGCAACTCATTTGGGAAACAGAACAGCCTTATTTCACACAGTACTGTGTTCGGCAATGAAGGCGTTCGTTTTCTAAACAAACTACGTTACAAATGTGGTTAATCTACTAAATTCTGCATGTTGTTAGATTACACAAACCAGGAAAGTTTGATGTTGCTGCACTGAACTCTTCGCAAGAAAGCAACTCATTTGCAGAAGAGAACTGGCTTAGTTCACACAGTACTATTTCGGCAATGAAGGTGTTTTCTTTCTAAACAACCTACGTTAGAAATGTGGTTATTCTACTTAGTTGTACATCTTGTTAGATTACACAAACTAGGAAAGATTGATCTTGCTGCATTGAAGACTCTTCGTAAGAAAGCAACTCATTTGGGGAACAAAACAGCCGTATTTCACACAGTACTGTGTTCGAAAATGAAGGCGTTTGTTTTCTAAACAAACTACGTTAGAAATCTGGTTAATCTACTAAGTTGAACATCTTTTTAGATTACAGAAAGTAGGAAAGTTTGATCTTGCTGCACGGAAGACTCTTCGTAAGAAAGCAACTAATTCGAAGAACAGAACTGCCTTATTTCACACAGTACTGTGTTCGGAAATGAAGGCGTTTGTTTTCTAAACAAACTACATTAGAAATGTGGTTAATCTACTAAGTTGTACATCTTGTTAGATTACACAACATAGGAAAGTTTGATCTTGCTGCACTGAAGACTCTTCGTAAGAAAGCAACTCATTTGGGGATCAGAACAGGCTTATTTCACACAGTACTGAGTTTGGCAATGAAGGTGTTTGTTTTCTAAACAAACTACGTTAGAAATGTGGTTAATCTAGTAAATTCTACATCTTGTTAGATTACACAAACTAGGAAAGTTTCATCTTGCTGCACTGAAGACTTCGTAAGAAAGCAACTCATTTGGGGATCAGAACAGGCCTATTTCACACAGTACTGTGTTCGGCAATGAAGGCGTTTTTTTTCTAAACAACCTACGTTAGAAATGTGGTTAATCTACTAAGTTGTACATCTTGTTAGATTACACAAACTAGGAAAGTTTGATCTTGCTGCACTGAAGACTCTTGGTAAGAAAGCAACTCATTTGTAGAACAGAACTGGCTTACTTCACACAGTACTGCATTTTGCAATGAAGGTGTTTGTTTTCTAAACAAACTACGTTAGAAATGTGGTTAATCTACTAAATTCTACATCTGGTTAGATTACACAAACTAGGAAAGTTTGATCTTGCTGCACTGAAGACTCTTCGTAAAGAAAGCAACTTATTTGGGAATCAGAACACGCTTATTTCACAAAGCACGGTCTCGGTAATTAGGCGTTTGTTTTCTAAACAAACTATGTTATAAATTTGGTTAATCTCCTAAGTTGTACATCTTGTTAGATTACACAAACTAGGAATGATTGATCTTGATGCACTGAAGAGTCTTCGTAAGAAACCAACTCATTTGGGAACAGTACAGCCTTATTTCACACAGTACTGTGTTCGGTAATGAAGGGTTTGTTTTCTAAACAACCTACGTTAGAAATGTGGTTAATCTACTAAGTTGTACATCTTGTTAGATTACACAAACTAGGAATGTTTGATCTTGCTGCACTGAAGAGTCTTCGTAAGAAAGCAACTCATTTGGGGAACAGAACAGCCTTATTTCACACAGTACTATGTTCGGGAATGAATGGATTTGTTTTCTAAACAAACTACTTTAGAAATGAAGGTAGTCTATTAAGTTGTACATCTTGTTAGATTACAAAAACTAGGAAAGTTTGATCTTGCTGCCCTGAAGACTCTTCTCAAGAAAACATCTGATTTCGGGAACAGAACAGCCTTATTTCACAGAGTACTGTGTTCGGCAATGAAGGCGTTTGTTTTCTAAACAAACTATGTTAGAAATGTGGTTAATCTACTAAGTTGTACATCTTGTAAGATTACACAAACTAGGAAAGTTTGATCTTGCTGCACTGAAGAAGCTTCGTAAGAAAGCAACTGATTTGTAGAACAGAACTAGCTTACTTCACACAGTACTGCATTTGCAATGAAGGCTTTTGTTTTCTAAACAAACTACATTAGAAATGTGGTTAATCTACTAACTTGTACAACTTGTTAGATTACACAAACTAGGAAAGTTTGATCTTGCTGCACTGAAGACTCTTCGTAAGAAAGCAACTCATTTGCGGAACAGAACAGCCTTAATTCACACAGTACTGTGTTCGGCAATGAAGGTGTTTGTTTTCTAAACAAACTACCTTAGAAATGTGGTTAATCTACTAAATTCTACATCTTGGTAGATTACACAAACTAGGAAAGTTTGATCTTGCTGCACTGAAGACTGTTCGCAAGAAAGCAACTCATTTGGTGATCAGAACAGGCTTATTTCACACCGTACTGTCTTCGGCAATGAAGGGGTTTGTTTTCTAAACAAACTATGTTAGAAACGTGGTTAATCTACAAAATTGTACATCTTGTTAGATTACACAAACTAGGAAAGTTTGATCTTGCTGCACTGAAGACTCTTCGTAAGAAACTAACTCATTTGGGGAACAGAACAGCCTTATTTCACACAGTACTGTGTTCGGTAATGAATGGGTTTGTTTTCTAAACAAACTACTTTAGAAATGAAGGTAGTCTATTAAGTTGTACATCTTGTTAGATTACACAAACTAGGAAAGTTTGATCTTGCTGCCCTCAAGACTCTTCTCAAGAAAGCAACTGATTTGGGGATCAGAACACGCTTATTTCACACAGTACTGTGTTGTTTGCAATGAATGGCGTTTGTTTTTAAACAGACTACGTTACAAATGTGGTTAATCTACTAAATTGTATATCTTGTTAGATTACACAAACTAGGAAAGTTTGATCTTGCTGCCCTCAAGACTCTTCTCAAGAAAGGAACTGATTTCGGGAACAGAACAGCCTTATTTCACACAGTACTGTGTTCGGCAATGAAGGCTTTTTTTCTAAACAAACTATGTTAGAAATGTGGTTAATCTACTGCGTTGTACACCTAGTAAGATTACACAAACTAGGAAAGTTTGATCTTGCTGCACTGAAGACTCTTCATAAGAAAGCAACTCATTTTTAGAACAGAACTAGCTTACTTCACACAGTACTGCATTTGCAATGAATGTGTTTGTTTTCTAAACAAACTACGTTAGAAATGTGGTTAATCTACTAAGTTGTACATCTTTTTAGATTACACATACTAGGAAAGTTTGATCTTGCTGCAGTGAAGACTCTTCGTAAGAAAGCAACACATTTGGGTAACCGAACAGACTAATTTCACACAGTACTGTGTTCGGCAATGAAGGCGTTTGTTTTCTAAACAAACTACGTTAGAAATGTGGTTAATCTACTAAGTTGTACATCTTGTTAGATTTTACAAACTAGAAAAGTTTGATCTTGCTGCACTGAAGACTCTTCGTAAGAAAGCAACTCATTTGCGGAACTTAACAGCCTTATTTCACACAGTACTGCGTTCAGCAATGAAGGTGTTTGATTTCTAAACAAACTACGTTAGAAATGTGGTTAATCTACTAAATTCTACATCTTGGTAGATTACACAAACTAGGAAAGTTTGATCTTGCTGCACTGAAGACTCTTCGTAAGAAAGCAACTCATTTGGTGATCAGAACATGCTTATTTCACACCGTACTGTGTTCGGAAATGAAGGGGTTTATTTTCGAAACAAACTATGTTAGAAACGTGGTTAATCTACTAAATTGTATATCTTGTTAGATTACACAAACTAGGAAAGTTTGATGTTGCTGCACTGAAGACTCTTCGTAAGAAAGCAACTCATTTGGAGAACAGAATAGCCTTATTTCACATAGTACTGTGTTCAGCAATGAAGGTGTTTGTTTTCTAAACAAACTACGTTAGAAATGTGGTTAATCTACGAAATTCTACATCTTCTTAGATTACACAAACTAGGAAAGTTTGATCTTGCTGCACTGAAGACTCTTCGTAAGAAAGCAACTGATTTGGGGATCAGAACACGCTTATTTCACACAGTACTGTGTTCGGCAACGAGGGCGTTTGTTTTCTAAAGAAACTACGTTAGAAATGTGGTTAATCTACGAAATTCTACATATTATTAGATTACACAAACTAGGAAAGTTTGATCTTGCTGCCCTCAAGACTCTTCTCAAGAAAGCAACTGATTTAGGGATCAGAACACGCTTATTTCACACAGTACTGTGTTCGTCAATGAAGGCGTTTGTTTTCTAAACAAACTCCGTTACAAATGTCGTTAATCTACTAAATTTTATATCTTGTTAGATTACACAAACTAGGAAAGTTTGATCTTGCTGCCCTCAAGACTCTTCTCAAGAAAGGAACTGATTTCAGGAACAGAACAGCCTTATTTCACACAGTACTGTGTTCGGCAATGAAGGCGTTTGTTTTCTAAACAAACTACGTTAGAAATGTGGTTAATATACTAAGTTGTACATCTTGTTAGATTACACATACTAGGAAAGTTTGATCTTGCTGCACTGAAGACTCTTCGTAAGAAAGCAACTCATTTGGGGAACCGAACAGACTAATTTCACACAGTACTGTTTTCGGCAATGAAGGCGTTTGTTTTCTAAACAAACTACGTTAAAAATGTGGTTAATCTACTAAGTTGTACATCTTGTTAGATTATACAAACTAGGAAAGTTTGATCTTGCTGCACTGAAGACTCTTCGTAAGAAAGCAACTCATTTGCGGAACAGAACAGCCTTATTTCACACAGTACTGCGTTCGGCAATGAAGGTGTTTGTTTTCTAAACAAACTACGTTAGAAATGTGGTTAATCTACTAAATTCTACATCTTGGTAGATTACACAAACTAGGAAAGTTTGATCTTGCTGCACTGAAGACTCTTCGTAAGAAAGCAACTCATTTGGTGATCAGAACAGGCTTATTTCACACCGTACTGTGTTCGGCAATGAAGGGGTTTGTTTTCTAAACCAACTATTTTAGAAACGTGGTTAATCTACTAAATTGTACATCTTGTTAGATTACACAAACTAGGAAAGTTTGATCTTGCTGCACTGAAGAGTCTTCGTAAGAAACCAACTCATTTGGGGAACAGAACAGCCTTATTTCACACAGTACTGTGTTCGGCAATGAATGGGTTTGTTTTCTAAACAAACTACTTTAGAAATGAAGGTAGTCTATTAAGTTGTACATCTTGTTAGATTACACAAACTAGGAAAGTTTGATCTTGCTGCACTGAAGACTCTTCGTAAGAAAGCAACTGATTTGGGGATCAGAACACGCTTATTTCACACAGTACTGTGTTCGGCAACGAGGGCGTTTGTTTTCTAAACAAACTACGTTAGAAATGTGGTTAATCTACGAAATTCTACATCTTGTTAGATTACACAAACTAGGAAAGTTTGATCTTGCTGCCTCAAGACTCTTCTCAAGAAAGCAACTGATTTGGGGATCAGAACACGCTTATTTCACACAGTACTGTGTTCGGCAATGAAGGCGTTTGTTTTCTAAACAAACTCCGTTACAAATGTCGTTAATCTACTAAATTGTATATCTTGTTAGATTACACAAACTAGGAAAGTTTGATCTTGCTACCCTCAAGACTCTTCTCAAGAAAGGAACTGATTTCGGGGAACAGAACAGCCTTATTTCACACAGTACTGTGTTCGGCAATGAAGGCGTTTGTTTTCTAAACAAACTACGTTATAAATGTGGTTAATCTACTAAGTTGTACATCTTGTTAGATTACACATACTAGGAAAGTT
>JAEOAD010002741.1:0-12117 GCA_036365145.1 Orientallactaga sibirica
CTTGTGGTTAGCAGGCTGTGATAAAACGATATGCAGCTTCTGAGGCTGCAGTAGGCCAGTGCAGTGGAGCAGACCTGCTTACTTCCTGCAACGGAAGCGAAAGATAGAAAAAGAGACAGGAAGGAATTGAGGAAATTAGAAGGAAAGAAGAGAGACAGCACATGGACAAGGCCCACCCTTCAAGGGCATGTCCCACCACCACGACCCTAGTTCCTCCAACCAGGGCCCATCCTGGCACCTGCCTCCCCCAAAATGCCACCAAATATGAGTCCATTTGTAGATTAATCCATTGATTGGGTCAGAGCCCTCAGAATCCCACGGCTTCCTTTAAAGAACTACCAGCTAGGAATCAAACCTTCAACACATATGAGACTTTTGGAAGGCAGGGATAACTCACACCTCTAAACCAGCATAGCATAAATGAGGGTGAAGGAAGATGGGAGAAGGAACTTCACCTGCCTTGTAGTTTACCAAAGAAACAGCAGGGCTGGATAGAGGACCTGAGGGGAGTTCTAAACCACCTGGCTTTGCATCTCCAGATCCAGGTAAACAGCTAGGCATGACCACATGTGCTACGCTTCCTCTGCCCAATGGGGAGGAGAGACCACCTTATTGTAGGCTTCTAAAAAAAAAAACAGCAAACTCATAGCCCGGGCGTGGTGGCGCCACGCCTTTAATCCCAGCACTCGGAGAGGCGGTAGGAGGATTATTGTGAGTTCAAGGCCACCTGAAGATACAGAGTGAATTCCAGGTCAGCCTGACCCACAGTGAGACCCTACCTCGAAAAAAAAAAAAATAGCAAACTCCACTATCAGTAAGATACTCTGGCTCAAAATGACAAGGGCCTCAGAGTCCTGGAAAGGGTAGCTGATGTTCCTCTGACACCACAGGCATTTGTCCCCATCTCCCATGCAACAAGCACTGCAGGGCACAGAAAGATCCCATACACTGCCTCCACCCCCACATATATGAAACTGGCGATGGGCCTGTTGCTCCCAGTGACGGAAGAACAGCCCTTCTTTTTTAAAAAAGATTTTATTTTTATTTATTTATTTATTAGAGACAGACACAGGGCCCTCTTGTGCATCTGGCTTACATGGGACCTGGAGAATCAAACTTGGGATCCTTGGGCTTTGCAGGCAAATGCCTTAACCACTAAGCCATGTCTCAGCCCGAGAACAGCCCTTCTGAGCAGAATGCAGATGAATGAAAGCAGAAGGAAAGATACAGTTACTGAGGATCTCTCTGTCATCCCATATTTTTCCCTGGGTTTCTGGTACTGCAGACTCCTAGAAAAAGCAGCATACCATTGGGGTGGACACCATCAGCAGAGACTAAACATGTCTTCACACCTGTCTCATATGCAGAAGCACTGTGTCACGGCTAGCATAGTATCTGGGGCACAGTTGGGACTTCATATTCATCTGTTGGGAGATCTAAGAGTGCTGAGAGATTGTCCCCACAGCCAACGAAGACCCAGGTGTGCCAGCTAATCAATACAGCCAGAGTGGAAGAAAGACAGGTGTACCCAGCCAATCAGCTGAGCCAAGTGGAAGAAATCCATCACCTTGCCCTCCTTCAGTCCTCACTTCCCAGGTCAGGTGAAACTGAGTTAATGTCCTCACTCCAGTGGCCCTGAGAACCAACAGGAGACTCTTCCCAAGACAGGCCAGCTCACCTCTCCGTTCCCCTTTGCCTGGCTGAGTCTATGGAACAACAGCGGCACCATCTTTCTTGCTCTTGCCTCGGACTGGGCTGTCTGCTTTGTGAGGCAGCCTGGGACTAAAGACCAGCATCCACAAACCTCTCACTAGGTGGGGACCTGGATACTGGGTTTTAGTTTGCCTCCTCCGTACAGGCAACTTATCTCGTCCTCCCTCTGGGGAGTGAAGTCCACGACTGCACAGGGAGGCACCAGTGATGAGTGCCCAGCACACACACTGCCTTCATCCTGGGCACATAATGGCAGCCCTGGCACTAGTGAAGCTTCCCCACATCTCCTTAGTGTAGAGTACATCATTTACCCATAATGAGCGTTAAGTAAATGTTGGTTAGTGGGTATGCACTATGCGCAAGTGTGTTGTTATGAGGAATGTACATTCAGAACCAAAAAAAAAAAAAATCAGGACATGTCACAGCAAGGACAGATGTACCCAAAGGTGGGATGAATGGAGAACACTTTTTAATTGAGGTGGCTCTTCAAGTTCCATCCCTTTGGGCCCCAGTTCAATCAACTGTTAACCCGTATGTCTGAGGTCCCTGCACTACTGCAGTGCTGTTTTCAGTGGAAAAAGATGAAGTCAGAGAGAAATCAGGATGGGCTTGACTCACGCCACAAGAAATATTATATCCCAAGGACCCCTAATTGCCCAGCTCCCTCCTTCAATACTCCCCTCTTCATTTTAAAAGTATGAGTTCAGTAAAGAAAATCGACCCAAAACACAACATAACTCCCATGGTGCCCAGATGGCTCAGGTCCCACTGGAGATGGCAGGTGGAAGGACAGTGATGCTCTAGAGCAGCTGAGCCAATGTCATCGCCAAAGGGTCAGATGGCAAATGTCAGAGGCTTTGCCGGGCCTGGGTCTCTACCTCAGCCATTCAGCTCTGTGGGTGAACAAATGCATCCTGGTCATCCAAACCCACAGAACTGAACAATATGGCTGTGTTCCAAATAAAGCTTATTTGCAGGCACTGAAATATGAAGTTTTGATATCATTGGCACATGCAGTGGATTATACTTTACTGAGCTGAGAAGGTGGGCTCAGTGGTAGAGCCGCTTGCCTAGCATATGGATAGCCCTGGGTTCAAACCCAAGCATCACCACCAGGAAAATTTAAAGAAAAGACCCCTTGAAGGAATTTAAAAGCAAAATGTAGCAATAACAAAACATTCTTTTTTTTTTTTTTTTTGGTTTTTCAAGGTAGGCTCTCACTCCTGGTCCAGGCTGACCTGGAATTCACTCTATGTAGTCTCAGGGTGGCCTCAGACTCGCAAGCAATCCTCCTACCTCTGCCTCCGAGTGCTGCCAGGATCAAAGGCGTGCACCACCACGCCCAGCTTCAAAACGTTCTTTTGGTTTCCCATCCACCACCACCATCTGAAAGGCGTAAAACCGTCTTAGCTCATAAGCTAGGAAAAGCAGACCACGAGGCTGTCTTTGACCTTCAAACGACCCCTACTTCTAGAAATTGTGATTGTCCCTGAGGCATTTGTCTCCTCTCGGCTCATGCACTCATCTGCCACTTACTAAAAGGAATCAGGTCTACAGACGCGTCACCTTCGTTGCTGGACAATGAGCTTCTGAAGCGGAAAAGTTTGTTCCGCTTATGGTTTGGAGAAAGCTGACAAAGCAAATAGCCAGGAAGGCATCCCATCTCCCGAGCGGCAGGAAGGGCGGCCTGAGTGGGCTATCTAACAACAGCAAGGGCTCGAATGCTAAAATCAAGACGCCCCGCCAACAAGTGACACACCTCCTCCAGCAAAGTTCTCACCTCTCAAAAGGCCCCCCAACCCAATTGTGAATCTGAGTTAAGTATTCAAACCATGAGCCGTCCTAGAACCTGACTACTAAGTGGTTTGCCACTAATTGAGACTCGATAGCCCAGACATCAAGCCAGTTCACCATGCCACAGCCCCAGGGGCTGCTTTATGGAACAACAGCTTGAGGGTAATGTCTGAGAGAGCTTTGCACCCTTTCTGTGCAGAGCCAGAGAAGTCTGATGTCAGGCCGTCCCTGCGATGAGGCTGACACTTGGTTTATGGCTTTGAGTTTGCTTCCTTTGCCAAATTTAACTCAGGAGCAATAGGGTTTAGCACTTTTCATATGCATTGGCACACATAAATGGGAGCCCAGGAAGCTAGAACAAAAGAACTTCTCTGTCCTTGGTGGGATGAAAGAATGACAGAGAAGCCCAAGGTCTGGGAAAGTAGAACTATAAACAGTGAGCACAGGCAACCGGTGGACTGCCATGATCTGCTCCTGTCTGTTTGAATATGCTGGTCCTAGCAGCCTGAGAAATTGTCCAGGCCTTAGGGCTTGCGAAGGAATTTGGCTGGACCTAAAAGCCAGCCGATGGGGATGATGACATCTTTAGAATAACCTAGAAAATACTACAGACACATGCTCACAGGCACAGACTTCATTCATTCATCAATATTTGTCCTGTATTATATTCCAAGTCAAGGAGTGCAAAGAGCCTCAGAGAGAAGGCCAGGCTGGCATACATCCGGCAGAAATTTTCCTTGGAGCAAGAACTGTCGGGACAGAGGTGAGACAGGGGACTACCCATACAGCAACTACTCCCTTGGCAGAAGCCCGTAACCTGCAGCCTACCTGGGTCTACTTCCTTTAGCACCTGCTGAAGTGAGAAATGATGCTCATTGCGTCCTTCTAAGAGTACTACCTCCATCAAGTCTGAAGGGATCCATCAGCTCCAGGCCAAGAGACATCTGAACCTCACCTGCAGTCTCTGTCTCTGCCATGTACCCACAACCTGCCACACAGTAGCGGCTGGCAAAGGCAGACAGCAGCCGTGGGAGCAGAAAGAGGAAGCCGACTAGAGACAGGAGCACAGTGGTTGCGCCAACGCTCCTGCGCGCCCAGGCGGTACCTGGCCCTACTGGATCGTTTCCTTTTCCGAAAGAGGAAAAAGAACAAACGGAAGATAATTGTAGTGGGACGGCCCGATAAGTAACGTTTGGTCTCTTTTTACAACCATTCCTAGGGCCCCATTATGGTAATTTTTTCTTGTATAACTGGCAAATTGTATAGCGAGTCAGATGATAAACCAGCAAGCAAGGCAGAAATTTGCATTTTAATGACGGCCGTGCAGTCTCCGCCCCATCTCTGGAGGTCAGGGCCTCCCTGATCCTGGGTCACCCAGCACTGTGCCCTCTGGCAGCCTTTTCCTCTGAGTGGGTGACACTGGCCCGCTCAATAAATGTCGCATTTTAAATGAAAACCCTGACACTTGCTTTCTCAGACATTGTAACTGGCATGGAGCTAATACTGAGTTAGGGCTCCAGTCAGCCAGGCTCTTCCTCACCTCCACCTCCACTGAACGTTGGCCTTATGCAGGATTCTGGTTGTGCCTCAGTTTCCTTTTCATCAGTTGCCATATGTTTTGTGTTTCTGTCTACCACCCACACTAGCTTTTCTAATGGATGTCTGGTGCGCCGTAATATAAATATTCATGATTATAATAAATGTTATACCGTGTGATATTTTGATAGATTGACAAGCATTACTTAGATCATTACTGGGTATTAATATTAATTATTAATAAATAATGGCGTTAATGATTGGTAAATAATGATCTTAGTGGTCATGGAGGCGATTACACGCTGATATGGTATTCTGATTAATAATATGCGGTACTACCGAGGATGGTGGGAAGGATCGTGCGGTCCATGAGCCTGTGATTCGTCCAAGACCTGTGATCAAAGATCTATTTCACAGCTGGTTCCTCTTATGGGCTCTTCTCCATGGACACTACAACACAGGTCAGCCAGTAATAACCTTCTCAGACCCAGGGGCCTTGGAAGGGTTAGGAACACAGGGAAGCCAAACATATACACTTGCACACACACACACACACACACACGCACACATGGCCCAAGATTATCCAGTTGTCCCCTGAGCAAATCCAATTTCAGGAGTTCAGAACTTTCCATGCGAGGCCTGAGCCACAGGCTTGCCCTTGAATCTCTGCAGCATAGTGACGGTGTCACTTTGGAGCTTTCAACTGTTTCAGTCTCAGAGATGAGAATATCCACAGTGTCTAGGACCAGAAGGGTTTAAGAGAGGCGGTGCCTGGCCTGTTTACAGACACCATTCAAATCCACAAAGCTGACTGTGGGGAATGGCCTTCACAGCCCAGCCAGTTTTCGAGTGCTTCCAGGCTTTGTGAGACCCTGTCCTTTCATGCTCAAGAGAAGTTGTGTGTGAGCCAAAAAAAAAAAATCCTGCCAAAACCCGGGATTATTATCTTAGCTCCGGGGTAAAGTCTCAAAGTTAGCATGCCTATGGTTTTGAATTTAGTAGACCTGGGCTCCTCTAGCGCCTGCAGAGGGGAGAGATCTGATATTGTCACCTTAAAGTTTTGTGGGGGTTATTTTTAGAACTTCTCCCAACTCTGTAGGCTATCAAAAGGTTCCAAATCCAGTTACTTTAGGAGGTGGTTTGTTTTTGCATCTAATGAGATTTTTTTTTTTTTTTGACTCTTGCCAAGGTGTGATGGGGGCTGCTTTTCCTGTACAAAATGAATCAGAGCCTGTGATGCGGACTCCAAGAGGTGATGTACAGTTAGGGTTAATCATTCATTCACCAAATGCATACTGACCACTTGAAGGGCCTCAGATCTGAGCTCAATGCTTGAGATGACACAGAAACAAGCGGGACTTTCCACCCCGGGAAGCATGTTCCAATGTGGAAGACAGGCTCACACGCGCATAAACAAGCGTGAGCCAGTTGCGTGGGAAGGTGATTATCGTGAATCAACAGGACGGAGAGATCTTGGTAAATCATTGGCAGAAATAAAGCAGAGTGTATTCTGGTTTCTAGAGTCTGTTTTCACTTTATTAGTTACTTTGCTCAAATACCTGACCAGAGAAGCAATTTGAGGAAGGATTTATTCCTAGTGACAGTATAGCGGTGGAAGCATGGCAGCAGGAACTTAGAAGCAGACCTGGGTCAGCAGTGGGAAGCAGAGAGGAGCAGAATACTGGGGCTCAGGCAACTTTCTTCTTTTACACAGTCCAGGACCCCAACATTTTGGAATAGCACTCCCCATCAATTCATCAAACCTAAAAAACCTCTGACAGGCCAAGATATTTGTTTCCATGGTGATTCTAAATCCTGTCAAGAGTTGTCCAACGGAGATTAACACAGCAGATCCAACACCTGGCTCGTTTCAGGTGCCCCTCCCACCCAGTGCAGATGTAGGACCTTTGAGCCAATGCATGTCTGCCGCCATGCAGCAGAGGGTTTTGCATGAGTTCCTGGGCTTTGGTTTGACCTCGTGATGCTTACGTGTGACAAACATCCTAGGTAAATTCATAAATGTAAATAAGTGAAGCCTGCAGGGCATTCTGGGTCAATCAACTCACAGATGTTGCGTAAGGCCTCTGCACACTGGCTTCCTATTGCTGCCATCACCAATTCCCTGACCTAATGCCGTAACATGATACACATCTCTCTGTTTTGCATGTTGCATGTGTGTAATATGAGGCATATGTGTATTGTGTGTGGGTGTAGATATGGAGGCCACAGATTGACATTGGGCATTTTCCTTGGTCATTCTCTGCCGGATTTATGAAACCATCTCCACTTGGATACAGGCTTATCAGTTCCAGCTAGTCTCAGCCAGCTTGCCCCAAGGATCTCCCAGGTGCTGGTGCTACAGCCATCTCCTCGGCCCCACAACACCGTTACTTCTTTCAACCATCCACTTAGATTGTGAAAATGTGGCTTGCTCCAGCAGTTCAAGAGGACAAAATCAAACTGTCTGCTGCATGGCTCTTCTAGGTGCTGTGAAAAGACTCATTTCCACCTCATTCAGTTGCTAGGCAGTTTGGGTTCACCGTGGTTGTAGAATGAGGCTCTCATTTCCCCGATGACCATTGGTGATGGTTTGCTCTTGGTCACTGAGGGCTTGTACAAACCTTGCGTCTCAAACAGCCAATGTACGATTGAAACCTTTCACTCTTGGACTCTCTCTTCTGCCTTTCTTTCAGCTCTAATGGGCTTGTGATTACTGGCCTTACCTGGTCCATCCAGATAACCTGTCTATTTTGAGCAGATGGTTAGTAACCTTGAATACATTGCCCAGTCCAACTGTAATCAACTACATGAGTGTTTGAATAACACTTAGGAAGCCGCGTTCAGGATTCTATCTCTCTGACAACCTGAGGTGGTGGCTGTTGGGATTATTGGTCAATGGAGCATTCTTACGGCAGAAATCCAGCTGTCAGGATTGTCAGAAAGGATGGATGGAGCCGGGCGTGGTGGTGCACACCTTCAATCCCCAGCACTCCCAGGAGGCAGAGGTAGGAGGAGGATTGCTGTGAGTTTCGGGGCCACCCTGAGACTACATAGTGAATTCCAGGTCAGCCTGAGCCAAGTGAGACCCTACCTTGAGAACAAACAACAACAACAAAAAGGGCTGCAGAGATGGCTTGGCGGTTAGGCGCCTGCCTGCTAGCCTAAGCGCTAGTCCCAATCTCCAGCGGTTCCAATCTCCAGGTCCCACGTTGTAGGAATGCAAAGTGACGCAGAGGCGCAATGCCACACTTGACCACAGGGGCGCACACATCTCTAGTTTAGTTAGCAACAGCTGAGAGACTGCTGGCGTCCATCTCTATCTGTCTCCCTCTCCCTCTGTCTGTCTCTCTCCAAAATAAATAAAATAAAAAAAGAAAAAGAAAGAAAGAAAGAATAGAAGATAGCCACTGAACAAGGACACTCTTCTGCCAGCCTCTCTCCTTCCTAACAGCTCAGCTTCAGCCAGGGCTCTGGGCACAAAGGCTTAGGAAAGGGCAGAACAATGCTGGAGGCACTTGGTCTCCAAGAACCACAAAGAAGAGAGGCCTCACCACACCAAACCCTCTCCCACAAGTGCTCCGGGCAGAGAGTGTCATGAGGGCACCTGTCGAAACAAGAACATATTTTCTGCAATATCAGACTTGATTGAATAACAGATTCACAGGCTCAGTAGATTCCATGGTAACAATTTGCCAGATACTCCAGCTCTCCTTCACAGCTTTAGCTGAGGGCAAACACAGGTCCCTTTATTCCATTCCCTAATTAATAATAGGTTAGCAGCTCAAATCACACAGTCAATATATCTTTATATGGCCATGAAAGAGTTAAGAGGCAGAGTTCCTGAGAGGCCAGAGCTGAGGATCTGATAGAAGTTACCAAGGATTGCCGGGCAGTGGTGTTCCGCCTTTAATCCCAGCACTTGAAGGAGGGCAGAGGTAGGAGGATCACCATGAGTTCGAAGCCACCCTAAGACTACATAGTGAATCCCAGCTCAGCCTGGACTAGAGTGAAAACCCTACCTCGAAAAAAAAAAAAAAAAAAAGAGAGAGAAAGTACAAAGAGTTGATAAGATAATCTGCCATGGGAGAAGCTGGAGAAACTTCTAGAGGTTAACCAGAGAGCCAGGCTGCAGAGTCAGAGCTGAACTGTAGGAACCAGGTGAAGGACACACCAGGTACAGAAGATAGGGACAGAGGCAGGAGGGAAGGTTCAGATGGATCAATAGCTGGACAGTCAGATGACAGGTCGGGGAGGGTCATCACCATTACAATGCTGGAGTGTCCATTTCTTTATGGGGGCCAGTGAGAGAGTCATAGCCATTCCTCATTCTGGTGGGTCAGTAAGTTCTTGGAGGCATGGCTTCCCCTGATTTGATTCTAATATGCACATGTGATCCTATGATCCCAATTCACCCTGATAAATATATAAAGTAGCACCCTTTGTACTCCCAGGATAAGTCATTTGTCAATCCTTTTCCACATGGGTGGTGCTGGACAGATGGTGGAAGGTGAGTGTCCTTCACACATCAACTCCAGGGAGCTGAAGCATCCTCTACCCTCAAAATAGAGAGTCCTCAGGAGCAAGGAGAGTCTAGAAAGCCACCGTTCACACAATACAGGACCAACTTAGTGCAGAGGCACAGCCTGATCTCAGCAGAGAAGCGCGCTTTGTAATGGAAACCACTGTGTGTTGCCCACAAAAAACAGCTTGATCATTTTCTCACCTCATAAAAAGCGACACAACAAGGCGACTAACCCATGAGTGTAGACCTACCTTCACTAGGAGCAGGAAAGAAGCAGTGAGTGTGACCAAATAGAGTCCTGAAAGTTTACTTGAAAAGAGCAAAAACCGTGGCCTTAAACTCTGAAGTTTATAAATCCAAGGGAGCATGTGTGTGCATGACACAGTATGCAAAGGAGTGGATGAAGCGATGGAGAATGGAGCAACTAAGGTGAAAAGAGTTCAGGAATAGCCCTGAGCTACAGTGAGACCCTACCTCAAAGCAACAAAAGAAATACATCCGATTAAAGACATGCACAGCAAAGAGGAAAGGTCTGCAGGAGGTCCGCGGCAATTGCTGGAAAGACATGAACCAAGATGGCTTCATTGTAGGAATTCTCATCGTGGTGTGATAATGAATTTGAATGTAGACTGTCCCCATAGAATCATTGTTTGAATACCTGATACCCAGTTGGTGGTGCTGTTGGGGAAGTTTATGGAACCTTTGGAAAGTGAGCTTTGCTCTAAAGAGTGTCACTTGGAGGTGGGCCCCTGCACATTCAGCTGCCTCTTGTGTGCTTTCTCCTGCTGGTGTGACAGTGACACCTGGCTCTCTGTTCATGCCATGCTTTCCCTGCCATGATGAACTTTAACACTATAAATAAACCCTTTCCTTCCATAAGCTATTTCTTGTCTGTGGGTTTTTTTTTGTCCCAATGTGAGAAATTACTGTACAACTGGTATGGCTAGACTACATGGGGAGCCAGAGGAGTTGTTAACTCATTAGGAAGCCACTGCTTTACACGATATGGACATAGGAAGGGGGTTGGGGATGTGTGGAGAATCAGCTGGCTTCCCCTAAATTTATAGATTCCCTAGCATGGCCATAACAACTGCCCCAGAAACAGCTGCTAATGGACTGATAAGTTAGTGGACAGAGTCTCTTCCCTCCACCTCCCATAGAGTGGGGGCGGAGATGGGCGGCCTTCTCACTCCCGGTGACATGAATCCCCAGAAAGTCACAAGGTTGAGTTTCTTATTCAGTCAAGCATTTACAGTTTTGATGCGGTGTGGCCATAAAGGCAGATGAGGAAGCTCCTGCCATTGAGGCTTGCCAACTCAGAATGATACCATAAGATATGCGGGTAGGAAACCAGGAGGAAAGAATTGATGTTAATAACAGGACCGAGTAGAAAGTGCTCTACGAAATGGAGAGGAAGAGGAAGACTACTTCCTGCTTTGAGAGGAGAAGAGCTGAAGGGTGGAGCAGGAGGGGTGGTATCTGGGCAACATGGAGGCATGGTCTTTGATCTGGTCTCTGGAAGGGAGCCTGGAGCTTCATCTTGGTCAGCTCTGGAAGAGAGGAGTGCCAGTGCCCGGCTGGTCCAGCCCGTGGAAGTATGTTGGATAGACCAGGTCAAAGGCCTGGTGGGGAGAGAGTTAAGAGTCAGGATCCGTAGACTCACCTCCGCCAGTTCAATTCCCCTGCTCTACAGCGGAGCAAGCAACAGGAACTCCGTTGAAATTTCCAGAGTGAAGACCTCTGGGAGAAGCCCTCTCCACTGTCTCTCATTCTATGGAGGACCCTGAAGCTGGCACAGATGCCCAGAGGACTGTCCCCTCCACCTGGCATTGGAGACTGCCCACCCTGGCATCTGTTGGCTTTCATTCCTTGCAGCACACCTGCAGGGCCAGAGGATGTCTCATCATTGCCAAAAATCTCTCTCTTTCTCTCTCTCGGGCCCATTAGCCTGATGGAACACGCCTGGGGGGCAGGGGTCAGGGTCACTGCCACCTGCACAACCTGGAGGGCAAAATGGAGTTGCCAACAGAAACAGCACTTGCCCATCTGCTGAAACCACACTCTCCCCCTGCCTCCCTGTGTAGTCAGCCCCAGGCCCCATGTGTGCTAGCCTCTTTCCCATCAACCTTCTGCCCACTGCCTGTCTCGGCTGTAGAGAGGGGATGCCCAGGGATTGGAAAGCATCCCAAACCTTCCAGAATCAAACTTCTAAGATACATGGGTCCTAGTGGGGTGGCTAAGGCCTCTCAAAACTCAGGTCAGTTGAAGGTGTTAGGCGAGGCCCTACTTCCTTGTCAATGGGAATAACAGATGGCTGTGGAGAAGGAGGCATACAGCCAAATCCTGGCAAGGGTACCCCTGCACGAGCATCTCTCAAGCATTCTTGTCAGAAAAGACAAACTGTTCCTTCACCAAGTCCAGCCAGGAGATGTTGCTTTAACGGCTCCTCCTGAGTAGGGAGGAGCAAAAGCACTAAATAATTAGAAGGAGATTCTTGAGAACCGCAATGTGGGAAAGACACAATGTTCTTTGCTGTGTGGAGGAAGGTTAAT
>JAEOAD010000357.1:0-12149 GCA_036365145.1 Orientallactaga sibirica
TTTGCAGGTGCTGAAGAGGCATGAAGCTCTAAGTAGCTTATTTTAAATCTACATTTATAGGAGCCCATGTGGTGCCAGCAGGCCCTGTGGTCTTGGCTTCTCCTAAGCTTCCTGTGATAGTGGCTAAGTCTCAGCTCTGAGGTGGAGATGACAGATGACTAGGTAGGATTTGGAAAACTCACGTGCAGTTTTAATATACATGAGACAACTACAGAAAGAGCCAAAAAGTATTTATATGTACAATAAATATTATCATTTCACCTCCAAATGTTATGTTTTAACATACTTCTCAATTCACCAGTATATATATATTTGTTTTGTTTTATGAGGTAGAGTATTACTCTCACCCAGTCTGACCTGGAATTCACTATGTAGTCTCGAGGTGGCCTCAAACTCACGTTGATCCTCCTACCTCTGCCTCCCAAGTGCTGGGATTAAAGGCATGCACCACCACGCCTGGCTCACCAGTATATTTTGATAGTCTCAGGAATGCATTGGCAGTTTTTGAGATAGGGTCTCTCACTGGCCTGAACTCACTAAATATGATAGGCTGGCCACTCAGCTCCAGGGACTCTCCTGTCTCACCCCCACCCAGTGCTAGGATTACAAGCCTGCAGCACCGCACCTGGCTCTTTTATATGGGTTCTGGGGATCAAACTCAGGTAGTTAGGCTTACAAGGCAAACACTACCTAATGAGCCTGGCCCCAAGAACATATTTGGGACCAGGTCTTGCTATACATATCCCAGGCTGGCTTTAAACTCATGATGCTCCTTGTCATCTGCACAGCTCCCCAGGCCCCCTCCTGTCACAAGGGCTAAACTCAGTAGTCAAGAGGCAGATTATGTTAATTCAATTGCCAAACTTTATTCACTCTTCACACATGTTAATTAAACCAAGTCCCTTTCTTCCTTTGTTCTTTCAAGTACCTTGTTGTCCTATCCCTAACCCCCTGGGGCACTCACATGCAACTCCACTTGGTCAGCGGGCAGTGTCCAGAGTCCATGCCTGGCTGCCTACAGGTCCCATGGACTGCTGCTTCTACTCACAGCGGGTATGAACTCAGAGAGGGATGAGGAACCTGTCTCTCTGAGTTGACTGACAATTGTCTGAGCTTTTGCTGGGGTTCTTATACCCATTTTTTCCTCAGTCATCCTGGCTGCTGATAGCCACCTTAGGGCTAGCTCATTACCATATCAGCTCACAGAGGGTCTCTGGTCAGTCTCTGGCCTTGGCCCCCAGGTTGCCATGGTGACCTTGTAACTGCTGGGTGAGTGCCACTTATCAGAGCAGCCAGTCTCTAGTCAGTCTCTGCTTGCCATGTGATCTTGCCATTGCTGAGTGAGTGCCCCATTTTACTTCTAACTATTGCTTCTAATATTCCTCATTACTTCTAACTATTCTAACAGTCCCCATTTTACTTCTAACTATTGCTCCTAACACCTTCTCCAAGAAGTCTTTCTGGATCCCAGTCCACTTCCCATCACTGCCGTTGCCCACGCCCACATCATTCCTCCACATGTCTGCCTCCAAGTTTAGAGACCTCAAGAGTAAGATCCATTGTGCCCATGTCTGCCTGGACTTAGCTCTGTGCTGGGATCACATCAAATTTGTAAGCAGCTGCTCAGAATCCAGGTTTCACTACCCCACACATGAAGCTGTGCCTCCCATGTCACTAGCCTGACTTCCTGCTTCTAGATGTTTCTTCCAAAATACCCTGTGTCCAAGAGCCACTTTCCTCCCTACACTGGGCATTCACCAAGTGCGTTGTCTCCAGAGCCCACTAGGGACTTTTCCCTAGAAACCATCATTCCAGCCCACAGCCTTAAACAGACAGAGAGGAATACCTGGGATCAGTGTTCTTATCCCAGCCTTCAATGCCCTTCCTGGCCAAGCCCTGTCTAGTTTCCCCAGTAGTGGCTTTCCCCAAATTCCTCCTCTCCAATCAAGCACTTGGTCTTCCAAGTTCCTTCTCCTCCCCTTCATTTCCCTCAGACTCCTGGGCCTGGTAGGAGCAGCAGAGCCCATCTACTTGTAATTAGCCTTAACTGGGTGCCTTGTCTCTGCTATTCCTTTGAAAGGGGGCTGACGGGGCAGCCAAGGCCATGACACTAGGATGCTGTAAAGCTTCTATACTATTTATAAATCCCTTCAGACATCATAAAGATAGGATCTTCCCTGTGGGGTTCATCTCTTGTGACTATATATAATATAATTATATATAATGTAAATTCATTCTACACTGATTAATAAAAATCACTTCTGTTTGTGAGATATTTTACCTGTTCTTGGGGCTGCTTTCCATCTCATCACTCCCAGCATGTGCATGTGCAAACACACACACACACACACACACACACACACACACACACACACACACACTTTTCCATCCCAGCTTCTCATTTCTATCTCTTTCCTATTTGGGCCAGAACTTTGCAAGGGTGGAAGGCAATATTTTAATCCTGACTGCACAAGGGAAACATGAGATGCAGTCCTCACCAGGCCTCTGAGCTTCTAGCAAGCCAAAGGTAAAGGTAGGAAGGGAAGAAAAGAGGAAAGGAAGGCAGAAGAGGAGGGGAAAGGGAAGAGAAGAAAGGAAGGAATGAGGGAAAAGAGAGGGAAAGGGAGGAGAAGAATAGGAAGAAAGGGAGAAAAAGAGGGGAAAGGGTGTTAAGTGGCAGGATTAATGGGTGAGAAAAGAGCAGGAAAATGAGGGGAAGAATGGAAACAAGGAGAAAGAAAGGTTGGCGTGACTAAGGGAGAGAAGAAAGAATGGGAAAGAAGAGGGTTTAAAGGAAGAAGGAAGAAAGGAAGGAAGGAAGGAAGGAAGGAGGGAGAAGAATGGAAGGAAGGAAGGAAGGAAGGAAGGAAGGAAGGAAGGAAGGGGCAGTGTCAATCCCTGTGAACTGACCATAGTGTTTCAGGCACATACAGTGGGCCTTATGGGATCTTCTGGCCCCAGGAGTCTCACCATCACACCAGGCCTCCTCAGGCCCCAGGAGTCCTGCACCTGTTCTCTGGGTAAGCTTGTATATGTGTGTGGGGAGGGACAAACTCTGTGAGCTGCAAAGCTTCTGCTTTATTTTAGCTGAACCATAGGTACTAGGAGCCCCTGCATCTGCTCTCTGGGTATGTGCAGGGTGGGACACAAGCTGTGTGAGCTGCAAAGTCCCTGCTTCAGCACAGCTGCACCCCAGTGTCCATGCAAAAGACACAGCTCTCACCTCAAAGGGGATTAGAGATAGTTTAGTCCAGGGCCAAATATGAGTGACCATGGCCCAGGAACACAGATTAAGTTTACCCAAAATTCCCTGTCCAAATGTGTTAACAATGTGTCCAAATGTGTTCACAAGGTTTTCATAGTTACATAAATCAAGTCATAAATTCAGGCACTTTTCAAATACATTGGTTGACCATCAGGTTGGCAGGTTTTAGCAAAGCAATGAAATCTCCACCATAGGCTTCACATGCTATCTGATGACATTCTTAGCCCTTGGGTTGGTGGAAGCTGGTGGTCTGTCAGTACACACAGCTGCACCTCAGGTCCCAGAAGCTCCCTGCGTCTGCTCTCTGAGTGTTTTGGGGCCACACAAGCTCTATTAGCTGCAAGGTCCCTGCTCCAGTACAGCTGCAGCCCACTCATTTTCTGCCCAGCCGCCCCTGACTGACTGGGCGCCTCCGGCTTCCCCCGTGTTGTAGGCAGGTGGTTCTGCCCATGACGTCACAATGCTGTGGCTCATGCAGAGCGTCCTTAGGGAAGTTGTAAACTTTAAAATGGTGGGAGCAGTGGAGTTCTTTCTCCTGAGCCTCTCTCCAGCACCTCTGTAGGGCAGAAGAGGTGGCAGTGGCGGTGTTGTGTCTGTGTGCCAGGGAAACCGCTCAGCAGATTGTAAACTGAAAGGCAGGATGGCGTGAGCAGTGTGGAGGAAGCAGCGGAGTTCATTTTCTGGAGCCTCCATCTTGTGCGATGGCGGAGGAGGCGGCCATGGCGAGTCTGGGGGCGAGTGAGAGCGATCGGCAGCAGGTAGGAGGATCACGCAGGGCGGAGGGGTCACAGGCTCCCTGGGAGGTGATGCGAGAAAGCCAGGCAAAGGCCTGGCCAGGCCCACACCCAGCTCCAGCGCACCGCCCTGGACATGAGCCCAAATCCACACAGACCACACACACACACACACACACACACACACACGCACGCACGCATGCACGCACGCGAGTGTGCGCCGCCACAAACAGTTTTGGGCCTGGTGCACTCTGGTGACCCCAGTGGGAGGCTGAGGTAGGAGCTTCCAGGTTTGAGGGCAGACTGGACTACATAGAGCCTTCCTCAAAACAGAAGAGCAAAAAGGAAAGCAGAGGGGGAGGAAAAAAGGGGGCAAAGGAAAGAGTGTGGAAAGTGTGGATAAGGTGATCTAGAGTGAGTGTAGTGAACCTGGCTTTGTGGCACATTTTATCTCATGCCTCCACCTGCCAAGTACTGAGTTTACAGGTATGTGCCACCACACCGGGTTACTTTGACCCAGCCTGTGTTATGGGAGACCCTATTTCAAAATCAAACAAAGAAAAACCACACAGAGAACAAGGAGTGTATGGAGGGCAAGGCCAGGGCAGCAGAGCCTGAGTGGGCCCCATGGAAACTGCACAGACCCGTGAGTGCTGAGCACACCCCTCTTTGCAGGCAGCTGTTCTCATCTTTTCTGGCCATTTGGACACTTTTCATTTTCTTGTATGCAACCATCCTCTTCTTCAACTGTTTTTTCACTATTTTTTCCATTTTGATATTTTTCATATAAATATTTTATAATTTATTTGAGAGAGATATAGAGAAAAACACAGAGAGAGAGAAGAGCTATGGAGGGTGAGAATGGGCACACCAGGGCTTCCAGCCATGCAAATGAACTACAGATGCATGCACCACCTTGTGCATCTGTCTTTATGGGTCCTGGGAATTGAACCTGGATCCTTTGGCTTTTCCTTAACCTCTAGGTGCCTTAACTACTAGGCAATCCCTGTAGCCCACATTTTTATATTTTAATACATATTTATAATGTATTTTGATGGTATTCCTAGAAAATCTACCATCTTTCCAGTTTCCACCTCTCATTAACACACTTCTTCATTCCTATGACTCCCCATCTTAATTTTGTTCCTTTTAAAAATGTTTATTATTATTATTAAAAACATGGGTTTTCTGTTTTGTTTTGTGTTTTCAAGGTAGGGTCTCGCTCTAGCTCAGGCTGACCTGGAATTCACTATGTAGTCTCAGGGTGGCCTCAAACTCATGGCGATCCTTCCACCTCTGCCTCCTGAGTGCTGGGATTAAAGGTGTGCGCCACCACGCCCAGCTCTTATTATTATTAACAACATGTTTTTTTATAGATGAATCATGTGTTGGTACCCTCTTTTCCCCATTCCATTAGGGACGCTCCTCAGAAGGATTGCCAATATTCTTTATTACTTTTTTCTAACCCCACTGAGTTAAATTAGGGTTTCTTGCATGAGCATGGTGATTTAACAGGAAGGGCAACTTACCAGTAGGTACACAACTGACGAAGATGACTCCCCTTTCCCAGAAATCATTAGGTGCAATGAGCTTCTCTAGAGGTGTGGAGTCACATGTATTCTTCCCCCATGAAGGTGATGTATAGGCAGGCCCAATCTTTGCAGGAAATTTAAGCTGCTATGAATTCATGGGTGTAATGACTATGTGTACCCAAAAACAGCATTTCAGAGCGCTCCTCCCCACCATACAGGAATCTCTGTAATACTCAGGAAGTTCGAGAAAACATGCTTAGTAACTGGACAAAACTTGAAAATCTCAGAAAGCCCCTTAAATTCACAAGCTTCACAAGCTCCCTCCACAAGGTTATATAAATAGTAACAATGTCTGGGAAGAGGAGATATTCCAAATTGTCAAGCCCCCTTCACATTTTACAAGCATCTCCAGGGATACAGCTTTCCTGAGTTGTCACCCATGGAAGGTGGAATTTTTACTGATGCAGGTACTTTTCAGTCATCCATGTGCCTGTAAATATCCCCTCATCCATATTCCTCTAAATAACCCCAATATACTCACTGGGCTGGACTTAAATGACATTATTTCTTTGGTCTGTCATTGGCACCTTATTTGGGGTGAATAAATATTTGCTCACATCTCTGCAGAAGTTGAAGCAATGAGAGTTTGGCTGAGCTATGGAGATGTGTATATTTTTACAGGACATTGCCCAGGACTAAGGAGAGGAGGAGACTATTCCCTTGTCTTTCTTGCCTGCAGTGCTTGGTGCACACCTTTGGTCTCCCTCACAACTGAGCCCCGTGTGCAGGGAGTAATAATGTCAGAACACTTCATGTTCTGTGTACGCATCAAGCCTTGTGCTGCTGGCCTCCATGCACTCTCTCTCCAGAAGGCAAAGCAGTTTTACTCTTATTTGGAGCTAAATTGGAGTAACTATCAGTGCTTATCCTCTGTTCCTGGCTATCAAACCCAGGGTCTAGTGTGTGCTAAGCAAGTTCTTTTGCACTGAGCTACACCATTGGCTCTTTTTATTTTTACTTAGAGGTGAGGTCGCATTATGTATCACTGGCTGGCCTCCAACTCAGGATGCTCCTGCCTCACTCTTCTCAATGGGAATTATATGGGTGCACAGTGATGCTCATCTTCCTCTGATATATACTCTTTTTTAAAAAAAATTTATTTACAAGGAAAAAGGGAATGTGCATGCCAGGGCCTGTAGCCACTGTAGATGAACTCCAGATGCATGTGCTCTTTTGTGTATCTGTCTTTATATGGGTACAGGGGAATTGAACCTGAGTTGTTAGGTTTTGCAGTTAAGTGCCTTTACCACTGAACCATCTCTCCAGCCCCAATACATATATTAAAAAAAACATTTTTTTTATTTATTTATTTATTTATTTATTTATTTATTTATTTATTTTTGGTTTTTCGAGGTAGGGTCTCACTCTGGTCCAGGCTGACCTGGAATTAACTATGTAGTCTCAGGGTGGCCTCGAACTCTTGGCAATCCTTCTACCTTTGCCTCCCGAGTGCTGGGATTAAAGGCGTGCGCCGCCACGCCTGGCACATTTTATTTATTTGTGAGCGGGGAGAATGAGGGTCTATAACCACTGCAAATGAATGCCTCCAGATGCATGCACCTCTGGGGTGTTTGATTTACGTGTCCCTCATAAAATTTGGTGTTCAGACTGTTAGGTTCCCAGATGATGGATATTTGGAAATTAAAGCTCCCTGGAGGCAGTGTATTGTTGGGGGTATTATAACCAGTTTCCCCTTGTCGGTGTTTGGCCCACTCTTCTGTTGCTGTTGTCCATCTGATGTTGGTCAGTAGGTGTTGTCCATCTTTCCTCATGCTGTCATTTTTCCTCTGCCATCATGGAGCTTGCCCTTGAGTTTGTAAGCGAAAGCAAAGTCTTTTCTTTTTCCCTACAAGCTGCTCTTGGTCAGGTGCTTTCTGCCAGCAATGTGAACCTGACTAAAACAGCCACCTTGTGTACCTGGCTTATGTGGCTTATTGGGTAAATGAACCTGGGTCCTTAGGCTTCACAGGAAAGCACCTTAATTTGTAAGCCATCTCTCCAGCCCCATTACATATATTTTCATAGATGATCGTGGCTATCCATTGAATGTGATGTTTAGGATAGTTAATATGTAATTTAGTTCATGTCAGTATGTTAAAAACACACATAATATCAAACTTATCCTTTGAATCATTTTAAGTAGAAACTTCTGGGGCTTGAAATATATAAGCATCACAACCATCTATCTCCTGAGCTTTTTTCAGCTTCCCAAAAAGGAACATGCCTTGACCATGTATGATTTGACAGTATAATCTGTATATAATCATCCTTGCTTTAACAGGTAAGGAAGGTTTGGGGATGGCTCAGTTGGTAGAGTGCTTGACTAGCATGCACGAAGCCCATGTGATGGTGCTGCCCACAGTTAGGTGGGTTCTCTTATGTGGTATTATGCTCATTCCTGCTGCAGTTCTCACTCCTCTTTATTAGCCAGAGCAGAAAACAGTGTCCCACTCCATCATTCTTTCCCATGTTCTCATTTTGAACTGGATTCTCTTGAAAGATAGGCACTTTTCCATGAGCCCAGGGGGAGTCTCTGATCTGTGCTCCCCTTTATAGGCCTGGGGTTACAGATTTTCTTGGACTTTCCCAGCTGTTTCTGTGGGATCTGGAGATTCAAACATGAACTGTTTAGGCCCTCCTGTATCCTCATATTTGCAGAGAAAGTGCACATAATCTCTAAGCTACCTCTTCATTCCTCATACTTAAACTGTATATAAATGCTGGGGTGGGGCTTTGTGAACCCTGTCCTCTAGTTACAGTAACTGAATCCATGAAGAGGTGGAGAGCTGCATAAACATTCCTGTCCTCCATGGTGGCAAGTTACAGGCCACAGTCATTGATAGTTCAAAGGACAGTGGTTCTTCCTTGTATGGAGGACAGCTGTCCACACTAAGGTTTTTTCCAAGCTTCACTCCTCTCTCAACCCCTTTATCACAGTTTTTTCTCATCTCTTGCTTTAACTGTCAGCTTGAATTACCATCACTTCACACCCAATTCTATGAATTTATTTTGAATGATTTCCACCATTCCCCCCACCCCCGGTCTCAAGAAAAGGCATCTTTGAAAGTTCCTTTTGGTAATTTCAAGAGAACATCCTTACACCTTCTCAGGGACTGTCACTACCTTAGACCCTTTCTGCCCAGTCCTCAGCTTCTGCTGCTCTATAGAATCCTTCCCTTCTGTATGAAACAGACTCTCACCTGTGATGGCTGCAGCTCTTCACAGTGGAGCTCCTTGAAAGAGTTAGGCCTCTTCACCACTGCCTCCCTTCCTGCCTCTAATTCCCTTCATCTCCCACATATTGAAGTTGGGACCCATGTGACATTTAGAAGAATGATGCACTTGCTTTTGCAAAGCAACCATAATTTTGGGGTGTTTTGTTTATCGTTTATTTTTATTTATTTATTTTTTATTTTTTGGTTTTTCGAGGTAGGGTCTCACTTTAGCTCAGACTGACCTGGAATTCACTCTGTATTCTAAGGGTGGCCTTGAACTCATGGTGATCCTCCTACCCCTGCCTCCTGAGTGCTGGGATTAATGGCGTGTGCCACCACCCCCAGCTATCATTTCTTTTTGAGACACGGTATTAAGTAGCTCAGTCTGCCTCAACCTCAATATGTAGCTAGAGATTGCCTTGAACTTTATTTTCTAAATATTTATTTATTTATTTATTTATTTATTTATTTATTTATTTATTTATTTATGAGAAAGAATGAGGTAGGGAGGGAGAGATAAATAAAGAATATGGGTGAATGGTGCACTAGCATCTCTAACCACTCAAATGAACACCAGATACTTGTACCACCTAATACACTTGGCTTTATGTGGGTCCTGGGGGATTGAACCTGGGTTATTTGCTTTGCAAGCAAGCACATTAACTACTAAGCCATGTCTCCAACCCTGCCTTGAACTTTTGTTGCTCCTGTCATCACCTCTTTATTGCTGGGATTAGAGGCTGAAAACAGCACTTCCTGTTTATTTAATTACTGGCTATTGAACTCAAGGCTCATGCATGTTAGGCAAGCCCTCTGTGGACTGACCACAGCCTCAGCCTTGTTTTATTCTTTTTCTGTTTTCCATTTAAGTGGTTTATCTCATCCTGATTTAATTTTGGTAGGTTATATATATATAAAAAATCATACACTCATTTCAGATTTAGGCGTGGTTTCCCCTTTTAGCTTGGGATGCCCTGGCTGTCTGATGTCTGGTGTCTGGTTTCCCTCACTTTTGTTTTCCTTTTCACTGTCATCCCTGTAAGAAGGACAGGAGGGCAAGAAGCAGATTATTATGGGTGACTTGTCATGACTATGGGGTTGTAAGGAGTGTTAAAGTACATCATTTTTATAGAATTGATTTCTTGTTTAGTAAATCAGAGTACACAATTGGGCAGACCGGGAGCTATGATTATGATGAGAAGAATACTCATCAAAGGACCCAGTAAAGAGCATAACCATGGAAACCAGTTTCCTAAACCTGACCAAAAGTTGCTCTCATGTATTATCACCACACTTGATGGGCAGACTCCATTTATTCCAGTGAGGAGGGGTTAGGGATGGCAGTAAGGGGAAGATCTGTCTGCTGGAGCAGATTCCAGAGAAGTTATCAGGCAGGGCTTGAAAGGCCATTTTATTGCAGAGGAAGACTCATCCCATGAACATCCATTGGCCAGTGGTCAGGGAGATGTTTTGTTCAATAGAACAATTAGGAAGTGGTTGAGATGGTTTAAGAGGTGGTCAAGGGGGGATACAATTGATGCATAGGCAATGTTGTTGGACAACTAGGGTGGCCCTGAGTGCTGAATCTGTATGGAGCACAGGATGGTCTTGTTTGGTAATTCTATATCCAAGGACATTAACATATTCATTATACTTAACAGATAGACCCGTGAGATTATTAGCTAATAATGGACTGCAAAAATAATGTTTGTTCATGTTATCAACAGTCAATTGAACCCAGATGTTTTGAGTATTTAAGAATTCCATTGAGCTGAGAGATATGCTTATGTTCAGGGTAGCCTTTGAGTAAACAGTATCTGCCCTTAATTCTCCACCTCCTAAAGGCCCAACTTTAAACACCTTTCAACTCTCCTCACAAAACCTCCATCAATGGGGTTAAAACCATAATGAAACTTAAGGGTTAATCCAGGACTCAGAAAAATAAATGAGACAACTGTACCCACATACCACGTCATCCCTCGCCCTTACACTCTCATTTCCTCTGTCTCACTTACTGCAACCAATGTTACTGTCCTAGATCTTAAAGATGAATTTTTACCATCCCCCTACACTCAGGATCACATCCTCTTTTTTCTTTTACTTAGGAAGACCCAGACACCGTTTTAGCTCAGCAACTCACCTGGAAAGTCCTGTCCTAAGGCTTTGGGACAGTCCCCACTACTTTGGTCAGGCCCCCAATGAGATCTCTCATCCCTAAACCTCCATCCCAGTCATCTCTTAAAGTACATAGATGACTTTCTCCTATGTAGTCCCTCCCATGAAATCTGTGTTACACACACTGCTAAAATTCCTCAATGCCTTATCTGCTTAGGGGTATTGGGTCAAAAGACAAAGTTAAGATCTGTCAGCAGACTGTTACTTACTTAGGTCATGCCCCACCCCATACATCAGGATATGCCATCATCCAGGGCCACCCCAACTCCCCTAAATATGTACCCTTGTTGAAACACAACCTTTGACCCTAAGCACAACCTTCCAGCAGAATGAACTAACAGCCCTTACTCGAGTCCTAACTCTGGCTAAGGATCTTTCCATTAACATTTGTATAGATTCAAAATATGCTTATAAAATCATCCACTCATATATTCTTATTTGGAAGGAAAGAGCCTTCCTCACACAAAAGTGAACTCCAATTATTAGTGCCTCTCTAATCCAAGACCTTCTGGATGTCACTTTTCTCCCCTTTAAGGAATCATTCATGTAATGCCAAGGCCATCAGAAAGACAAACAGTACATCTCCCTCTCAATCACACTCATAAATTGGCCTGTGAAATTGCCCTGACACACCCAGACCTCTACCCCACCTCCCTACATTTCTTAGCATACAAAGTTCCCCTCACTCAAAGAAGAAAGGTTTCTTTCATACCTGCATTCCCTCTAACCAAGCTCTATTTTCTTTTCTTCAAAACCACACCTCCTTTCAACCCTAGGACAGACAATTCTTCAAAGATCTTGCAGACTCATGTGATATCTGCCAAAGAGCAAACCCTAAATCCAACATCCGACCCCTTCAAATCCCTACCCACCAGGTGCAGCACCTTCTACCAGCCATGGATTGGCAAGCAGACTTCTCCCATATGCCTTCTGTTAAATGATACAAATATCTCTTAGTGTGGGTACCTTTTCTGGATAGGTAGAAACATTTCTCACCACAAACATGAGAGCTCAAATAGTAACTGAGATATTGACTAGAGATATATTCTCTCAATTTGGCTTGTCATCCTCAATACAATCAGACAAAGGCCCAGAATTTGTCTCCTCTAACTCCCCAAACAGGTACCTACAGATCACCTGGAAGTTTCACATTCCCTACCATCCCTAT
>JAEOAD010002211.1:0-17007 GCA_036365145.1 Orientallactaga sibirica
TGTCAAAGTTAAGTCACGGACTAACACCCGTATATCTCTATGGCGTACCCCTTTCAACTAGGCCTACAAGATGCCTCCTCCCCTATCATAGAAGAGCTTATAAACTTCCATGACCACACCCTAATAATCGTCTTCCTAATCAGCACCCTAGTTCTCTATATTATCTCAGCCATACTGACTACAAAACTCACCCATACAAGCACTATAGATGCCCCCAAGTAGAAACTATCTGGACAATCCTACCAGCTATTATTTTGATTCTAATTGCCCTCCCATCACTACGAATTCTCTACATAATAGACGAGATCAATAAACCCCTCCTCACAGTAAAAACCATAGGACACCAATGATACTGAAGCTATGAATACACCGATTATGAAGATCTTACATTTGACTCATACATAGTCCCAACGGCAGATCTAACATCAGGAAATCTACGATTACTAGAAGTCGACAAAGTCGAGTCGTTCTATAGAACTTCCAATCCGCATGCTTATCTCCTCAGAAGACGTCCTTCACTCCTGAGCCATGCCATCGCTAGGAATTAAAACAGATGCCATTCCCGGACGCCTAAACCAAGCTACCCTAACTTCAACCCGCCCTGGCCTATTCTACGGCCAATGCTCCGAAATTTGTGGGTCTAACCACAGCTTCATGCCTATCGTATTAGAAGTTGTGCCCCTAAAACATTTTGAAAACTGATCTCTATCAATAGTCTAGTCCTACATTATGAAGCTTGTACAGCATTAGCCTTTTAAGCTAAAGAAGGGATCACATACACTCCCCATAATGAAATGCCACAACTTGACACATCAACCTGATTCATTACAATTATTTCTATATTTTTACTTATTCTATTCATCCTATTTCAAACCAAGCTCTCTTCATTCAACTTCCACTCCATCCTCCACAAAATCCGTGGCCTCAAAAAAATCCCTAACCCTTGAGAACTAAAATGAACGAAAATCTATTTGCCTCTTTCATTACCCCTACACTAGTTGGTATGCCCGTCATCATCCTAATTATCGCCATCCCCACTTTCTTTTTCCCCACTTCCACCCGCCTACTAACAAAACCGACTAACAACAGCACAACAATGACTTGTAAAAACTATTTTAAAACAAATGATATCTATGCACAACAACAAAGGACGCTCCTGATCTCTAATACTTGCCTCCCTAATTATTTTCATTGGCTCAACTAACCTCCTTGGACTTCTCTCCTCACACTTTCACCCCAACAACTCAACTCTCAATAAACCTAGGTATAGCAATCCCATTATGAGCAGGAGCCGTAATCCTAGGTTTTCGGCACAAGACAAAAAGCCTCTCTAGCCCACTTCCTGCCCCAAGGCACGCCAATTCTCTAATCCCGATACTAATTGTCATCGAAACAATCAGTCTATTTATCCAACCCATAGCTTTAGCTGTACGGCTAACAGCCAACATCACAGCTGGACACCTACTGATTCATTTAATTAATCGGGGCGCCACCTAGTTAGTTCTACTCTCTATCAACATTCCTACCGCCCTAATTACATTCATCATCCTAGTGCTCCTCACTGTATTAGAATTCGCCGTGGCCCTGATCCAAGCCTACGTATTTACACTCCTAGTAAGCCTGTACTACACACGACAACACCTAATGACCCACCAGATACACCCCTACCACATGGTTAACCCCAGCCCCTGACCACTAACGGGGGCCCTATCCGCCCTACTCCTAACCTCAGGCCTCATTATATGATTCCACTTCCACTCTTCCACCCTTCTAATCACTGGACTTCTAACGAACACTCTAACTATATTTCAGTGATGACGAGACGTAATTCGAGAAGGAACCTTCCAAGGTCACCACACCCCAACAGTCCAGAAAGGCCTCCGTTACGGAATAGTCCTTTTCATCATCTCCGAAATCTTCTTCTTCGCAGGATTTTTCTGAGCTTTTTACCACTCCAGTCTGGCCCCAACACACGATCTAGGAGGCTGCTGACCACCTACAGGTATTATTCCTCTAAACCCCTTAGACGTCCCTCTACTAAACACATCCGTACTATTAGCCTCAGGAGTTTCCATTACATGAGCTCATCATAGCCTCATAGAAGGTAATCGAAACCATATAATCCAAGCCCTATTCATTACAATCGCTTTAGGCGTGTACTTCACTCTCCTCCAAGGATCAGAATACTTTGAAACCCCCTTCACTATCTCAGACGGTGTGTATGGGTCTACCTTTTTTATAGCAACAGGCTTCCATGGACTACACGTAATCATCGGAACAACTTTCTTAGTGGTCTGCTTCCTCCGACAACTAAACTTCCACTTTACATCTAAGCACCACTTCGGGTTCGAAGCAGCAGCATGATACTGACACTTTGTCGATGTAGTCTGACTATTCCTTTACGTATCAATCTATTGATGAGGATCTTATTTTTTTTAGTATCAACAAGTACAGCTGACTTCCAATCAGCCAGTCGGTAAAACCCAGGAAAGAATAATAAACATATTCACATCCCTCTCTGTAAACGTACTAATCTCCTCTCAGTACTAGTCCTAGTAGCCTTCTGACTTCCACAAATTGATGCCTACTGAAAAAAAAAATTGCCCCTATGAATGCGGTTTCGACCCTATCGAAACAGCCCGTCTACCCTTCTCAATAAAATTCTTCCTAGTAGCAATTACATTTCTTCTTTTCGACCTAGAAATCGCCCTCCTACTTCCCCTACCATGAGCAGCCCAGATAAATAAACTTACCCTTGTAATAATAGTAGCCCCCTCCTCCTTGTACTGGTACTTGCCCTGGGCTTAGCCTACGAATGACTTCAAAAAGGACTTGAATGAGAAGAATAACCTGATAATTAGTTTAAAAAAAACAAATGATTTCGACTCATTAGATTATGAATTAACTCATAATTATCATATGCCTCTAATCCATACAAGCCTTATACTAGCCTTTACCCTATCCCTCCTTGGCGCCCTGATATACCGATCCCACCTAATATCAACTCTACTATGCCTAGAAGGCATAATACTAGCTATCTTCGTATTAACCTCTATTAACTCCCTCAACATACATAACAGCCTCTCATTCATACTCCCTATTATTATCCTAGTATTTGCCGCATGCGAGGCAGCCGTAGGCCTGGCTCTCCTAGTCATAATTTCCAACTCCTACGGCAATGACTACGTACAAAACCTAAATCTACTACAATGCTAAAAATTATCGCCCCAACAATTATACTGCTACCCCTCACATGATGGTCTAAACCATCTATACTGTGAATCAACACAACCTCCTACAGCTTCCTAATTAGCCTAATTACACTGCTAACCCTATACAGCCACAACGAGGCTTGCCACAACTTCTCAACCCTGTTCTTCACAGACCAACTGTCTACCCCCCTTCTAATCCTAACATCTGACTACTCCTCCCTAATACTTATTGCAAGCCAGGGCCATATAGCCAAAGAAACCCTAACTCGCAAAAAGCTATTTATCTCAATACTAGTAATTCTACAAGTCTCACTAATTATAACATTCTCAGCCGCTGAACTAATATTCTTCTACATCCTGTTCGAAGCAACACTAATTCCAACACTAATCATTATCACCCGATGAGGCAACCAAACTGAACGCCTAAACGCCGGAATTTACTTCTTATTTTACACACTTGTAGGCCCCTCCCCTTCTTATCGCCCTAATAGTCAAACAAAACCAACTAGGTACCCTAAACATGATCTACCTGACACTCAACTTCCCATACCTAACCCCCTCCCTATCCAACCAACTCATATGACTAGCTTGTATAATAGCCTTCATAAAAAAAATACCTTTGTATGGCCTACACCTCTGACTACCAAAAGCCCATGTAGAAGCTCCAATCGCTGGCTCAATAGTACTTTGCCATCCATCTTAAAACTAGGAGGCTATGGAATGATACGAATCTCTATAATCCTAAATCCAACTTCAATCAATATAGCCTACCCATTCATTTTACTATCCCTATGAGGAATAGTTATAACCAGTTCAATCTGCTTACGACAAACTGATCTAAAATCCCTAATCGCTTACTCTTCTGTAAGCCACATAGCCTTAGTAATTGCTGCAGTTATAATCCAGACCCCCTGAAGCTTTATAGGTGCTACAGCCCTAATAATGGCTCACGGACTAACCTCCTCCCTTCTATTCTGCCTAGCTAATACCAACTACGAACGTATCCACAGCCGTACAATACTACTAGCCCGAGGACTACAATCTATTCTACCACTAATAGCAACATGATGACTTCTAGCTAGCCTAACAAATTTAGCCCTACCTCCATCAATTAATTTCATCGGAGAACTTTACGTAATCATCTCCTCATTCTCCTGATCCCATTTTTCAATTATCCTTACTGGAATCAACATACTAATTACCGCTTTATATACTCTATATATACTAATCATAACCCAACGAGGATCCATTACATATCACATAAAAACCCTCCTTCCTCATTCACCTGAGAATCCACCCTTATAGCCCCCTCCACATGATCCCTTATATCCTCCTTACAATATCCCCAAATTTATCATGGGAGCCTTATACTGTAAATGTAGTTTATAAAAACACTAGACTGTGAATCTAGAAATAGAGCCTAACCCCTCTCATCTACCAAGAGAGCAGCAAGAACTGCTAACTCATGCGCCCGGAAATAACCCCCCGGCTCTCTTACTTCTATAGGATAGAAGTAATCCGTTGGTCTTAGGAACCAAAAATTGGTGCAACAACCAAATAGAAGTAATTAACATAGCAACCTCCATCTTTCTAACTTACATAACCTTATTAACCCTACCTGTCCTCACATCCATATTCACCCCAAACCTAACTTCCCTGCCCTCACTATGTAAAAACAAAATCAAGACTACCTTTATCCTTAGCCTAGTCCCCTTGACCCTTTACTTCTACCTAGGGTATGAAACAGCAATCACTAACTGACACTGAATTACTATTCAACCCACAAGCCTACTAATAAGCTTCAAACTAGACCTTTATCCGTCCGTTTATTTATACCAGTAGCCCTATACGTTACATGATCTATCATAGAATTCTCAACGTGATACATAGAATCAGACCCCAACCTACCCCGATTTATCAAGTACCTACTTATATTCCTGATTACAATAATAATCCTAGTCTCCGCCAACAACCTCATACAACTGTTCATTGGATGAGAAGGAGTGGGAATTATATCTTTTCTGCTCATCGGATGATGATTCGGACGCTCAGATGCCAACACAGCAGCTCTCCAAGCCGTCCTATACAACCGTATCGGAGACATCGGCCTCATCCTAACTATATCATGATTCATTACCAAAATAAACTCATGAGACCTAGAACATCTCATCCTCCACCCCACAAACAACAAGCCTACTGCCCCTACTAGGCCTACTTCTAGCAGCAGCCGGAAAATCAGCCCAATTTGGCCTACACCCCTGACTCCCCTCTGCCATAGAAGGCCCCACCCCTGTATCAGCCCTACTCCATTCAAGCACAATAGTTGTAGCCGGAGTATTCCTTCTAATCCGATTCTTCCCTATTCTAGACAACTCCACCATAAAAACCCTTATACTATGCCTAGGGGCCCTAACCACCCTATTCACAGCAATCTGCGCCCTCACACAAAATGACATCAAAAAAAAAATCATCGCCTTCTCCACATCAAGCCAACTTGGCCTAATAGTTGTAACCCTAGGTATTGGCCAACCTTACCTAGCCTTCCTACATATCTGCACCCACGCATTCTTTAAAGCCATATTGTTCCTATGCTCCGGATCAATCATTCACAACCTCAATGATGAGCAAGATATCCGAAAAATAGGAGGATTAGCCAAAGCTATACCTTTTACTACCACAGCCCTAACAATCGGCAGCCTAGCACTAATCGGCACCCCATTTCTAACTGGCTTCTACTCTAAAGACCTCATTATCGAAGCCATAAACACGTCTTATACAAACGCCTGAGCCCTTATTATTACACTAATCGCAACCTCCATAACAGCTATATACAGTACACGAATCATCTTCTTCGCCTTCATAGGCCATCCACGATTCCTCCCAATAGTAACTATCCACGAAACTACCCCCTCAATAATTAACCCCATCAAACGACTGATAATCGGAAGCATCTTTACCGGCTATCTGATCACCTATCTAGTACCCCCAATTACCACCCCTCAAATAACCATACCAATTACCCTAAAAACAGCAGCCCTACTTGTAACCATCGCAGGGCTAGCTCTAGCTATAGAACTAAACAAACTAACCCTTAACCTCACATTAAACACCACCTTCTCCCCACGCAAATTCTCAACCTTACTAGGATTCTTTCCACTCATCTTACACCGACTTATCCCACATAAAAACCTGACTATAAGCCAAACTACGGCCTTTAAATCCCTAGACCTAATCTGACTAGAACACGCCCTACCCAAATTCCTAGCTAAATTCAACCTCATAGCCTCCCATACCACCTCCAACCAAAAAGGCCTAATCAAACTATACTTCATATCAATCCTCCTAACCCTACCAGCAATCCCTTTAATCGCACTCTAGCCAGCCACCCCTGAGTCTCAATAACAATAAACACACTCACAAACAATGTTCAACCAGCAACAGCCACTAACCACCACCCATAATTATAAATAGCAGAAACCCCAACCATATCCTCCCCTATATAACCCCCCTGATCACCTTCCATCACTACCCAATCCCCTATACTACCAAACTCTACAACCAGTTTAACATTGTCTGAACTCACAAACCACAGAAAAAGAACCAACTCCATAATAAAACCTAACCCTAATATTAAAATAACTGCCCAACTAGAAACTCAAGTCTCCGGATAGTCTTCAGTGGCTATAGCAGTAGTATAACCAAAGACTACCATCATACCACCAAGATAAACTAAAAATACTAGCCCTAAATAAATAAGACCCCAGACTCTAAAATAAAATCAACCCACACCCTAAACCCCAGCTACAATCAACCCTAACCCCATAAATAGGAGACGGCTTAGTTGCAAAAGCAATAAAACTCGCCACAAATAATAAACTTAACAAGAAAATTGACATAGTCATTATTTTTGCATGGTTACCCCATGACCTATGACATGAAAAAAATCATCGTTGTACATTCAACTAAAAAAAACTTAATGACCAACATCCGAAAAACACATCCCCTAATAAAAATCATTAACGAGTCCTTTATTGACCTCCCCACCCCATCCAACATCTCTGCATGATGAAACTTCGGCTCCTTTTAGGACTTTGCCTCATCATTCAAATCCTTACAGGACTATTCCTAGCAATACACTACACATCCGACACCACAACCGCCTTCTCCTCCGTCACTCACATCTGCCGAGATGTCAACTATGGCTGACTTATCCGATACTTACACGCTAACGGAGCCTCACTATTCTTTATCTGCCTGTTCCTCCATGTAGGACGAGGACTGTACTATGGATCATACACATTCATCGAAACCTGAAACATCGGCGTGCTCCTTCTATTCACCGTAATAGCCACAGCTTTTATAGGCTATGTACTACCCTGAGGGCAAATATCCTTCTGAGGAGCTACTGTCATCACTAACCTCCTATCAGCAATCCCCTATATCGGCACTACCCTAGTGGAATGAATCTGAGGGGGCTTCTCAGACAGACAAAGCCTGACCCTGACCCGATTCTTCGCCTTCCATTTCATTCTCCCATTTATCGTAGCAGCCCTAGCCGTTGTCCATCTCCTATTCCTACATGAAACAGGATCAAATAACCCTATCGGCCTAAACTCAGACGCAGATAAAATTCCCTTCCACCCTTATTATACGATCAAAGACGCTCTAGGATTCCTATTCCTAATCCTCATCCTCCTAGCATTAGTCCTATTCTCCCCAGACCTCTTAGGAGACCCTGATAATTACCACCCTAATCCCCTCAACACCCCTCCCCACATTAAACCTGAATGATACTTTCTATTTGCCTACGCCATCCTTCGATCCATCCCTAACAAACTCGGAGGAGTAATTGCCCTAGTCCTATCTATCCTAATTCTAGCACTAGTACCCTTCCTACACAACTCTAAACAACGTAGCATGATCTTCCGCCCAATCAGCCAGTGTCTTTATTGAATGCTAGTAGCAGAGCAGACCTCACTCACCTGACCTGAATTGGAGGCCAACCAGTAGAACACCCATTCATCATCATCGGCCAAATCGCATCAATTCTATACTTCACAATCATCCTCATCCTCATACCCCTAGCCAGCATGTTAGAAAACAAGATATTAAAATGAAGACACCAAGCCTTTGTAGTATAAAAATTACTCTGGTCTTGTAAACCAGAAATGAGAAGTCAATTCTCCAAAGACATAATCAAGAAAAGGACTAAAAATCCTACCACCAGCACCCAAAGCTGGCATTCTCAATAAACTATTTCCTGCCCTGGGCCCTATGTATATCGTGCATAATATTATTTACCACATGCATATAAGCTAGTACATACTCCTATTTACCTTACATAAGACATATATATGTTATATCCCCATTAAATCCATATCCATACGACTATTCAAGTCCAAATTCAGTCAATGCTTTAGCAATTTCATTTCAAAGGAGATTGCATAGACCATTAAGTCAGGCTGCCTGACTCAGTCCTTGTCAGTATGTCTATCCCTATCCGATCGTTGGTCTCTTAATCTACCACCCTCCGTGAAACCATCAACCCGCCCAATAAGTGTCCCTCTTCTCGCTCAGCGCCCATCTCAACGTGGGGGTAGCTAAACTTGATCTTTACAATACATCTGGTTCTTACTTCAGGGCCATTTTAGGCTAAGACGCCCACTCGATGATCTTAAATAAGACATCTCGATGGACTAATGACTAATCAGCCCATGCCCAACATAACTGTGGTGTCATGCAGTTGGTATTTTTTTTAATTTTCGGAATGCTGTGATTCACCTAAGCCGTAAAGGCATGGGTGCAGACAATAAAACTAAGCTGGACTTCAGAATCTTGCAAGCTCTGGCACACCAATAAGTCAAATAGACTATATATGTCCATGCTTGAAGGACATAAATCTTATTTATCCCCACGTATACACGCATATACGCATATACGCATATACGCATATACGCATATACGCATATATATACGCATATACGCATATACGCATATACGCATATATATACGCATATATATACGCATATACGCATATACGCATATATACGCATATACGCATATACGCATATACGCATATACGCATATACGCATATACGCATATACGCATATACGCATATACGCATATACGCATATACGCATATACGCATATACGCATATACGCACATACGCACATACGCACATACGCACATACGCGCATACGCATATACGCATATACGCATATACGCATATACGCGCATACGCATACGCACACAACCTTCAAGTATTATTATAATTATCTCAACAAACCCCTACCCCCGTTTACACCCATATTCATGCCCACTAAACTAACTTGCCAAACCCCAAAAACAAGCGCTCAAATGGACTATAAGTGTAAAGGTAACTTGATACTACATAGTACTCAAAAACAACCAACAAAACCAAAAAACATAAAAGAATCAATAGACTGGCTTCTCAGTCCAACCTATTTCTTATTCGAAGGATCGACTGCTCGTAGACATCTTCCCGGTGCAAATTTTCAGCACCCAAAAATGCTAACGTAGCTTAACTTGCTCAAAGCGAAGCGCTGAAAATGCTTAGATGGTCCCTAAGACCCATTAGCAACCAAAAGGTTTGGTCCTGGCCTTTTTTTTATTAGTTCTTAGTAGACTTACACATGCGAGCCTCCCCATGCCAGTGAGAATACCCTTAAAAATCGCTCACATCGATTGTAAGGAGTGGGTATCAAGCACACTAAATGTTGCTCAAGACATCTTGCCTAGCCACACCCCCACGGGATACAGCAGTGATAAAAATTAAGCAATGAACGAAAGTTTGACTAAGTCATACTATTCAGGGTTGGTCAATTTCGTGCCAGCCACCGCGGTCATACGATTAACCCAAACTAATAAACCCTACGGCGTAAAGCGTGTTTAAAGAGCACCACAAAAATAGAGTTAAATTTGGACTAATATGTAGAAATTCATCGTCCAAGATAAAATACACTACGAAAGTGACCCTATTAAGCCTGAAGACACGATAGCTAGGGTACAAACTGGGATTAGATACCCCATTATGCCTAGCCCTAAACAGAGATAGCCACCTAATAAGGCTACCCGCCAGAGAACTACTAGCTACTGCTTAAAACTCAAAGGACTTGGCGGTACTTTATATCCCCCTAGAGGAGCCTGTTCTGTAATCGATAAACCCCGCTCTACCTCACCACTCCTTGCCAAATCAGCCTATATACCGCCATCTTCAGCAGACCCCTATAGGGAAAAGAAGTTAGCTTAAGAACCTTAAGCCGTAAAAACGTTAGGTCAAGGTGTAGCCTATGGAGTGGGCAGTAATGGGCTACATTTTCTTTGCCAAGAACATAACGCTACTCTTTTTGAAATAAAAGAGCTAAGGAGGATTTAGTAGTAAACTAAGAATAGAGTGCTTAGTTGAATTGAGCAATGAAGTACGCACACACCGCCCGTCACCCTCCTCAAGTACATTTCTAAAACCATTAAATAAGACTATGGAAGCCCGTATTAGAGGAGATAAGTCGTAACATGGTAAGCATACTGGAAAGTGTGCTTGGATGAACCAAAACGTAGCTTAACATAAAGCATCTGACTTACACTCAGAAGATTCCCGCCATTACAGGACGCTTTGAACCACTGCTAGCTCAATCAAGCCTAAAACCAAACTATAAAGAAATAATAAATCAAAACATTTAGTTAAACAACAAAGTATAGGAGATAGAAATGTAAAGTTGACGCTATAGAGATAGTACCGTAAGGGAAAGATGAAAGAAGATAAGTTTAAGTGCAAAAAAGCAAAGATTAACCCTTGTACCTTTTGCATAATGAATCAACTAGAAATAGCCTAGCAAAGAGAACTGAGTTAGACCCCTGAAACCAAACGAGCTACCTAAGAACAATTTTATGAATGCACCCGTCTATGTGGCAAAATAGTGGGAAGATTCCTAGGTAGAGGTGAAAAGCCTAACGAGCTTGGTGATAGCTGGTTGTCCAGAAAGAGAATTTTAGTTCAGCTATAAACCTGCCTAAAGAACTATAATCCCCTTGCAAGTTTAACTGCTAATCTAAAGAGGGACAGCTCTTTAGACAAAGGGTACAACCTCCACTAGAGAATAAGAACTAAGAATAACATAGTTGGCCTAAAAAAAGCAGCCACCAATTAAAAGCGTTAAAGCTCAACCTGCACCCCCAATACCATAATACTTAAACGAATTCCTAGCTGTAAACTGGACCAATCTATAAACTTATAGATGAAATAATGTTGGTATGAGTAACAAGAAAAATTTTTCTCCTAGCACAAGCGTATATCAGCTCGAATAATTCACTGATAGTTAACTCTAAATGAATGAATATCCACAAATAAACCCCTTTCTACCAATAGAGTTAATCCAACACAGGAGTGCATTAAGGAAAGATGAAAAGAAGTAAAAGGAACTCGGCAACTACGAACCCCGCCTGTTTACCAAAAACATCACCTCTAGCATAAAAAGTATTAGAGGCACTGCCTGCCCGGTGACTCACGTTAAACGGCCGCGGTATCCTGACCGTGCAAAGGTAGCATAATCATTTGTTCCTTAATTAGGGACTAGCATGAATGGCAAGACGAGGGTTTAACTGTCTCTTACTTCCCATCAGTGAAATTGACCTTCCAGTGAAGAGGCTGGAATACAACAATAAGACGAGAAGACCCTATGGAGCTTTAATCTATTAACTTACTAACCTAGCAAAACATACCCCAAGGGAATAACATACTAAAGTTTAACCTAAGTTAATGATTTCGGTTGGGGTGACCTCGGAGCACAAAAAACCCTCCGAATAGATTAAACTAAGACCAACTAGTCTAAGTTATTAATTTAATTTATTGACCCAAAAAATTGATCAACGGACCAAGTTACCCTAGGGATAACAGCGCTATCCTATTCGAGAGTCCATATCGACAATAGGGTTTACGACCTCGATGTTGGATCAGGACATCCCAATGGTGTAGAAGCTATTAAAGGTTCGTTTGTTCAACGATTAAAGTCCTACGTGATCTGAGTTCAGACCGGAGTAATCCAGGTCGGTTTCTATCTATTAGCAATTTTTCCCAGTACGAAAGGACCAGAAAAATAGAGCCTCCTAAAACACTAGCGCTCTTAAAAAAATAATAGATGAAGTAATCTAAATCTAGAAAATATGCTCAACATAGCCAAGAACAGGGCTAAGATGGCAGAGCCCGGTAATTGCACAAGACTTAAAACCTTGCACCCAGAGGTTCAACTCCTCTTCTTAGCACTCATGCAGCTACTACACACTCTCACTCTAATCGTCCCTATCCTTATCGCCATGGCCTTCCTTACGCTAGTAGAACGCAAAATTCTAGGGTATATACAACTCCGAAAAGGCCCCAACATCGTAGGCCCCTATGGCTTATTACAGCCTTTCTCAGACGCTATAAAACTTTTCATTAAAGAACCCCTACGACCCAACTTCTCATCCCGCAACCTTATTCGTAATTGCTCCTACACTAGCCTTATCTCTAGCACTTAGCCTATGAATTCCAATGCCAATACCACATCCACTAATAAACCTCAACTTAGGCATCCTATTTATCCTAGCCCTATCCAGCCTAGCCGTCTACTCCATCTTATGATCCGGATGGGCATCCAACTCCAAATACGCTCTAATTGGAGCCCTACGAGCAGTCGCCCAAACAATCTCCTACGAAGTATCTCTAGCAATCATCTTACTCTCAGTACTACTACTCAACGGTTCTTATTCCTTAGGATCTATTATCCAATCACAAGAAGCAATCTGATTTATTGTCCCCACTTGACCATTAGCCATGATATGATTTATTTCAACTCTGGCAGAAACCAACCGAGCTCCATTCGACCTGACTGAAGGAGAATCAGAATTAGTCTCCGGATTTAACGTCGAATATGCAGGAGGCCCTTTCGCCCTATTCTTCATAGCGGAATACATAAACATTATCCTCATAAACGCCCTCACCACCGTAATCTTCCTGGGCACACTAACTAACCCTATATCCGCAGACCTATTCACACTAGAATTCGTTACAAAAACCCTACTCCTCTCGTCCCTCTTCCTATGAGTACGAGCATCATACCCTCGCTTCCGATACGACCAACTAATGCACCTCCTATGAAAAAATTTCCTTCCTCTCACTCTCGCTCTTTGCATATGACACATTTCTCTCCCAATTTCAATATCATTTATCCCCCCTTACTCCTAGAAATATGTCTGACAAAAGAGTTACTTTGATAGAGTAAAACATAGAGGTTCAAACCCCTCTTATTTCTAGAACTATAGGGTTTGAACCCACTCCTAAGAATTCAAAAATCTTCGTGCTACCTAGTACACCAAGTTCTAAGTAAGGTCAGCTAATAAAGCTATCGGGCCCATACCCCGAAAATGTTGGTTCATACCCCTTCCCATACTAATAAAAGTCATCACTAACTTCTCAATCACCTTCACAGTAATCATAGGAACACTAATCACATTACTCAGCTCCCACACCCTCCTAATATGAGTTGGACTAGAAATAAGCATGCTGGCAATCATCCCTCTTCTGATTAAAAAGGCTAACCCCCGATCAACAGAAGCCGCCACAAAATATTTCCTAACCCAAGCCACTGCTTCAATAATCTTCCTAGCCTCCATCCTAACCAATTACACCTATTCAGGACTCTGAACCATTAACCCACTATCCAACTCAACATGCACCTGCCTAATAACCCTAGCAATCCTCATTAAACTAGGACTAGCCCCATTCCACTTCTGAATACCTGAAGTAATCCAAGGAGTACCCTTAATATCAGGCCTACTAGTACTAACATGACAAAAACTAGCACCCTTGTCAATCCTTTACATACTAGCACCAATAACCCCAACACCATTACTACTCACCACAGGCCTACTCTCTATCCTTGTAGGGGGATGAGGAGGCCTCAACCAAACCCAACTACGCAAAATTATAGCCTACTCATCCATCGCCCACATAGGCTGAATAGTTATTATTACCTCCTATAACCCTTCCCTCATATTAATTAACCTAGCAGTCTACATCCTCCTTACACTCACCCTAATAATCATCTCTTTCATAACCATATCCACATTATCACTAGCATCCCTATCCCACACATGAAACAAATTTCCCATCATCACAGCATCTTCCTTAGCCATTTACTTTTCCCTAGGAGGCCTACCCCCTCTTACAGGATTTACACCAAAATGACTTATTATCCAAGAACTAACCATAAACGACAATATCTACATAGCTACGCTAATCTCAATCCTAGCCCTCCTAAACCTATTCTTCTACCTACGACTGATTTACTCCTCATCCCTAACCATATTCCCAACACCAAACAATATCAAGATACAATGACAACAATGTCCAACAAAACGACTAACCATCCTTCCTCCCCTAATTATTATTTCAACAATAATACTACCCATAACAACACTGTTCTACTTTCTAAACTAGAAGTTTAGGTTATATAAGACCCAGAGCCTTCAAAGCTCTAAGAAAGTAGTCTATACTTAACTTCTGAACTAAGGACTGTAAGTTCACATCTTACATCTAATGATTGCAAATCATTCACTTTTATTTAAGCTAAATCACTAGACTGGTGGGCTCCAACCCCACGAAACTTTAGTTAACAGCTAAAAACCCTAAGACAACTGGCTTCAATCTACTTCTCCCGCCTTTGGCGAAAGAACGGCGGGAGAAGCCCCGGCAGATTTGAAGCTGCTTCTTTGAATTTGCAATTCAATATGGAAATCACCTCAGGGCTTGGTAAAAAGAGGGCTTGAACCTCTGTCTTTAGATTTACAGTCTAATGCTTACTCAGCCATTTTACCTATGTTCGTAACCCGTTGACTCTTTTCAACTAACCACAAAGATATTGGTACTCTGTACATAATCTTCGCCGCTTGAGCTGGTATAATCGGCACAGCCCTAAGTATCCTTATCCGAGCCGAACTACTAGGCCAACCCGGAGCTCTAATAGGAGACGACCAAATCTACAACGTAGTTGTAACTGCCCACGCATTCGTCATAATTTTCTTCATGGTAATACCTATAATAATTGGAGGCTTTGGCAACTGACTGGTCCCTTTAATGATTGGAGCCCCAGATATAGCCTTCCCCGAATAAACAACATAAGCTTTTGACTCCTGCCTCCTTCATTCATTCCTTCTTCTCCTAGCTTCCTCTATAGTAGAAGCAGGAGCTGGCACAGGCTGAACAGTATACCCACCACTAGCTGGCAATCTCGCCCATGCAGGAGCATCCGTAGACCTAGCCATTTTCTCCTCCATCTAGCCGGTGTATCATCAATTCTAGGCGCAATCAACTTTATTACAACCATTATCAACATGAAACCCCAGCCCTATCCCAATACCAGACACCTCTGTTCGTCTGATCCGTTCTTATCACAGCTGTACTTCTTCTTCTATCACTTCCAGTTCTGGCAGCCGGTATCACTATACTTCTTACCGACCGAAATCTTAACACAACTTTCTTTGACCCCGCTGGAGGTGGGGACCCGATCCTCTACCAACACTTATTCTGATTCTTCGGCCATCCAGAAGTCTATATCCTTATTCTTCCAGGATTTGGAATCATCTCTCACATTGTTACTTATTACTCAGAAAAAAAAAAAGAACTTTTGGATACATGGGCATAGTATGAGCTATAATATCTATTGGCTTCCTAGGATTTATCGTATGAGCCCATCACATGTTCACTGTCGGCCTAGACGTAGATACTGAGCATACTTCACCTCCGCCACAATAATCATCGCCATTCCTACAGGAGTAAAAGTATTCAGCTGACTAGCTAGCCACCCTGCACGGAGGCAACATCAAATGATCCCCGGCAATACTGTGAGCCCTAGGCTTTATTTTCCTGTTCACTGTAGGAGGACTAACAGGAATTGTTTTATCCAACTCATCCTTAGACATTGTACTGCATGACACATATTATGTAGTAGCCCACTTTCACTATGTTCTCTCCATAGGAGCTGTATTTGCCCATTATGGCAGGCTTCGTCCACTGATTCCCCCTATTTACAGGCTACACTAGAGACGACACATGGGCCAAAATTCATTTCTCCGTAATATTTGTTGGAGTAAACATAACCTTCTTTCCACAACATTTCCTAGGTCTATCCGGAATGCCTCGACGCTACTCAGACTACCCAGATGCATATACGACATGAAATACAGTCTCCTCAATAGGATCTTTTATCTCCTTAACGGCAGTAATAATCATAATCTTCATAATCTGAGAAGCTTTCGCATCAAAACGAGAAGTGGCCTCAGTAGAACTCACAACAACAAACCTAGAATGACTACACGGGTGCCCACCTCCTTATCATACATTCGAAGAACCAACCTACGTAAAAGCCTACTAAGAAAGGAAGGAATCGAACCCCAATAACTGGTTTCAAGCCAGCACCATAGCCTCTATGACTTTCTCTATTCGAGGTATTAGTAAAGAATTACATAACTTTGTCAAAGTTAAGTCACGGACTAACACCCGTATATATCTATGGCGTACCCCTTTCAACTAGGCCTACAAGATGCCTCCTCCCCTATCATAGAAGAGCTTATAAACTTCCATGACCACACCCTAATAATCGTCTTCCTAATCAGCACCCTAGTTCTCTATATTATCTCAGCCATACTGACTACAAAACTCACCCATACAAGCACTATAGATGCCCAAGAAGTAGAAACTATCTGGACAATCCTACCAGCTATTATTTTGATTCTAATTG
>JAEOAD010000359.1:0-10780 GCA_036365145.1 Orientallactaga sibirica
GATGTACAAATTAGTAGTTTCCTTTCAATTCTAATGCAGTTGTTTTGAAAAACATACATCTTCATTGGCAAACAACTGTGCTGTGTTAAATAAGCTAAGTGTGGTTCTAGGAATCCAGTTACTTTCTACGAAGAAGGTTTAGGGCAGCAACTGAAACTTTCCTTGTTTGTGTAGTCTAACAAGATGTACAACTTACTAGTTTCTTCATTTGTAAAGTAGTTTGTTTGAAAACAGACATCTTCATTACGAACACTGTACTGTGTGAAATAAGCTGGATCAGTTTACCAGTTAGTTGCTTTCCTCTCGAAGAAGGTTTAGTACAGGAAGTTCAGACTTTCTAGGTGTGTAATCTATCAAGATGTACAATTTTACTGGATTCCGTCATCTAAAGTAGTTTGTTCAGAAAACAAAGCTTATTCATTATGAAAACAACTGTACTGTGTGAAATAAAGCTAATTCGGTTCTAGAATCAGTTGCTTTCTACGGAGAAGGGTTTAGTGCAATGAGTTCAAACTTTTCTAGTTAGTGTAATCTAACAAGATGTACTAAGTAGTTTCACTTCATTTCTAAAGCAGTTTGTTTAGGAAACAAAAACATCTTCATTGCGATAACTGTACTGTGTGAAATAGTTGGATTGGTTCTAGGAATCAGTTGCTTTCTCGAAGAAAGGTTTAGTGTAGCAACTTCAAACTTTTCTGGTTTGTGTAGTTAGTCTCACAAGAGTGTACAACCTTACTAGTTCACTTCATTTCTAAGTAGTTTCTTAGAAAACAAACATCTTCATTGCCAAAACTGTACTGTGAAATAAGCTAGTTCGGTTCTAGGGAATCAGGTTGCTTTCCTCCATTGAAGGTTTAGTGCAGCAAAGTTCAAACATTTCTTAGTTAGTGTAATCTAAGAAGATGTACAAATTAGTAGTTTCCTTCATTTCTAATGCAGTTGTTTTAGAAAACATACATCTTCATTGGCGAACACTGTGCTGTGTTAAATAAGCTGGAGTGGTTCTAGGAATCAGTTGCTTTCCTCTCTGAAGAAGGTTTAGTGCAGCAACTTCAAACTTTCCTTGTTTGTGTGTAGTCTAACAAGATGTACAACTTACTAGTTTTGCTTCATTTGTAAAAGTTTGTTCAGAAAACAAACATCTTCATTGCGAACGAACACTGTACTGTGTGAAATAAGCTAGTTTGGTTGCAGGAATCGTTGCTTTCCCTATGAAGAAGGTTTAGTGCAGCAAGTTCAAACTTTTCTAGTTAGTGTAATCTAACAAGATGTACAACCTTACTAGTTTCATTTCATTTCTAATAGTAGTTTGTTTCAAAAACAAACATCTTCATTGCTGAAAACTGTACTGTGTGAAATAAGTTAGTTGGTTCTAGGAATCAGTTGCTTTCCTGTGAAGAAGGTTTAGTGCAGCAAGTTCAAACTTTCCAAGTTAGTGTAGTCTAACAAGATGTACAACTTAGTAGTAATTTCAACCTTCATTTCTATATCTAAGTAGTTTGTTTAGAAAACAAACATCTTCATTGAAAACTGTACCAAAAGACTGTACTGTGTGAAATAAGCTAGTTCTTTGGTTCTAACAAGGAATCAGTTGCTTTCCTACAAAGAAGGTTTAGTGCAGCAAGTTCAAACAGTTGCTTTTCCTAGGTTTAGTGTAATCTAACAAGATGTACAAATTACTAGTTTCGCTTCATTTGTAAAGTAGTTTGTTCAGAAAACAAACATCTTCATTAGGAACAATGTACTGTGTGAAATAAGCTAGTTAGGGTTGTAGGAATCAGTTGCTTTCCTAAGAAGAAGGTTTAGTGCAGCAAGTTCAAACTTTCCTTGTTGTGTAATCTAACAAGATGTACAACTTACTAGTAGCTTCATTTCTAAGTAGTTTGTTTGAAAACATACATCTTCATTGCCGATAACTGTACTGTGTTGAAATAAGTTACTTCGGTTCTAGGAATCAGTTGCTTTTCTATGAAAAGGTTTAGTGCAGCAAGTTCAAACTTTCTTGTTTGTGTAGTCTAACAAGATGTACAACTTACTAGTTTCCTTCATTTCTAAAGTAGTTTCTTTAGAAAACAAACATCTTCATTACGAACACTGTACTTTGTGAAATAAGCTAGTTAGGTTCTAGGAATCAGTTGCTTTCCTCTGAAGAAGGTTTAGTGCAGCAAGTTCAAACATTTCTTTTTAGTGTAATCTAACAAGATGTACAAATTAGTTGTTTCACTTCATTTCTAATGTAGTTGTTTTTCAAAACAAACATCTTCATTGGCGAACACTGTGCTGTGTTAAATAAGCTAGTGTGGTTCTAGGAATCAGTTGCTTTTACGAAGAAGGGTTTAGTGCAGCAAGTTCAAACTTTCCTGGTTTGTGTAATCTAACAAGATGTACAACTTACTAGTTTCGCTTCATTTCTAAAGTAGTTTGTTTAGAAAACAAACATCTTCATTCCCAAACACTGTACTGTGTGAAATAAGCTAGTTCAGTTATAGGAATCAGTTGCTTTCCTACAAAGAAGGTTTAGTGCAGCAAGTTCAAACTTTCCTAGTTTGTGTAATCTCACAAGATGTACAACTTGTACTAGATTCGCGTCATTTCTAAAGTAGTTTGTTTCAAAAACAAACATCTTCATTTGCCGAAAACTGTACTGTGTGAAATAAGTTAGTTCAGTTCTAGGAATCAGTTGCTTTCCTCGAAGAAGGTTTGAGTTCATCAAGTTCAAACTTTCCTTTTTGTGTAGACTAACAAGATGTACAACTTACTAGTTTCGCTTCATTTGTAAAGTAGTTTGTTTAGAAAACAAACATCTTCATTGCTGAAGAGTGTACTGTGTGAAATAAGCTAGTTCGGTTCTGGGAATCAGTTGATTTACTACGAAGAAAGGTTTAGTGCAGCAAGTTCAAACATTTCCAGTTAGTGTAATCTAACAAGATGTACAAATTAGTAATTTCACTTCATTTTCTAATGCAGTTGTTTTAGAAAACAACATCTTCATTGCGAACAACTATGCTGTGTCAAATAAGCTAGTGTGGTTCTAGGAATCAGTTGCTTCCCCCTCACGAAGAAGGTTTAGTGCACCAACTTCAAACTTTCCTTGTTTGTGTAGTCTAACAAGATGTACAACTTACTAGTTTCGCTTCATTTGTAAAGTAGTTTGTTTAGAAAACAAACATCTTCATTGCTGAACACTGTACTGTGTGAAATAAGCTAGTTCGGTCTAAGGAATCAGTTCCTTTCCTCTGAGAAGAGCGTTTAGTGCAGCAAGTTCAAACTTTTCTAGTGAATGTAATCTAACAAGATGTACAATTTACTAGATTAGCTTCATATCTAAAGTAGTTTGTTTCAAAAACAAACATCTTAATTTCGAAAAACTGTACTGTGTGAAATAAGTTAGTTCAGTTCTAGGAATCAGTTGCTTTCCCACGAAGAAGGTTTAGTGCAGCAACTTCAAACTTTCCTTGTTTGTGTAGTCTAACAAGATGTACAAATTACTAGATTCACTTCCTTTCTAAAGTAGTTTGTTTAGAAAACAAACATCTTCATTGCTGAACACTGTACTGTGTGAAATAAGCTAGTTCGGTTCTGGGAATCAGTTGCTTTCCTCTGAAGAAGGTTTAGTGCAGCCAGTTCAAACTTTTTCTAGTTAGTGTAATCTAACAAGATGTACAACCTTACTGGATTCACTTCATATCTAAAGTAGTTTGTTTCAAAAACAAACATCTTCATTGCCAAAACTGTACTGTGTGAAATGAGTTAGTTTGGTTCTAGGAATCAGTTGCTTTCCCTCTGAAGAAGGTTTAGTGCAGCAACTTCAAACTTTCCTTGTTTGTGTAGTCTAACAGAAGTACAACTTACTAGTTTCGCTTCATTTGTAAAGTAGTTTGTTCAGAAAACAAACATCTTCATTGCCGAACACTGTACTGTGTTAAATAAGCTAGTTGGTTGTAGGAATCAGTTGATTTTCGAGAGAAGAAGGTTTTAGTGCAGCAAGTTCAAACTTTTCTAGTTAGTGTAATCCTAACAAGATGTACAACTTAGTAGTTTCACTTCATTTCTAAAAGTAGTTTGTTTCAAAAACAAACATCTTCATTGCCGATAACTGTACAGTTTGAAATAAGTTAGTTCGGTTCTGGAATCAGTTGATTTCCTAGAAGAAGGTTTAGTGCAGCAAGTTCAAACCTTCCTTGTTTGTGTAGTCTAACAAGATGTACAACTTACAAATTTCGCTTCATTTCTAAAGTAGTTTCTTTAGAAAACAAACATTTTCATTGCCGAACACTGTACTGTGTGAAATAACCTAGTTCGGTTCTAGGAATCAGTTGCTTTCCTCCTAAGAAGGTTTAGTGCAGCAAGTTCAAACATTTCTAGTTAGTGTAATCTAACAAGATGTACAAATTAGTTGTTTCACTGCATTTCAAATGCAGTTGTTTTAAAAACAAACATCTTCATTGGCGAACACTGTGCTGTGTTAAATAAGCTAGTGTGGTTCTAGGAATCAGTTGCTTTCCTACGAAGAAGGTTTAGTGCAGCAACTTCAAACTTTCCTGTTTTGTGTAGTCTAACAAGATGTACAACTTATTAGTTGTTTCGCTTCATTTGTAAAGTAGTTTGTTCCAGAAAACAAACATCTTCATTTCGAACACTGTACTGTGTGAAATAAGCTAGTTCGGTTATAGGAATCAGTTGCTTTCCTACGAAGAAGGTTTAGTGCAGCAAGTTCAAACTTTTCTAGTTAGTGTAATCTAACAAGATGTACAATTTACTAGATTCCCCGTCATTTCTAAAGTAGTTTGTTTCAAAAACAAACATCTTCATTACCGAAAACTGTACTTTGTGTGAAATAAGTTAGTTCAGTTCTAAGGAATCAGTTGCTTTCTCTGAAGAAGGTTTAGTGCAGCAACTTCAAACTTTCCTTGTTTGTGTAGTCCCTAACAAGATGTACAACTTACTAGTTTTGGCTTCATTTGTAAAGTAGTTTGTTCAGAAAACAAATATCTTCATTGCGAACACTGTACTTGTGTGAAATAAGCTAGTTCGGTTCTAGGAATCAGTTGCTTTCCTACGAAGAAGGTTTAGTGCAGCAAGTTCAAACTTTCCTTGTTTGTGTAGTCTAACAAGATGTACAACTTACTAGTTTCGCTTCATTTGTAAAGTAGTTTGTTCAGAAAACAAACATCTTCATTGCGAACAATGTACTGTGTGAAATAAGCTAGTTCGGTTCCAGGAATCAGTTGCTTTCCTACGAAGAAGGTTTAGTGCAGCAAGTTCAAACTTTTCTAGTTAGTGTAATCTAACAAGATGTACAACTTAGTAGTTTCACTTCATTTCTAAAAAGTTTGTTTAAGAAACATACATCTTCATTACCCGATAACTGTACTGTGTGAAATAAGTTAGTTGGTTCTAGGAATCAGTTGCTTTCGAAAAGGTTTAGTGCAACTTCAAACTTTCCTTGTTTGTGTAGTCTAACAAGATGTACAACTTACTAGTTTCGCTTCATTTCTAAAGTAGTTTCTTCAGGAAACAAACATCTTCATTGCCGAACACTGTACTGTGTGAAATAAGCTAGTTCGGTTCTAGGAATCAGTTGCTTTCCTATGAAAGAAGGTTTAGTGCAGCAAGTTCAAACATTTCTAGTTAGTGTAATCTAAGAAGATGTACAAATTAGTTGTTTCACTGCATTTCTAATGCAGTTTGTTTTGAAAACATACATCTTCTTTGGCGAACACTGTGCTGTGTTAAATAAGCTAGTGTGGTTCTGGGAATCAGTTGCTTTCTCTCTGAAGAAGGGTTTAGTGCAGCAAGTTCAAAACTTTTCCTAGTTTGTGTGTAGTCTAACAAGATGTACAACTTACTAGTTTCGCTTCATTTGTAAAGTAGTTTGTTCCAGAAAACAAACATCTTCATTGCGAACACTGTACTGTGTGAAATAAGCTAGTTCGGTTCTAGGAATCAGTTGCTTTCTACAAAGAAGGTTTAGTGCAGCAAGTTCAAACTTTTCTAGTTAGTGTAATCCTCACAAGATACACAATGTACTGTGATTCGTCATCATTCTAAAGTAGTTTGTTTCAAAAACAAAATCTTCATCTTCATTACTGTGTGAAAAACTGTACTGTGTGGAAAATAAAGAAACATTTTAGTTCAGTTCTAAGAGGAATCAGTTGCTTTCTCTACAAAAGGTTTAGTTCATCGCTGCTGTTCAAACTTTCCTTGTTTGTGTAGACTAACATGTACAACTTGCTAGTTTCGCTTCATTTTGTAAAGTAGTTTGTTTGAAAACAAACATCTTCATTGCCGAACAGTGTACTGTGTGAAATAAGCTAGTTAGGTTCTCTGAAATCAGTTGCTTTCCTCTGAAGAATGTTTTAGTGCAGCAAGTTCAAACATTTCCAGTTAGTGTAATCTAAGAAGATGTACAAATTAGTAGTTTCACTTCATTTCTAATGCAGTTGTTTTAGAAAACAAACATCTTCATTGGCGAACAATTGGTGCTGTGTCAAATAAGCTAGTGTGGTTCTAGGAATCAGTTACTTTCCCTACGAAGATGGTTTAGTGCACCAACTTCACACTTTCCTTGTTTTGTGTAGTCTAACAAGATGTACAACTTACTAGTTTCCTTCATTTGTAAAGTAGTTTGTTTTAGAAAACAAACATCTTACATTGCTGAACACTGTACTGTGAAATAAGCTAGTTAGGTTCTGAATCAGTTCTGTTTTCTACGAAGAACGTTTAGTGCAGCAAGTTCAAACTTTTCTAGTGAATGTAATCTAACAAGATGTACAATTTACTAGATTCACGTCATATCTAATGTAGTTTGTTTCAAAAACAAACATCTTAATTTCCGAAAACTGTACTGTGTGAAATAAGTTAGTTCAGTTCTAGGAATCAGTTGCTTTCCTACGAAGAAGGTTTAGTGCAGCAACTTCAAACTTTCCTTGTTTGTGTAGTCTAACAAGATGTACAAATTACTAGTGTCACTTCATTTCTAAAAGTAGTTTTGTTTGAAAACAAACATCTTCATTACCGAACACTGTACTGTTGTGAAATAAGCTAGTTCGGTTCTGGGAATCAGTTGCTTTTCCTGCGAAGAAGGTTTAGTGCAGCCAGTTCAAACTTTTTTTCTAGTTAGTGTAATCTAACAAGATGTACAACCTTACTGGATTCCTTCATATCTAAAGTAGTTTGTTTCAAAACAAACATCTTCATTACCAAAAACTGTACTGTGTGAAATGAGTTGGATTAGGTTCTAGGAATCAGTTGCTTTCCCTCACGAAGAAGGTTTAGTGCAGCAACTTCAAACTTTCCTTGTTGTGTGAAATCTAACAGGAAGTACAAGTTACTAGTTTAAACTTCATTTGTAAAGTAGTTTGTTGAAAACAAACATCTTCATTGCCGAACACTGTACTGATTGCAATAAGCTAGACCGGTTCTTGGAATCAGTTGCTTTTCCCGAAGAAGGTTTAGTGCAGCAAGTTCAAACTTTTTCTAGTTAATTTAATCTAACAAGATGTACAACTTAATGTTTCTTCATTTTGATAAAGAAGGTTGTTTCAGAAACAAACATCTTCATTGCCGATAACTGTACAGTTTGAAATAAGCTAGTTAGGTTAGGAATCAGTTGATTTCCTACGAAGAAAGGTTTAGTGCAGCAATTTTTCATTTTCTTGTTTGTAATCTAACAAGATGTACAACTTACTAGTTTCTTCATTTCTAAAGTAGTTTCTTTAGAAAACAAGAAACATTTTCATTGCGAACACTGTACTGTGTGAAATAAGCTACTTCGGTTTCTAGGAATCATTTGCTTTCTCCGGCGAAGGTTTAGTGCAGCAAGTTCAAACATTTCTAGTTAATGTAATCTAAGAAGATGTACAAATTAGTTGTTTCACTGCATTTCTAATGCCGATTGTTTTCAAAAAACATACATCTTCATTGGCGAACAATGTGCTGTGAAATAAGCTAGTGTGGTTCTAGAATCAGTTGCTTTCCTCACGAAGAAGGTTTAGTGCAGCAAGTTCAAACTTTCTGGTTTGTGTAGTCTAACAAGATGTACAACTTATTATTTCGCTTCATTTTGTAAAGTAGTTTGTTCAAAACAAACATCTTCATTTTCAACACTGTACTGTGTGAAATAAGCTAGTTCGGTTATAGGAGATCAGTTGCTTTCCTACGAAGAAGGTTTAGTGCAGCAAGTTCAAACTTTCTAGTTAGTGTAATCTAACAAGATGTACAATTTACTTTTGCGTCATATCTAAAGTAGTTTTGTTTTCAAAACAAACATCTTCATTCTCTGAAAACTGTACTGTGTGAAATAAGTTAGTTCAGTTCTAGGAATCAGTTGCTTTCCTACGAAGAAGGTTTAGTGCAGCAAGTTCAAACTTTCCTTGTTTGTGTAGTCTAACAAGATGTACACAAGTTACTATTTAAACTTCATTTTGTAAAGTAGTTGTTTAGAAAACAAATATCTTCATTGCGAACAGTGTACTGTGTTAAAATAAGCTACTTCAGTTCTCTGAATCAGTTGGTTTCCTCACGAAGAAGGTTTAGTGCAGCAAGTTCAAACTTTTCTAGTTTGTGTAATCTAAGCAAGATGTACAACCTTACTGGATTCGCTTCATATCTAGTTTGTTTCAAAAACAAACATCTTCATTACCGAACACTGTACTGTGTGAAATAAGCTCGTTCGGTTCTAGGAATCAGTTGCTTTCCTCCGCCAGAAGGTTGGTGCAGCAAGTTCAAACATTTCCAGTTAGTGTAATCTAAGAAGATGTACAAATTAGTAGTTTCACTTCATTTCTAATACAGTTGTTTTGGAAAACATACATCTTCATTGCGAAACACTGTGCTGTGTTAAATAAGCTAGTGTGGTTCTAGGAATCAGTTGCTTTCCCTCTGAAGAAGGTTTAGTGCAGCAACTTCAAACTTTCCTTGTTTGTGTAGTCTAACAGATGTACAACTTACTAGTTTCTTCATTTTGTAAAGTAGTTTGTTTAGAAAACAAAACATCTTCATTGCGAACACTGTGCTGTGTGAAATAAGCTGGATTCGGTTCTAGGAATCAGTTGCTTTCCTACGAAGAAGGTTTAGTGCAGCCAGTTCAAACTTTTCTAGTTAGTGTAATCTAACAAGATGTACAGCCTTACTGGATTCGCTTCATATCTAAAGTAGTTTGTTTCAAAAACAAACTTCTTCATTACCAAAACTGTACTGTGTGAAATGAGTTAGTTAGGTCAGGGAATCAGTTGCACCCTACAAAAAGAAGGTTTAGTGCAAAGCAACTTCAAACTTTCCTTGTGTGTGTAGTCTAACAAGAAGTACAACTTACTAGTTTCACTTCATTTGTAAAGTAGTTTGTTCAGAAAACAAACATCTTCATTGCCGAACACTGTACTGTGTGAAATAAGCTAGTTAGGTTCTGGAATCAGTTGCTTTCCTCCGATGAAGGTTTTGCAGCAACTTCAATCATTTTCTAGTTAGTGTAATCTAAGAAGATGTACAAATTAGTAGTTTCACTTCATTTCTAATGCAGTTGTTTTAGAAAACATACATCTTCATTGTGAACAACTGTGCTGTGTTAAATAAGCTAGTGTGGTTCTAGGAATCAGTTACTTTCCTAAGAAGATGGTTTAGTGCAGCAGCTTCACACTTTCCTTGTTTCTGATAGTCAACAAGGTGTACAACTTACTAGTTTCGCTTCATTGTAAAGTAGTTTGTTTAGAAACAAACATCTTCATTGGCAGAACACTGTACTGTGTGTAATAAGCTAAGTTCGATTCTAGGAATCAGTTGCTTTCCTCGAAGAAGGTTTAGTGTAGCAAAGTTCAAACTTTTCTAGTTTGTGTAATCTAACAAGATGTACAACTTAGTAGTTTCACTTCATTTCTAAAGCAGTTTGTTTCGAAACAGCCATCTTCATTGCGTTAACTGGACTGTTTGAAATAAGTTAGTTGGGTTCTAGGAATCAGTTGCTTTCCTACGAAGAAGGTTTAGTGCAGCAGCTTCAAACCTTCCTTGTTTGTGTACTCTAACAAGATGTACAACTTACTAGTTTCGCTTCATTTCTAAAGTAGTTTCTAGGAAAACAAACATCTTCATTGTCGACATTGTACTGTGTGAAATAAGCTAGTTCCAGTTCTAGGAATCAGTTGCTTTCCTCCAAAGAAGGTTTAGTGCAGCAAGTTCAAACATTTCTAGTTTTGTGTAATCTAAGAAGATGTACAAATTAGTAGTTTCACTTCATTTATAATGCAGTTGTTTTAGAAAACATACACATCTTCATTATCGAACAACTGTGCTGTGTTAAAATAAGTTAGTGTGGTTCTAGGAATCAGTTGCTTTCTACGAAGATGGTTTAGTGCAGCACGTTTAAACTTTCCTTGTTTGTAATCTAAAAACATGGCTAACTTACTAGAGTGGCTTCATTTGTAAAAAGTAGTTTTGTTTAGAAAACAAACATCTTCATTGCACCGAACACTGTACTGTGTGAAATAAGCTCATTAGGTTGTAGGAATCAGTTGCTTTCCTACGAAGAAGGTTTAGTGCAACAAGTTCAAACTTTTCTAGTTAGTGTAATCTAACAAGATGTACAATTTCTAAATGCATCTCATATCTAAAAGTAGTTTGTTTCAAAACAAACATCTTCGTACCGAAAACTGTACTATGTGAAATAAAGTTAGTTCAGATCTAGGAATCAGTTGCTTTCCTGCGAAGAATGTTCATTGCAGCAACTTCCAAACTTTCCTTGTTTGTGTACTCTAACAAGATGTACAACTTACTAGTTTCGCTTCAT
>JAEOAD010002312.1:0-10616 GCA_036365145.1 Orientallactaga sibirica
CGAATCTACTACCTTTTACATCTTGTTAGTTTACACAAACAAGGAAAGTTTGAACTTGCTGAACTCAACCCTCTTCGTAAGAAAGCAACTGATTCCGAGAACAGAACTAGCCCATTTCACACAGTACTGTGTGCGGCAATGAAGATGTTTGTTTTCTAAACAAACTACTTTAGAAGAGGCGAAGATACTACTTTGTACATCTTGTTAGATTACACAAACAAGGAAAGTTTGAACTTGCTGCACTCAACCCTCTTCTTAGAAAAAGTTACTGATTCAGAGAACAGAACCAGCTCATTTCACACAGTACAGTTTTCAAAAACGAAGATGATTGTTTTCTAAACAAATTACTTTAGAAATGAGCTGAATCTATTAAGTTGTACATCTTGTTAGATTACACTAACTAGGAATGTTTGAACTTGCTGCACTCAAGCCTCTTTGTAAGAAGGCAAGTGATTCCGAGAACAGAACTAGCTCATTTCACGATACAGTTTTGGAAATGAAGATGATTGTTTTCTTAACAAACTACTTTAGAAGTGAGGCGAATCTACTACTTTGTACATCTTGTTAGATTACACAAACAAGGAAAGTTTCAACTTGCTGCGCTCAACTCTCTTCGTAAGAAAGCAACTGATTACGAGAACAGAACTAGCTCATTTCACACAGTACTGTGTTCGGCAATGAAGATGTTTGTTTTCTAAACAAACTGCTTTAGAAATGAGGCGAATCTACTACCTTTTACATCTTGTTAGTTTACACAAACAAGGAAAGTTTGAACTTGCTGAACTCAACCCTCTTCGTAAGAAAGCAACTGATTCCGAGAACAGAACTAGCCCATTTCACACAGTACTGTGTGCGGCAATGAAGATGTTTGTTTTCTAAACAAACTACTTTAGAAGCGAGGCGAAGATACTACTTTGTACATCTTGTTAGATTACACAAACAAGGAAAGTTTGAACTTGCTGCACTCAACCCTCTTCTTAAGAAAGTTACTGATTCAGAGAACAGAACCAGCTCATTTCACACAGTACAGTTTTCAAAAACGAAGATGATTGTTTTCTAAACAAATTACTTTAGAAATGAGCTGAATCTATTAAGTTGTACATCTTGTTAGATTACACTAACTAGGAATGTTTGAACTTGCTGCACTCAAGCCTCTTTGTAAGAAGGCAAGTGATTCGAGAACAGAACTAGCTCATTTTCACGATACACAGTTTTGGAAATGAAGATGATTGTTTTCTTAACAAACTACTTTAGAAGTGAGGCGAATCTACTACTTTGTACATCTTGTTAGATTACACAAACAAGGAAAGTTTCAACTTGCTGCGCTCAACTCTCTTCGTAAGAAAGCAACTGATTCCGAGAACAGAACTAGCTCATTTCACACAGTACTGTGTTCGGCAATGAAGATGTTTGTTTTCTAAACAAACTGCTTTAGAAATGAGGCGAATCTACTACCTTTTACATCTTGTTAGTTTACACAAACAAGGAAAGTTTGAACTTGCTGAACTCAACCCTCTTCGTAAGAAAGCAACTGATTCTGAGAACAGAACTAGCCCATTTCACACAGTACTGTGTGCGGCAATGAAGATGTTTGTTTTCTAAACAAACTACTTTAGAAGCTTGAGGCGAAGATACTACTTTGTACATCTTGTTAGATTACACAAACAAGGAAAGTTTGAACTTGTTGCACTCAACCCTCTTCTTAAGAAAGTTACTGATTCAGAGAACAGAACCAGCTCATTTCACACAGTACAGTTTTCAAAAACGAAGATGATTGTTTTCTAAACAAATTATTTTTTAGAAATGAGCTGAATCTATTAAGTTGTACATCTTGTTAGATTACACTAACTAGGAATGTTTGAACTTGCTGCACTCAAGCCTCTTTGTAAGAAGGCAAGTGATTCGAGAACAGAACTAGCTCATTTCACACGATACAGTTTTGGAAATGAAGATGATTGTTTTCTTAACAAACTACTTTAGAAGTGAGGCGAATCTACTACTTTGTACATCTTGTTAGATTACACAAACAAGGAAAGTTTCAACTTGCTGCGCTCAACTCTCTTCGTAAGAAAGCAACTGATTCGAGAACAGAACTAGCTCATTTCACACAGTACTGTGTTCGGCAATGAAGATGTTTGTTTTCTAAACAAACTGCTTTAGAAATGAGGCGAATCTACTACCTTTTACATCTTGTTAGTTTACACAAACAAGGAAAGTTTGAACTTGCTGAACTCAACCCTCTTCGTAAGAAAGCAACTGATTCGAGAACAGAACTAGCCCATTTCACACAGTACTGTGTTCGGCGGCAAGATGTTTGTTTTCTAAACAAACTACTTTAGAAAGCGAGGCGAAGATACTACTTTGTACATCTTGTTAGATTACACAAACAAGGAAAGTTTGAACTTGCTGCACTCAACCCTCTTCTTAAGAAAGTTACTGATTCAGAGAACAGAACCAGCTCATTTCACACAGTACAGTTTTCAAAAACGAAGATGATTGTTTTCTAAACAAATTACTTTAGAAATGAGCTGAATCTATTAAGTTGTACATCTTGTTAGATTACACTAACTAGGAATGTTTGAACTTGCTGCACTCAAGCCTCTTTGTAAGAAGGCAAGTGATTCGAGAACAGAACTAGCTCATTTCACGATACAGTTTTGGAAATGAAGATGATTTGTTTTCTTAACAAAACTACTTTAGAAGTGAGGCGAATCTACTACTTTGTACATCTTGTTAGATTACACAAACAAGGAAAGTTTCAACTTGCTGCGCTCAACTCTCTTCGTAAGAAAGCAACTGATTCGAGAACAGAACTCAGCTCATTTCACACTACTGTGTCGGCAATGAAGATGTTTGTTTTCTAAACAAACTGCTTTAGAAATGAGGCGAATCTACTACCTTTTACATCTTGTTAGTTTACACAAACAAGGAAAGTTTGAACTTGCTGAACTCACCCCTCTTCGTAAGAAAGCAACTGATTCAGGAACAGAACTAGCCCATTTCACACAGTACTGTGTTCGGCAATGAAGATGTTTGTTTTCTAAACAAACTACTTTAGAAGTGAGGCGAAGATACTACTTTGTACATCTTGTTAGATTACACAAACAAGGAAAGTTTGAACTTGCTGCACTCAACCCTCTTCTTAAGAAAGTTACTGATTCAGAGAACAGAACCAGCTCATTTCACACAGTACAGTTTTCAAAAACGAAGATGATTGTTTTCTAAACAAATTACTTTAGAAATGAGCTGAATCTAAGTTGTACATCTTGTTAGATTACACTAACTAGGAATGTTTGAACTTGCTGCCTCAAGCCTCTTTGTAAGAAGGCAAGTGATTTCGAGAACAGAACTAGCTCATTTCACGATACAGTTTTGGAAATGAAGATGATTGTTTTCTTAACAAACTACTTTAGAAGTGAGGCGAATCTACTACTTTGTACATCTTGTTAGATTACACAAACAAGGAAAGTTTCAACTTGCTGCGCTCAACTCTCTTCGTAAGAAAGCAACTGAGTTCAGAGAACAGAACTAGCTCATTTCACACAGTACTGTGTTCGGCAATGAAGATGTTTGTTTTCTAAACAAACTGCTTTAGAAATGAGGCGAATCTACTACCTTTTACATCTTGTTAGTTTACACAAACAAGGAAAGTTTGAACTTGCTGAACTCAACCCTCTTCGTAAGAAAGCAACTGATTCGAGAACAGAACTAGCCCATTTCACACAGTACTGTGTTCGGCAATGAAGATGTTTGTTTTCTAAACAAACTACTTTTAAAAGAGGCGAAGATACTACTTTGTACATCTTGTTAGATTACACAAACAAGGAAAGTTTGAACTTGCTGCACTCAACCCTCTTCTTAAGAAAGTTACTGATTCAGAGAACAGAACCAGCTCATTTCACACAGTACAGTTTTCAAAAACGAAGATGATTGTTTTCTAAACAAATTACTTTAGAAATGAGCTGAATCTATTAAGTTGTACATCTTGTTAGATTACACTAACTAGGAATGTTTGAACTTGCTGCACTCAAGCCTCTTTGTAAGAAGGCAAGTGATTCCGAGAACAGAACTAGCTCATTTCACGATACAGTTTTTGGAAATGAAGATGATTGTTTTCTTAACAAACTACTTTAGAAGTGAGGCGAATCTACTACTTTGTACATCTTGTTAGATTACACAAACAAGGAAAGTTTCAACTTGCTGCGCTCAACTCTCTTCGTAAGAAAGCAACTGATTCCGAGAACAGAACTAGCTCATTTCACACAGTACTGTGTTCGGCAATGAAGATGTTTGTTTTCTAAACAAACTGCTTTAGAAATGAGGCGAATCTACTACCTTTTACATCTTGTTAGTTTACACAAACAAGGAAAGTTTGAACTTGCTGAACTCAACCCTCTTCGTAAGAAAGCAACTGATTCCGAGAACAGAACTAGCCCATTTCACACAGTACTGTGTGCGGCAATGAAGATGTTTGTTTTCTAAACAAACTACTTTAGATCTTGAGGCGAAGATACTACTTTGTACATCTTGTTAGATTACACAAACAAGGAAAGTTTGAACTTGCTGCACTCAATCCTCTTGTTAAGAAAGTTACTGATTCAGAGAACAGAACCAGCTCATTTCACACAGTACAGTTTTCAAAAACGAAGATGATTGTTTTCTAAACAAATTACTTTAGAAATGAGCTGAATCTATTAAGTTGTACATCTTGTTAGATTACACTAACTAGGAATGTTTGAACTTGCTGCACTCAAGCCTCTTTGTAAGGCAAGTGATTCGAGAACAGAACTAGCTCATTTTCACGATACAGTTTTGGAAATGAAGATGATTGTTTTCTTAACAAACTACTTTAGAAGTGAGGCGAATCTACTACTTTGTACATCTTGTTAGATTACAAACAAACAAGGAAAGTTTCAACTTGCTGCGCTCAACTCTCTTCGTAAGAAAGCAACTGATTCGAGAACAGAACTAGCTCATTTCACACAGTACTGTGTTCGGCAATGAAGATGTTTGTTTTCTAAACAAACTGCTTTAGAAATGAGGCGAATCTACTACCTTTTACATCTTGTTAGTTTACACAAACAAGGAAAGTTTGAACTTGCTGAACTCAACCCTCTTCGTAAGAAAGCAACTGATTCGAGAACAGAACTAGCCCATTTCACACAGTACTGTGTTCGGCAATGAAGATGTTTGTTTTCTAAACAAACTACTTTAGAAGAAGAGGCGAAGATACTACTTTGTACATCTTGTTAGATTACACAAACAAGGAAAGTTTGAACTTGCTGCACTCAACCCTCTTCTTAAGAAAGTTACTGATTCAGAGAACAGAACCAGCTCATTTCACACAGTACAGTTTTCAAAAACGAAGATGATTGTTTTCTAAACAAATTACTTTAGAAATGAGCTGAATCTATTAAGTTGTACATCTTGTTAGATTACACTAACTAGGAATGTTTGAACTTGCTGCACTCAAGCCTCTTTGTAAGAAGGCAAGTGATTCGAGAACAGAACTAGCTCATTTCACGATACAGTTTTTGGAAATGAAGATGATTGTTTTCTTAACAAACTACTTTAGAAGTGAGGCGAATCTACTACTATGTACATCTTGTTAGATTACACAAACAAGGAAAGTTTCAACTTGCTGCGCTCAACTCTCTTCGTAAGAAAGCAACTGATTTCGAGAACAGAACTAGCTCATTTCACACAGAACTGTGTTCGGCAATGAAGATGTTTGTTTTCTAAACAAACTGCTTTAGAAATGAGGCGAATCTATCTACCTTTTACATCTTGTTAGTTTACACAAACAAGGAAAGTTTGAACTTGCTGAACTCAACCCTCTTCGTAAGAAAGCAACTGATTCGAGAACAGAACTAGCCCATTTCACACAGTACTGTGTTCGGCAATGAAGATGTTTGTTTTCTAAACAAACTACTTTTAGAAGAGGTGAAGATACTACTTTGTACATCTTGTTAGATTACACAAACAAGGAAAGTTTGAACTTGCTGCACTCAACCCTCTTCTTAAGAAAGTTACTGATTCAGAGAACAGAACCAGCTCATTTCACACAGTACAGTTTTCAAAAACGAAGATGATTGTTTTCTAAACAAATTACTTTAGAAATGAGCTGAATCTATTAAGTTGTACATCTTGTTAGATTACACTAACTAGGAATGTTTGAACTTGCTGCACTCAAGCCTCTTTGTAAGAAGGCAAGTGATTCCGAGAACAGAACTAGCTCATTTCACGATACAGTTTTTGGAAATGAAGATGATTGTTTTCTTAACAAACTACTTTAGAAGTGAGGCGAATCTACTACTTTGTACATCTTGTTAGATTACACAAACAAGGAAAGTTTCAACTTGCTGCTGCGCTCAACTCTCTTCGTAAGAAAGCAACTGATTCGAGAACAGAACTAGCTCATTTCACACAGTACTGTGTTGGCAATGAAGATGTTTGTTTTCTAAACAAACTGCTTTAGAAATGAGGCGAATCTACTACCTTTTACATCTTGTTAGTTTACACAAACAAGGAAAGTTTGAACTTGCTGAACTCAACCCTCTTCGTAAGAAAGCAACTGATTCCGAGAACAGAACTAGCCCATTTCACACAGTACTGTGTTCGGCAATGAAGATGTTTGTTTTCTAAACAAACTACTTTAGAAGAGAGGCGAAGATACTACTTTGTACATCTTGTTAGATTACACAAACAAGGAAAGTTTGAACTTGCTGCACTCAACCCTCTTCTTAAGAAAGTTACTGATTCAGAGAACAGAACCAGCTCATTTCACACAGTACAGTTTTCAAAAACGAAGATGATTGTTTTCTAAACAAATTACTTTAGAAATGAGCTGAATCTATTAAGTTGTACATCTTGTTAGATTACACTAACTAGGAATGTTTGAACTTGCTGCACTCAAGCCTCTTTGTAAGAAGGCAAGTGATTCGAGAACAGAACTAGCTCATTTCACGATACAGTTTTGGAAATGAAGATGATTGTTTTCTTAACAAACTACTTTAGAAGTGAGGCGAATCTACTACTATGTACATCTTGTTAGATTACACAAACAAGGAAAGTTTCAACTTGCTGCGCTCAACTCTCTTCGTAAGAAAGCAACTGATTTCGAGAACAGAACTCAGCTCATTTCACACAGTACTGTGTTCGGCAATGAAGATGTTTGTTTTCTAAACAAACTGCTTTAGAAATGAGGCGAATCTACTACCTTTTACATCTTGTTAGTTTACACAAACAAGGAAAGTTTGAACTTGCTGAACTCAACCCTCTTCGTAAGAAAGCAACTGATTCGAGAACAGAACTAGCCCATTTCACACAGTACTGTGTTCGGCAATGAAGATGTTTTTTTCTAAACAAACTACTTTAGAAGCGAGGCGAAGATACTACTTTGTACATCTTGTTAGATTACACAAACAAGGAAAGTTTGAACTTGCTGCACTCAACCCTCTTCTTAAGAAAGTTACTGATTCAGAGAACAGAACCAGCTCATTTCACACAGTACAGTTTTCAAAAAAAAGATGATTGATTGTTTTCTAAACAAATTACTTTAGAAATGAGCTGAATCTATTAAGTTGTACATCTTGTTAGATTACACTAACTAGGAATGTTTGAACTTGCTGCACTCAAGCCTCTTTGTAAGAAGGCAAGTGATTCCGAGAACAGAACTAGCTCATTTCACACGATACAGTTTTGGAAATGAAGATGATTGTTTTCTTAACAAACTACTTTAGAAGTGAGGCGAATCTACTACTTTGTACATCTTGTTAGATTACACAAACAAGGAAAGTTTCAACTTGCTGCGCTCAACTCTCTTCGTAAGAAAGCAACTGATTCGAGAACAGAACTAGCTCATTTCACACAGTACTGTGTTCGGCAATGAAGATGTTTGTTTTCTAAACAAACTGCTTTAGAAATGAGGCGAATCTACTACCTTTTACATCTTGTTAGTTTACACAAACAAGGAAAGTTTGAACTTGCTGAACTCAACCCTCTTCGTAAACAAAAGAAAGCAACTGATTTCGAGAACAGAACTAGCCCATTTCACACAGTACTGTGTTCGGCAATGAAGATGTTTGTTTTCTAAACAAACTACTTTAGAAGCGAGGCGAAGATACTACTTTGTACATCTTGTTAGATTACACAAACAAGGAAAGTTTGAACTTGCTGCACTCAACCCTCTTCTTAAGAAAGTTACTGATTCAGAGAACAGAACCAGCTCATTTTCACAGTACAGTTTTTTCAAAAACGAAGATGATTGTTTTCTAAACAAATTACTTTAGAAATGAGCTGAATCTATTAAGTTGTACATCTTGTTAGATTACACTAACTAGGAATGTTTGAACTTGCTGCACTCAAGCCTCTTTGTAAGAAGGCAAGTGATTCGAGAACAGAACTAGCTCATTTTCACGATACAGTTTTGGAAATGAAGATGATTGTTTTCTTAACAAACTACTTTAGAAGTGAGGCGAATCTACTACTTTGTACATCTTGTTAGATTACACAAACAAGGAAAGTTTCAACTTGCTGCGCTCAACTCTCTTCGTAAGAAAGCAACTGATTCGAGAACAGAACTAGCTCATTTCACACAGTACTGTGTTCGGCAATGAAGATGTTTGTTTTCTAAACAAACTGCTTTAGAAATGAATCGAATCTACCTTTTACATCTTGTTAGTTTACACAAACAAGGAAAGTTTGAACTTGCTGAACTCAACCCTCCCTCTTCGTAAGTAAGAAAGCAACTGATTCGGGGAACAGAACTAGCCCATTTCACACAGTACTGTGCGGCAATGAAGATGTTTGTTTTTGTTTTCTAAACAAACTACTTTAGAAGCGAGGCGAAGATACTACTTTGTACATCTTGTTAGATTACACAAACAAGGAAAGTTTGAACTTGCTGCACACTCAACCCTCTTCTTAAGAAAGTTACTGATTCAGAGAACAGAACCAGCTCATTTCACACAGTACAGTTTTCAAAAACGAAGATGATTGTTTTCTAAACAAATTACTTTAGAAATGAGCTGAATCTATTAAGTTGTACATCTTGTTAGATTACACTAACTAGGAATGTTTGAACTTGCTGCACTCAAGCCTCTTTGTAAGAAGGCAAGTGATTCCGAGAACAGAACTAGCTCATTTCACGATACAGTTTTTGGAAATGAAGATGATTGTTTTCTTAAACTACTTTAGAAGTGAGGCGAATCTACTACTTTGTACATCTTGTTAGATTACACAAACAAGGAAAGTTTCAACTTGCTGCGCTCAACTCTCTTAGTAAGAAAGCAACTGATTCGAGAACAGAACTAGCTCATTTCACACAGTACTGTGTTCGGCAATGAAGATGTTTGTTTTCTAAACAAACTGCTTTAGAAATGAGGCGAATCTACTACCTTTTACATCTTGTTAGTTTACACAAACAAGGAAAGTTTGAACTTGCTGAACTCAACCCTCTTCGTAAGAAAGCAACTGATTCGAGAACAGAACTAGCCCATTTCACACAGTACTGTGTTCGGCAATGAAGATGTTTGTTTTCTAAACAAACTACTTTAGAAGCGAGGCGAAGATACTACTTTGTACATCTTGTTAGATTACACAAACAAGGAAAGTTTGAACTTGCTGCACTCAACCCTCTTCTTAAGAAAGTTACTGATTCAGAGAACAGAACCAGCTCATTTCACACAGTACAGTTTTCAAAAACGAAGATGATTGTTTTCTAAACAAATTACTTTAGAAATGAGCTGAATCTATTAAGTTGTACATCTTGTTATTACACTAACTAGGAATGTTTGAACTTGCTGCACTCAAGCCTCTTTAAGAAGGCAAGTGATTCGAGAACAGAACTAGCTCATTTCACGATACAGTTTTGGAAATGAAGATGATTGTTTTCTTAACAACTACTTTAGAAGTGAGGCGAATCTACTACTTTGTACATCTTGTTAGATTACACAAACAAGGAAAGTTTCAACTTGCTGCGCTCAACTCTCTTCGTAAGAAAGCAACTGATTCGAGAACAGAACTAGCTCATTTCACACAGTACTGTGTTCGGCAATGAAGATGTTTGTTTTCTAAACAAACTGCTTTAGAAATGAGGCGAATCTACTACCTTTTACATCTTGTTAGTTTACACAAACAAGGAAAGTTTGAACTTGCTGAACTCAACCCTCTTCGTAAGAAAGCAACTGATTCGAGAACAGAACTAGCCCATTTCACACAGTACTGTGTTCGGCAATGAAGATGTTTGTTTTCTAAACAAACTACTTTTTAGAAGCGAGGCGAAGATACTACTTTGTACATCTTGTTAGATTACACAAACAAGGAAAGTTTGAACTTGCTGCACTCAACCCTCTTCTTAAGAAAGTTACTGATTCAGAGAACAGAACCAGCTCATTTCACACAGTACAGTTTTCAAAAACGAAGATGATTGTTTTCTAAACAAATTACTTTAGAAATGAGCTGAATCTATTAAGTTGTACATCTTGTTAGATTACACTAACTAGGAATGTTTGAACTTGCTGCACTCAAGCCTCTTTGTAAGAAGGCAAGTGATTCGAGAACAGAACTAGCTCATTTCACACGATACAGTTTTGGAAATGAAGATGATTGTTTTC